>JAPDPK010000196.1:187500-787500 GCA_031772115.1 Heritiera littoralis
GTCAAGCAACAGGAAAGGACAGCAGCGTGTGGCGCGAAGATGGTGCGGTGAACAACAGCAAAGAGCAAGGGTCGGTACTTGGATGAATGGCAAAACAGGGATGCCTGAAGGAGCGGTGTGGATGCTGACAAAAGCGACGATGATGATATGCAGCTGTTGGACTCAGTGGCAGCCGCTGGTGCAGCAAGGTGGACAAGGCAGCAACGTTGGTGGTGGCGCTTGGGGAGCGATAGCAGTCGAACTGTGTGATCCGCGACAAGGTCTTGCTAAGAGGCGGCAATAAGCTTCTCCAAGTCTTCCAAAAAGACCACTGCCTCCCCTCTTTATAACCCTGTAGCCCTTTCCTGATCACGTGGTCAAGGAACTTTGGCTTTCTATTTCACCCAGACTTAGCAACCAACGTACAGAGTAAGCAAGGCTAGCATCGGTAAGGCAAAGGCATTAGGATGATGCAAGTAGCCTTGGACAAGACAAGTGCTACTTTTCTTTTTCTTGGCTTTAGTCTCACGTGGCTTGTAGAAATAATAGTAGCAGTAGACGATGATGATGACGGGGTTGGAACGGCAGCAGTGAATATGGATCAAGATCGATGCCAAAAACAGGCCCTGTTTGATAGACTAGAGATGAAGGATAAAGGTAGCGGTTGCCCCAGTCGAAAATCCACGATCGCCACCCCTTCGCTAAGAGTCAGTAGAAAAATTTTTTTAGGTCTTTTTTTTTCTTCCTCCATTCTTTCTTTTTGCCGTCTGCTTTATATCTTTCTTTTTCAAGGTTTTCTAGGGTTTTCAAGGTTGTCCCTTTTAACCCTAGTTCTCTCCCTTTAATATATGTGTTTGTCTCTTTTTATTTAATTTTCTTTCCTTTCCTTGATACGGGTAATAAAACCCATTTTATTTCCTTTCCATCCATGCACAAATTTGAGTTTGACTTGTATCTTTATTGATTCTCACTTGATTCACTCATTGATTTTGATTTTTAAATTTTTGGCTTTGCTTTTGTTTTAAGATTTTGATTTTTTATTTTTTTTATTTTGTCAAGTATTCCTTCTTTGATCACTTTATTTCTTGTTATTTTTGTTCTATTTTTTCAGTTTTATTTTTTTTATTATTATTTTTTATTTTTTTTATTTTTTTAATAATAAACAAGATAGTAATACAAAAAATTAAATTCATCTTCTAATTATCAAATCCAATAGGCCCAATAACATTAAAAGACCCCGGACAAAATGGGGTGTCTACAGTTGCCCCTCTTTGTATATTTGCTATGAAATAGTAATTGTGCAAAGACATAGACATCCATTTTGTCCGCATCCATTTTATTATTTTTTTTCTTCTTTTTTTTTCAAAAAATTTTTTCTTTCTTCTTTTTTTCTTTTTTTTTGGATATTTACTTATTCTAAAAAAAATTGGTTTTCATCATGAAAATGCTCCTCCGACCAGGGAGGCCCTGAAACTTTAAAATTTCCCATCTCTAAAATGCTCCTTCGACTAAGAAGGCCCTGAAACTTTAAAACTTTTCTCATCTCTAAAATGCTCCTTCGACTAGGAAGGCCCTGAAACTTTAAAACTTTTCTCATCTGAAAGTGCTCATTCGACTAGGAAGGCCCTGAAACTTTAAATTTTCTCCTCTCTTAAATGCTCCTTCGACTAGGAAGGCCCTGAAACTTTAAATTTTCCCCTCTCTTAAATGCTCCTTTGACTAGGAAGGCCCTGAAACTTTAAATTTTCTCCTCTCTTAAATGCTCCTTCGACTAGGAAGGCCCTGAAACTTTAAAACTTTTCTCATCTGAAAGTGCTCCTTCGACTAGGAAGGCCCTGAATCTTTAAATTTTCTCCTCTCTTAAATGCTCCTTCGACTAGGAAGGCCCTGAAACTTTAAATTTTCCCCTCTCTTAAATGCTCCTTCGACTAGGAAGGCCCTGAAACTTTAAAATTTTCTCATATCTAAAATGTTCTTTCGACTAGGAAGGCCCTGAAACTTTAAATTCTCTCATCTCTTAAATGCTCCTTCGACTAGGAAGGCCCTGAAACTTTAAATTTTCTCATCTAAATGTGTTCAATTATGCTCAGAGGTTTTACGGATTGTACCCAGAGGATTTGATGAATCATGCCCGGAGGTCTTATAGATTGTACCTAGAGGTTTAATGAATCATGCCCGGAGGTCTTACAGATTGCACTCGGAGGTTTTAATGAATCATGCACGGAGGTCTTATAGATTGTACCCAGGGGTTTTAATGGATCATGCCCGGAGGTCTTATAGATTGTACCCGGAGGCTTTGATCTTATCTCATCATTTCAATTCTATCTTCTAGATCATCTTATCATTCCAGTTTCTTCTTTTTGTTATTTTCTATCACATCTTTCAATCCCTTTTTCATTATCCCATCATAACCATACCTTTTTAGTTTCCTCTTCCTTTCCAAATTTTTAACATTTTTTTTTCAAAACTTCATACCTTTTTCGTCACATCTGATTCCTAATCCTTCTCACATTTTCTGATTTTCTTTTTCTTCTTTTTTTTTTATAAAATTTTTCAAAATTTTTTTCATCTAATCTTTCAAAACTTTTCATCCTATTGTCTTAACAAACAGTTCAATTTTTTTTTCTTTTTTGGTGTAAAAATGCATATAATGAAATGTCATGCATGTCATGAATGCAATGCAAATGATAAATAATGCCTTACCAAGTCACATCATCAATCTACCATATCCCTCTCTTCAAAAATTTGTCATCCTTCAATCTTCTCTTTGCCTTATCATTCAATCTTTCAATGCCTTATCATTCTTCTTTCTTCAAATTTAGCAATCCTAAAATCATTTGCCCCATCACCATCGTTCATTCAATCTTCTTCTTGCCCCACAATTCTTCTTTCTTTAAATTTAGCAATCATCACTCATTCAGTCTTCGCTTTGCCCTATCATCATCATTCATTTAGTTTTCTTCTTACCCCACAATTCTTACCAAATTAAAATTCATCTATCCAAATTTTAACAACAAAATCATCACAAACTATTCACAAGAACACTTCACCACTTCTCATATCTTCAAGAAAATTCATGCTCTCAAATCAACCAAAGATTGCCCCAAGAATAGTCTTAAAAACACCATTACCACACTTGATTTCTTTAAAACAAGAGCTTGCCCCCATAAAATCACAAAACTCTCATTTTTCACTTCTTCAAGTTTCTTTTTTGAAGACAGAAAATTGCCCCACATAATAATTTTCCAAGATAAAAACATTTGACATTTAAATCTCTTAAAAATTGGTGATTACTATTGAGAACAAATAGAATGAGTCACAACTTGGTGTAGCTGAATAAATGTACTGATTCAATGCATCAAGGATGTTTGGTTATCAAGAAAGGTTCTATTGATCAATGTCTCTTCATCTTAGCTCACAAATGAAACAAATTCCTTGAAAATCAAAATTCCTTTTGTAAAAGTAACTTTTACCGAACACAATCCATTTTAGCATTCTCTTAATTTGTTGATATGTGAACTTTAACAAATGTCAAGACTAGCTGTGATGGCTCAAATTTCTGGGCAAGGATTCAAATCTCAAATCAAATTTTCAAGGTGATGGTTTTTGAATTTCTCAAAAGGTCTTGATTGAAAGCATCACTCCTCTGGTTTTTCTTCTTTCTTGTTATTGCCTTAGCATAGTCACAAACAATGGCTTTGAGTTGTTTCAAATTTGCTCTAGACTGCCCTTTCATGGGTTTTCACCCTAGAGCTTCATTCTTCTTTTTTTCTCCTTCTTTTTTTTTGTTGATTATTCTACCATGCATTTGAGAATTCAAATTTCATTCCAAACTAAATAATGATGATGGTTTCTCAAAGAAAAAGCTGTTCAATACAAGCATCTTTATTTGATCAAAATGGACTTTTAAGCACGTACCGTAGGCCAAGGTTTAGGGTTTTCAGAGAATGGATAAATAGGCCCAAAATAAGTGTTTTCAAGGTTTATCAAACCAAAGATCATTTCTTCGATTGTGAACATCTGTCCTTCCCACTCTTCGAAGCATTTTTCTTTTCTTTTCTAACCTTTTATTCTCGTTCATTTCTTTTTTTCTTTTTTTTCACATCTACCTTTTTCATTCATTTTTTTTCATTTTCTTGTTTTTTCATATTGATTTCCATCTTCACATATCCTTCTTCTCACATTTGCCCCTTAACATAGGGCATCATTTTCTTGCATTTGACAGACCAATCACCAATGCTTCTAAAACTCCTCTTATGTATTTGCCTCTCCAATGTGGAGAGTGATCCTTGGTTAAGGTTCATTTAGAAAGAAATCAATAAGCTCAAAAGGGGTAACAAAGGGATGATTTCATTTCAATAATAGGAATATGAAAGATGCCATTTGTCATATCAAATATTGACACTTCTATTGAAAACCAATCCTCGAGACGAAAATTTGGCTTTTGAATTCATTTGAATATCCCTCGTGCATGGTTTCACAATCAATTTTTTTCTTCTTTTTTTTATTTCTTTTTTTCTTCACCTTTTTTTTCACAACTCATGCCCAGAATGTATCAACTCAACTTTATGAAGGCCATATGCAACAAAAAATGGATATAAATCAAATTAAGAATGGCCCTTAAAAGATGTTGAGGTTATCAAAAGCTTGTCTCTTTCAATCATTTTGCCCCAAGGTGTAGCGAAGGATGATTCAAGTTATGAGAAAGAATTTTGGGTTGATGTATTTGGGACTCTTAGCTTGGCCTTAACATCTATCAAATTTTCAAATACAAAGTCCTTAAGAGAATGCTTCGTGAATTGGTCCTTCAAAACAATTCAAAAAGTTTTGCAAATTCATCAATCATTTCATTGCTCATTGCCTTAACAAAGATCATTGGCTTCAAAAGTTCACCATGGTAAGCAAAAATGAATGAATTTCAAGTTTGTGTGTCTTTATGGATTCCAAGTTTTCACTGGATCGGCAAGTTTACTGGAAATGTAATGGCTAGGTCTATTCATTCTCAATAACAATCACCAATGTTTTCAAAATTATTTTATTTCATCTAGTTGGAAAGAAAAATATGGAAAGCTTTTCAAAACATCTTGATGCAAATTTCAAGAATCTTGAGAACGTCTCACATCCACAAATTACATATAGGAAACTTGGCCTATGGAGAAGCAGACTTCCATTGTTCAATAAGCTTTTGAGTCAAGGCACCATTATGTTCAATAAATTTTTGGTGACATTACCAATCATTCTCTCATAGTATGGAGCCTTAAGTGTATTGACAAACAGAATTGTCGTCTCTTTCTCCGTAAGGGGAGGCTGAACCTGAGCGGCAATGTCTCGCCATCTTTGAGCATATTCTCTAAAGCTCTCGGTAGCCCTCTTTTCCATATTCTGTAACAATAATCGATCTGGTGCCAAATCCTTTACATGTTGATATTGAGCTATGAAAGCCCTTGCAAGATCCTTCAATGAATGGATGAGTCCTCTATCTAATTGGACATACCACCTTGCTGCGGACCCAATAAGGCTATCTTGAAAATAGTGGATTAGCAATTTTTCATTGTGAGTATGCCCTGCCATTTTTCGACAAAACATTGTAATATGGGCTAATGGGCATTTAGTTCCAAAATATATTTGTCAAAGTCAGGGACTTTGAATTTTGCGGGTAGCACCAAATCAAGAACCAAACTCAATTTCTCCATATCAATGTTTCCATAAATAGTGCTCCTTTCAATGGCCCTTAGTCTCTCCTCTAATATATCACACATACGATGCATCCCCTCATGAGAACCTAGTTCAATCGCTTCCCTCCTAAGCTTCTCTTGCTTGATGGGGTCCTCCATTTGGGGCGCCACTCTAACATTAGTGTCTTCATCAACTCCCTTCCCTTTTGCCAAGCTCATCATCATCTCCATCATCTTGGTCATTTGTTCCTTAGACTCTTCTTGAGCCCTGACAATCTCTAGTTGCACCTTTTCAATTCCATCAATTCGTGCCAATTGCTCATTCTCCATTACTCTTGTTTACAAACAAGTATTGTGTAGGTGACTGGCAATTTTGATGGCTGAGCTATCTTCTCACCTTAGTTGCCATAATCTAAGTCAAGATGCCATGATATGCAATTACAAACCTATGCATGAGATGCATGCTCAATTTATGTATGACAAAAAAATGTCTAGATGCATAGCTGCAATGTTCAAATTGACATGTTAGGCATCACAAAATCAAAAGAAGAAATTTTCCTTCATGTGTCCTGGTCCTTGGTTATCTCTACATGATGAGCTAGCATGGCTCTAACTTAAGTTGGCCTCTTAGGTTTCTTTATATGCTTGGTTTGGATAAGTCGACCTTCTAAAAGTTCCCATATTGCTCCTTACTGTCATCCACATGGACTAGTAAGGCACCCAATCCTCACCCATCATAGGCTACAAACGGAAAGGTTCAATTTGAGTGGGAGTATTTCGCTAGCCATTGCGGAGGTATTACCTCACGAGAGCGTAAGTACTCTACTCCCTCCTAAGAAAGGGTAAAGCCCGGGAAGAGGGCTGATGTATGCAAATACGCGTGAAGTGTGTGTTCAAGGAACATGTAATTATGAATGTTTTTTTTTTTGTTTTTTTTCTTTTTTAAAATTTAACACTCTTAAGATGAATCTAAGATAACCTAAAACCAATTGTTGGCTTGACCCTCTAAGTTCCCCAGTGGAGTCGCCAAACTGTCATAACGTATCAAGTTTCGGGGGAAACCTAATAGCTAGACACAAAATTATGGAGTCGCCACCAACCATTCTAACCTAGGTGTGATTGGTCACCTATTCAAACTAAAGATAAGGCTTGGTCTACGTAAAAAGATACTAGGGTTCGGGAGTACGGTTACGTGTAGGGAAGGATTAGCACCCCTACAACGCCCATCCTAAAATGGTACCAACTAGTTTTAGGTTATCTACTATTTGCCTTGTGTTTATATTAATTTCGATATGCTTATATATTGGGAATATTTCTAAGATTTTTCCATCAATTTGGCTCCAATCTTAAAAATCTCCCTCACCTCAAGATGTTCAAGGAGTCTCAATTGACTTTCTTGAATTCCATCGTCGGATCAATTAAAAAATTTATGAAAATCCTATTCTTTCTAACTTTGGCTCTAATTTTGACTCCATATTAATCTCTATATTTTTTTAATCTTATTTCATATTATATTTATCTATATATATTTTACTTATTTATTTTATTTATTTAGAGAATAAATATGAATCATGGTTTATTAAAGATTTTCTTAAAAGCGTCCCATCAATTTGGCTTGGCTTAAAAGAAATCTTTTCACCTAGAAATTTCTAAGGAGTCCCAATTAACTTCTTGAAATTTCATCATCGGCATAATTCATACTTATTTCTTATTTTATTTTTATTGTACTCTTGTCTTCATGTCACATTTATTTATTTATTCATTCGTTTATTTATCTAATTTTTATTCATATTTATTTAAACGTAGTCTTTATCTAATTTATATTTTGTTCATTTTATTTATTTATATTTATTTTAATCTTGAAATAAATATGAATTATATTTTTTTGAAAATTCTCCAAAAAGTATTCCATCGATTTAGCTCAACTTAAGGAAGAATCCTCTCACCTAGAAATTTCAAGGAGTCTCGATTGACTTTCTTGAAATTTTATCATCGGTACAATTCACACTTATTCTATAAAATCTAATTCTCAATTTAATTCTTATTTCTAATTTATTATCCTTTTTATTTATCTATTATTTTTATTTATGCTCATTTAATTTTAGTCTTTACTAATTAATTTTTATTCGTTTCATTTATTTTATCTCTATTTAATCTTAAAATAAATATGAATTATATTTTATTGAAAATTCTCCCAAAAGTATCCCATCAATTTGGCTCAACTTAAGGAAGAATCCTCTCACCTAGAAATTTCAAGGAGTCTCGATTGACTTTCTTGAAATATCATCATCGGTACAATTCATATTCATTCTATAAGATCTAATTTTCGACCTAATTCCTATTTCTTGTTTATTATCATTGTTATTTATTTATTATTCTCGTCTATGTTCATTTAATTTTAGTCTTTACTAATTAATTTTTATTCCTTCCATTTATTTTATATCTATTTAATCTTAAAACAAATATGAATTATATTTTATTGAAAATTCTCCCAAAAGTATCCCATCAATTTGGCTCAACTTAAGGGAGAATTCTCTCACCTAGAAATTTCAAGGAGTCTCAATTGACTTTCTCGAAATTTCATCATCGGTACAATTCATATTCATTCTATATAATTAATTAATATTTCTTATGAACATCTAATTTTTATATTTTTGTAATTTCTCTTCAATAAATAAAATATTTTCATACCAAATCACAAATCATTCACTATAAAATCATATACTGTGCCAATTAAATGATACTAGTTATATCATGTATATCCATTAAATTACACAAATCAAGTTAACATACAAATTATTTAGCCATATCATTAATCAGACAAATCATATCCTTTTTGAACCATGCAAACTATTCCACCATATTATTAATCATGCAAACTAAATTATATTAAAATATCATACAAAAAATTATTAAATTAAATTAATATCCAAACTATCATCAAATTAACGTGCACATTTAAGTTACTAAATTATTAAATACTAATTTAAGTTAACATACAAAAACCAAATTAATTAATCATTAAATACTAAATTTTATATGCAAAGAAGTGCCAAATGTATGCAAGTTGCTAATGTCCATATTTAAGTAAGCGTAAAAAGGAGTCGTAATGTAAATTTTGGTTTTATGAAATAATCATAAGAGTTTGATGTGATCAAAAATAAGGACGAACTATGTGTGTAGAAAAAGGTTAGTGGGAGTATAGTTGTTTTGAAGATACTTTATATGGATGATACATAGGGCTCACTGGAAACTGAGTACCCATGCTACAATCTATATAAAACATTTAGCTGTCCAAGATCTTCATAATGGATGTAAGAGGAAACCATATAATGGGACAAAGATCTCTAATAATAGATCTAAACGTTGTTATCTCCTAATCCACATACATAATCAAGGAGCTAAGGATTTAGCATGGTGGAATCTATTACATAGCATAAATATAAACAGGATACTAAGAAAGTTTAGGAAAAAAAAAAGAAGGCTTATCAATATTTAATTACATGGATATCTTTAAATGAATGTGTCACAAGACACAAGATGAGAGAGATTACATGGATATTACACAATCATCTTAATTATTTGAAAATTTTATTTTTCTAAAATAAATATATTTAACTTAAAATCATAAAAATTATTTTACATTTAATCATAAAAAGAAATAAAAAAGGAAAAAGAAAAATATTAAAAAAACAGAGAAATATTTGAATAAAATTAATTTTTTTAACAAAACATTTTTTTGAAAACATCTAATTTAGAAGAATCGTTTTTTGTTGAAAATATCAACCTTTTTGAAAAATAAATTTAATTATTAACTAAAGAAATTGTAATAATATATTATTATTTAAATTTTTTTGAATTATATTTTTAAGAAAACTATAAATTTAAATTATATTTACTTTAAAGAAGAGTACTTTGATTAATAAAAAGAATTATTTTATCCTACTCTTAATTCTACACGTAACAAATATAATGAAAAATATATATAAAAATCATCTTATCTTATTCTTAATTAGATCTGTCCATAAATTTGAACAGACTTAAAGAGATTATCAAAAGGTTACACGCAAACCTGGGCTTGGTTTTGCCTAGCCCAATTATTCGAGCTTCATTTTCAACCAAAACACCCTTTTTCACACACACACACATATATATATATATATATGTGTGTGTGTGTATGTGTGTGTGTGTGTTAAAACCCAAACCCAGCCCAGCTGACACTTCTCCCCCTAAAAAGGCAACATGATGGTAATTTGGGTGTAGCCTAATTATTGAGCTACACCCTCAATTGCCCAATGTCTGGTACAATTAACGACAATGGCCGTAATGAACTACATTAGGATCACAAAAACATTGGCAAAAGAGGGAACTGATGGAGTAACATTTGAGATCACTTTCAGCAAGTCAGAAATATTTAAAACTCCATTGATAACAAAAAATTGCAAGCTTTCATGCAGGGAATCAATCCTTGGAAGAATGAATTGTCTTATTGAAATCTTACATCCTTTCATTGTTTTTAGTATATGTATAATTTTATCTTACAAATTCGAACCAAACCTGATCGGACTTGGGTTTTAAAGAACAGAGCTCGGGCTCGACTCGAAATTTGATTTGGCCTAATTTTTTTGTCTAAGCCCGATTATTTGGACTTAATTTTTAGTTCAAACCCACTTCAAATTTGGACGAGCCTTCGAGCTTGATTATGCTACTCAATCCATGGATCTATTCTTAATCTTTATACTCACCAAATATAAGATATATACGATAATATCATGTAATCTAATCACATCGATAATCTTATACTACCTTATCCTAGTGATAATCTTGTGCATCAAACACACCTGTCACACCAAATGTTGTAGGTTGGTACTTCAATCCCATATTAGATATGAAAGGGAAGATCATTGGGCATATAAGAGGTGGCATTGCACACCCCAATAAGCCAGTATTGCGAGGAGAGAGTAATGGCCATGTAACAAGGGATATTAGAGCCAACCCTTGACCATCCAACTCCACGTAGAACACCCTAGCTCGGGTAATGCATGGTGGGCCAATTTCATGCCAAGCACCCTAGAGGAATAAAGTAGGATGGGCCTAAAGTGGGTTACTCGTGATGAGAATCTCACAAGACTGGGTGGGGGATAATGTCACATCATGTGCCATAGGTTAGGTGTTTCAATTCCACATCAAATATGAAAGGAAAGATTATTGAGCATATTTGAGGTAGTGCTGCACACTCTAATAAGCCTATTTTGCATGGAGAGGATAATGGCCACATGACACACCCATAGTGATAATAAACATGATTTCAAATTTAAACACTTATGTCGATGAAGTTTTGGCTTAGTGGCAAAGAGGAAGTTTTAGGATTTTGAGGTTTCAAATTCAAGTCTCACTTTGTGTGAGCTTGAGTTTAATTATTGAGTCTAATTATTTACTAACTTAATTAGTTGAGTGGAGTGATTTTCATATGATTATATGTTTTATAAATGTAATACATATTTATAATTGTAACTTCTCATGTAATGTACACTTTAAAAAAAATTCATGTGAAACCCAAAATTTTCATATTATTATTTAATTGAAAACTAAAAGGAATTTCAATGTATGAATTTGGTGTTTATGTAGGGCCAAAAAAAAATTATTATGCCGACCCCATGATAAATCAATATAGGGTGGAATTAACTTAGAGAATTAAATTTGGGTGGAAAATTTGAGGTTAAGACATTTAAATAAATTTTAGAAGAAAATCAAAAACTTTAATGGTTTGGCCCCGGGAATGAATAAATCGCGTAATATGAGCCCAACCAAAAATTTTTCCCAAACAAGAGTGTGCCAAATTTCATGGAAATACACTAGACACATAGTAGAACACTTGAGAAGTGGCCAAATCACAAAAATGGGCTGGTAAATAATTTTTCTGGATTTATTGGTCCAAGTCAGCTAGCAGCCAGATTTTCTGCTTACTGCTAGGCTTTGGTTTTGGGTCAAATTAAAGGGGTTACGAGTGGAGTATAGGTTTGAAATTTTAACCCAAGAAAGTATACTTAATTCAGTCTTCAAAATGTTAAAGTATACTTAGTTCAGTCTTCAGAATGGTAGCCCCTGTAAGTCAACGAGACCATAAAGAAATCCCTCTCTTAATCTACCATAAGCGTCCTCATTTGCTTCATCTTGTACTATTTTTTCAGCCATCTTCCAAGCTGAATTGGAGTTCGGCCAAGAAGGACCGATTGTTCCTCCATAAGTCCCCTACACATAAAAAAATAATTCAGTGAAAACAAAGATCATTTTGGTTAGTGAAAAGTTAGTAAGAAGAAATCTGGACAAAACTGCTCTGTTTTGCAAGGTAAAAGAAAGTGAATCCCTTACTTCTTTGATGGATTTTTAAGCTTGTTTATGGTGTTTCTAAGTTGTATACATGTTGATCTACAGCTGAGGGTGATTGTTGATGTGAGAGCCATAATTTTTCTAAACCAAATATGTACTCAACGGGCAATGTAAGTGAATATAATGTAATGATGTAATTTGGAGAGTTTCAAATGTAAAATTTTGGCTATAATGGCAAAATCGAAATCTTCGGGAATAAGTGTAGTGCAAAATAAATTAAGGTACACATAAATGAATATGTATAAATATGGGTATACACATATATGTAGTTATATTTATACAAATATATATAGGTGTATGTACAAATAATAGAAATGTAATAAATAAATAAATAACAATAATGAATAGACTAATAAAAGATAAGTGCATATATATATAATATATAATATAATATAATATATATATATATAAAATATAGATATCAGGGTTAGTGGGAAACTCCCACTAACCCGTCAATGTCATAGGGAGACAATTCTATCTCCTATCACATCTCTTTCATTTTTACACATCATTTTAAAAACTTAAGCACTCAGCTCTCTTTTGTTTTTCTTTCTCCCGTTTCCTCTGTTTGTTCTCTAAACCTTCCTTGCCTTTCCATCATGTTCTCTCTTTATCTTCATCATGTCACATTGTAAGGGAAAGTTGAATAGGACCACGAAGAAGCTACTGGCAGGTACAAGGGTGTCCAACTGAGGCTGGCAATGCAGCAGAAAGTGATGATTGGAAATGCTTGCCGAACTGAACTTGATTTGAAAAAACAATGAGAAGACAGCAATGGTGTTGGTAAAGGTTGAGTAAGGTAGGGTGCAATGACGCCATTTGAATACAAGAAACAAAGATAGGAAACTGATTTCAAGGGGGCCTCGTGTGCATGGTATTTTACTACAAAAAAGGGGCTGATTGTTGGGGTTTTGGTCAAGGTTGAAAGGAGGTGATTTGTGGACACTTTGGGAGCCACGTTAAGGGAGCTAGGAGCTATAAGCCTAGACAAAAAAGTATCGAAAGGGAACTCGGGGCTATTTAGCGAGACTGATTAAAGCAGTAAACGATGGTAGAGAAATGACTTTAGGAGTTAAGAGATAGGATGGTTGAGGAGACCTTAGAGCTACTATACAACAACTAAAACATGGGGTTCAACTAGGCTCTCGGTAGGGAAACTATGAAGGCTGAAATTTGGTGACTTAAGGGTTGACAAAGGGCTAGCTGTGGCTTATTTCAAGCTAGCAACATCAGTAGTGAGGCACGGTAGCAAGAGAAAAACTGAGGCTTGCTGTAAGTTAAACCGAACCAAATAAGGAAGTGGTTACTGAGCTATTCAAAGGGTTGGTTAAGGCTTACTTAAAAAAAGGTTTTAAGGGCTGTTCGTGGAGTGTTAAAGGCTACTGTAGGTGGTGTTCATACAAGGCTGTCAAAGTCTAGCGAGGTAAGAAAAAAAAAAGAAAAGGAAAGGAAAAGAAATAAAAGGAAGAATATATATATATATATAAATATATATATATATATTTGTATATATGAAGATGAGAGAATTGGATTTAAGAATTTATATTATATTAGTGTTAAATATATATGTATATATGTATGTATATATATTAAGTTGGAATTTAAATTTTATAAGTATATAGAAAATTAAGGCTAGGCTTTATTAAGTCGGATTTTTATTGTGAATGTGTAGTGCAACAAGAAGACGACGAACGCGATCTAGTTAACCTCGACGCACATTGAAGCTAAGCTCGCGTTAGGTAAGACGTTTATATAACGTAGAAGTAGGATTATCCTGTATAGGTTGAAACTTATAGATGAAATGATTTAAGTATCTAGGGACTCGATTTAAAGAAATGGAATGCAGGTACAATGTTAAGCTCGATAAGGTATCATAGTGATGCGGTATTAACAGGAAATGAATCGATATAGTAGTGACTTATAGGCATCACTAGATGGAATGATAAGCATTGATGCATTTCGTAAGCATTCCATTATATTGTTTTCATTTCATCTGCTTGAATTTATCGCTCTTAAGCATGCCTTATTTCCATACATGAAACTTGAAAGAATTCATTCTTATCGCGCTTACAAGAATACTTTAAATACTTGAATGGCTTTGAAAAGAATGAATTTATAATGTACGCATATGTACGTATATATGTAAATGATCTTAAAGGAATGTATTACGTACTTTACACTATTTTCATAAGTTAAATGTTTTATGAGACTATAGGTACCATAAGGAAGTTAAATTCAATAAAGCATAGTGAAAGCTGCCTAATTGGACATTACTCATTAGGCATAAATGCTTGTCTGACAATAGTCGTGGATAGGGCTCAGTCACGCATGATCAGTGGGGTGAGAGATATGAGGTCTATGGCCATAGATAGTGCCCTAGTTGGTTTCCAAGGGACAATGATATGATTTTCACTGCTAGCTACAGTGATTTAAATCTTTATTGATTGTGCATTAGGGATCTAGCCTAGTCTCAATCGATATGAAATACAGTTTAGATGGTTTTAAAAACGAAAATGAACTCTAAACTCGATATGGCCTTATGATATACGAAATGTATTTTGATATTGTACATAGCTTTAAATGTGTTTTAAAAGTTACATGTGACATGAAATGAAAATTATGCATATCCTCAAGCATGTCTTAAAAGTAAAACCGAGATGTTTTGATATTCTACATGTTTTGAACATGTTTAAAGGAATATGTATTACACCTTTTAAGACTGCAAATATCTCATATATGTTTACATGTTAAAAGACTACAAACATCTCAAATATGTTTACATACTAGAAGACATAATATGATTTCATGGTTTAGACAACATATGCCAAGTTGTAGTATCACTACATTGAATTGAGAGCATAACATGTATATACTACACGACAAATATGAGAATGATTTGATAGTGAATTCTCATCACATGACATGCATTTGCATTAAAACAGTATAATTCTAACTCTGCAATTACATAATTGACTTACTGAGCCTCGCTCATTAAACGCTATTTAAATTTTTCAGGTTGAGCACGAAGTTAAGGGAGTATTTCGGAGCTATTCGAATAGTTCTAGGCCTGAAATATAGTCCCAACTCTCCAAGAAGATTGTTTTGAGCACTTTGGGTAGATATACTCTTCTTTTGTATTTAATATCAGTTTCAGGTTGTTTTTGATTCAGTACTATAGATGGGATGTAATCTAAAATAGGGAAAACATCTAGACTATATTAAGGATGAATTATAGAACTATTGATCCTTGCATGAGTATGGATGTATGATTGAATGGCATGACCAAGCAAGAACATGTGAACTATATGGATGAAATGTTATAATTTGGAAATGGACTTAAGTTATGAAGAAAATTTAGACTCATTAAAAGAAAGAATTATGGTGAATTTAATTATAGTAATGCCAAAATATAAATTAACTGCCATTGTGGGAATCATGAGTTGTATATAAATTGTGAATCTTGTGCAGGAAATCAATCTGGGTAAAATGATAAAAATAGGCGAATAAAATTCACTCTACTGCACTTAGACAAAATAAGTATAGGAAAGCAAAAAATTAGCCTTAAATTCTACGCATCTGTACAAGCAAGAGGTACTGTTGCGACCTTCGGGTCGTGACAGATTTAGTGGTATCAGAGTCGAGATTGTCTAGTGTATGTCAGTGTAGATGAGTTAGAATGGTTTACATCCTATAGTACTGTCATTGCCTGATTGTATAGTGCTCAAGAAGTGCAGTAAACTGTTCTAAATGCATTGTTGTATCATTGAATACAGAAAAAGATATGAGGAGAGAACGAAGACGTGGATGAAACCCACGTGCAAGGCAAGCTCAATCACCTCGACTGTCACCCCCTCAAAGTCCAAACACTCGGTTCGCACGCTTGGAGCATACAGTGTCCGGGCTAGTTGCCATGATAAAGTGACAACATGCTAGGAGTTAAGATCAATGACTGACTCCACCAGTACAAGAACCGGTACAGTCCACTCCACCACCTCCACCGCTTAATCAACAACCACCAACCCCACAATCATAGGCTACACCACCTCCTCCACCTACACAGACAGTAGCGCCCTCATCACCAGCTACTAATGTGAGACAAAATGTCGAGCAGTTCAAACAATTTCAGAAGATGAACCTTCCAGTGTTTAAAGGGGCAATGGACACTGCAGTAGCTAAGACATGGCTTATAAAGATACAAAAAGCCTTTGAGATTATGGGATGCAACTCAGATGATAAGGTGAATTTAGCTGCCTATATGTTTGAAGGTGAGGTCGAACACTAGTGGAGATCAACCAAGATTGTATTACAGAGCAAGAACCCTACCATTACATGGGAGGCATTCCTCGGGGCCTTTAATGATCAGTACTTCCCTGAGAGTGCCCATGAGAAGAAACAAGAAGAGTTTCTTAGTTTGGTTCAAAGTTCCATGATAGTAGACCAATATGTGGCACGATTCACCACTTTGTCTCGCTATGAGCCGTACATAGTAAAAGATGAGGTGAGAAAGGCCAGGAATTTATCAATGGGTTAAGACCCGCAATCAAGGGAAGACTCTCAACTCTTCATATCGTGTCCTAAGCCGATGCTATCCAGAAAACTCAGTTTGTAGAGCAAGATTTAGAAAAAAGCTCAAAGTCAGTATGATAGCAAGAACAAAGGAAAGGGTAAGAGGATCGATACTAGAAGGCCCAAGTAGAATAGGGCCCAGCACAAGAGGCTGAAGTATGGAGCGCCTCACACTCAGGCCTCGAAACCTAAGACTGCTCAGGTTTGCTCGAGATGTAGCTGGGATCATGGCACCAGGCCATGTTATATGGACACAGGAACTTGCTTCAAGTGTGGACGAATTGGGCATCTACTTAAAGATTGCCCCACACTCAAGGCTCCTAAGAGGCGACCTGAGACATGGAGCACAGGCAAGCAAAAGCCCACAGATACGGGTAAGAAACTGGTGGCACAGGGCCGAGTATTTGCTATGGATCAAGAGACTGCTGATGCCTCCGGATCCGTCATTAGGGGTAAGCTCTTACTTAATGATTCAAAAGCTTTTGTACTTATTGATTTCGGTTCCACGCATTTATTCATATCACTTGCATATGCTAGGAAGCTAGGGTTAGAGCTTGAACCCTTAGGCTAATTGTTGCATGTTAGTATACCATTGAAAGAATCTCAAATGACAGACTTAATATGTAAAGGATGTAAAGTGAAGGTGGGAGGTAAACATCTAGTAGCAGATTTGATATTATTAAACATGTATGATTTTGATGTAATACTAGGCATGGATTGGTTAGCCAACCATCATGCTAGTTTAGACTGCCATAAGAAAGTGGTGATCTTCTCCCTACCTGAAAAGTTTGTACTAAACTTTGATAAGATGACATGAAATTTTTTTTTAAATTGTACTGACACGAAATGAATTTTGTTTGTGAAGGCTATCTTGCTTTTGTCGACGATGCCAATAAGAGCCATCCGAAATTCTCTGACATCTCCGTTGTTAAAGACTTGATGTATTTTAGGATGAGTTACCGGGGCTACCTCCGGAAAGAGATATAGAGTTCACTATAGAGCTACTACTAGGCACTCAACCAATATCGAAGCCTCTGTATCGAATGGCCTTGGTTGAGTTAGAAGAATTGAAGAAGTAGTTGCAAGAGTTGTTGGATAAGGGGTTTATAAGACCAAGTGTGTCACCCTGGGGTGCTCCAGTATTGTTTGTTAAGAAGAAAGATGGCAGTCTAAGACTATGTATCGATTATAGGCAGTTGAATCAAGCGACGATTAAGAACAAATATCCACTACCTAGGATTGATGATTTATTAGATCAGTTGAAGGGTGCTCAGATATTTTCCAAGATTGATTTGAGATATGGGTACCATCAACTGAGGATTAGAGGTAAAGATGTACCAAAACCAACCTTTAGGACAAGATATGGCCACTACGAGTTTTTGGTCATGCCATTCGGATTGACTAATGCCCCTACAGCCTTCATAGGCTTGATGAATGAAGTGTTTAAGCCCCACTTGGACAAATTTGTCATCGTATTCATAGATGATATTTTGGTGTATTCTCAATCTCGAGAGGAACATGAGCACCACCTTCGCATCGTTCTTCAAACCGTCAGTAAGAAAGAACTTTATGTGAAGCTCAGCAAGTGCGAGTTCTAGTTAGAATATATTAGTTTTCTGGGGCATGTAGTATCAAAGGATGGTGTAGCAATAGACCCAGCGAAGATAGAGGCTGTGGTTAATTGGGAGAGGCTTAAGACAATGATCGAAATTCGCAGTTTTCTGGGGCTTGCTGGATATTATCAGAGATTTGTCGAGGGGTTTTCTAAGCTAGCAGGACCTTTGACTCGTCTCACACGCAAGAATGTCAAGTTTGAATAAAATGATGCGTATGAGCACAGTTTCTTAGAGTTGAAACACCGACTAACTACAGCACCAATCCTCACCATCCCTAATGGTTTCGGGGAATTTACTGTATACAATGATGCCTTGCATCAAGGTCTAGGGTGTGTATTAATGCAAAATGAAAAAGTAGTGGCTAATGGTTCTAGACAACTAAAGAACCATGAGAGGAATTACCCCATCCATGACCTAGAGCTAGCAGCAATGGTATTTGCGCTAAAGATATGGCATCATTACTTGTATGAGGGAAAGTTTTAGATTTACACAAATCACAAGAGTTTGAAGTATCTTTTCTCACAAAAAGAATTGAACATGAGACAGAGATGGTGGATGGAGTTACCTAAAGACTATGACTATGAGATCCTCTACCGTCCGGGCAAGGCTAATAGGGTAGCTGATGCACTGAGCAGAAAGAATATGGGCATGGTCAGCTACATGATGGTTCGAGAGTGGGAATTGATAGAGCAGTTTTCAGAGTTGAATCTGAATCTAGAGCCTACAAGTGAATGTTTGATGGCTAGTTTGAGGATAGAGCCTAGTATCATAGAACAAATTAGGCAGGCTCAGAGTGAGGACCCGAAATTGATTGAGGTTATTGATTGGATACGAAATGGTCAGGAATCAGAGTATGAATTAGCAGTGATGGTTTATTGAGGTTCAATGGTAGGATATGTGTTCCAAACAATGAAGCCTTAAAAAGACAGATCATGGAAGAGGCACATAGTTCTAAGTACACGATGCATCCGGGTAATATGAAAATGTATCAGAACTTGCGCAAAGTGTACTGGTAGTCAGCTATGAAGAAAGACATAGCAATTTTTGTGTCTAAATGCTTAATATGCCAACAAGTTAATGCGGAGCACCAGAAACCGGCATGGTTGCTCACCCCTTTGTCTGTGCCAACTTGGAAATGGGAGCAGGTAACCATTGACTTTGTCATGGGACTTCCTAAGACCCGAAGAAACCATGATGCCATCTGGGTGATTATTGACAGATTGACTAAGTCTACATACATTTTGGCTGTGAAAGCCACAGATTCACTCAGTTCCCTTGCAGATTTGTATGTCAGGGAGATCGTAAGATTACATGGGGTCCCAGTAAGCATAGTATCAGATAGAGATTCTCGGTTTACTTCTCGTTTCTGGGGACATTTTTAGGATGCCTTGTGAACTAAATTGAGTTTCAGCACTGCTTTCCATCCTCAAACCGATGGGCAATCAGAGAGAACAATTCAAACCCTTGACGATATGTTGAGAGCGTGTGTAATGGATTTTCAAGGTTCATGGGATGATCATTTGGCACTAGCTAAATTTGCGTATAACAATAGTTTCCACTCCAGCATTGGGATGGCACCGTATGAGGCGTTGTATGGACGTAGATGTAGATCCCCTATAGGCTAGGAAGAAGAGGGTGAAAGGAAGATATTTGCTCTCGAACTTATAGAAAAGGCTTCAGAAAATGTTAGGTTGATATGTGATCGGTTGCGAACGGCACAGAGCAGACAAAAGAGTTATGCGGATAATAGCAGGAGACACTTGGAGTTTCATGCTGGAGAAAGAGTGTTTTTAAAGATCTCTCCATCTAAAGGTATAATGAGGTTTGGTAAAAGAGGGAAGCTGAGTCCTCGGTTTATTGGTCTATTTGAAATATTAGAAAGAATGGGTGATGTGGCATATCGACTAGCGCTACCACCAGAGCCGTCAGGTGTGCACTACGTCTTCCACGTATCTATGCTTAGAAAATATCATCCGGATCCCTCCCATGTGATTGACTACGAACCTTTAGAGATCAGGGAGGACTTAAGTTATGTTGAGAGACCGCTTCAGATTTTGGATCAAAAGGATAAAATGCTACAATCCAAGACAATTCCTTTGGTAAAGGTGTTGTGGCAACATCACTCCTCAGAAGAAGCTACATGGGAGTTGGAGAGTCTAATGAGAGAGAAGTACCCTCCTATTCTAGGATAACTTGGAACAATTTGGAGGACTAAATTTTTTTAAGGTGGGGAGGATGTGAAAGCCATAATTTTTCTAAACCAAATATGTACTCAATGGGCAATGTAAGTGAATATAATGTAACGATGTAATTTGGAGAGTTTCAAACGTAAAATTTTGGCTCTAATGGCAAAATCGAAATCTTTGGGAATAAGTGAAGTGCAAAATAAATTAAGGTACACATAAATGAATATGCATAAATACGGGTATATACATATATGTAGTTATATTTATACAAAATAAAAAATATATATGGGTGTATGTACAAATAATAGAAATGTAATAAATAAATAAATAACAATAATGAATAGACTAATAAAAGATAAGTATATAATATATAGATATCAGGGTTAGTGGGAAACACCCACTAACCCGTCAATGTCATAGGGAGACAATTCTGTCCCCCTATCACATCTCTTTCATTTTTACACATTATCTTAAGAACTTAAGCACTCAGCTTTCTTTTATTTTTCTTTCTACTGTTTCCTTTGTTTGTTCTCTAAACCTTCCTTGCCTTTCCATCGTGTTCTCTCTTCATCTTCATCGTGTCACATTGTTGGGCAAAGATGAATAGGACCACGAAGAAGCCGTTGGCAGGTACAAGGGTGTCGGACTGAGGCTGGCGATGCAGCAGAAAGTGATGACTGGAAATGCCTACCGGAATCGAACTTGATTTGAAAAAAAAATGAGAAGACAATAATGGTGTTGGTGAAGGCTGAGTAAGGTAGGGTGCAGTGATGCCATTTGAATACAAGAAACAAAGATAGGAAACTGATTTCAAGGGGGCCTCATGTGCGTGGTATTTTACTGTTGATTGTTGGGGTTTTGGTCAAGGTTGAAAGGAGTTGATTTATGGACACTTTGGGAGCCACGTTAGGGGAGCTAGGAGCGAGAAGCCTGGATAGAAAAGTACCGAAAGGGAACCCGAGGTTATTTAGCGAGACTGATTAGAGCAGTAAACGATGGTAGAGAAATGACTTTAAGAGTTGAGAGATAGGATGGTTGAGGAGACCTTGGAGCTACAATACAACAACAAAAAAAGGGGGTTCACTTAGGCTCTCGGTAGGGAAACTACGAAGGTTGAAATTTGGTGACTTAAGGGTTGACAAAGGGCTAGCCGTGGCTTATTTTAGAGCTAGCAACATCAGTAGCGAGGCACGGCGGCAAGAGAAAAACTGAGGCTTGCTGTAAGTTGAACCTGAAGGAAACCGAAACAAACACGCAGCGGAAATAAAACATTCGGCCTCCACCAGGATCGATTCGGAGAGTTGCCTGATTAGGGTTTCAAGATTTTACCTAACGTTTTTCTCTGATTTTTCTTTCGTTGGTCGAGTCACAAGCAACAACTTTTCGTTCCTGCCTCTACGGTATCCACACGAACGGATCTCACGACTCTTGAACGTCTCACGATCAGAAGCCTTAAAGAGCTTTTGATTCCTTATAACCGAATTGCTAGTTTCGATTAAAAAGAATGTTTTGTTTTCTGTTTTAAAAGTGCGGCTATGTTTTAGAAAAACATCCTTTTTATAGGCAGTAAATTTTACCCTAAAATTTACTGCCAAACAGAACTCTAATCCTACTTAGAATAGGATTAGTTATATCCCTAATCCAATTCAGAATAGGATTAGTTATATCCTTAATCCAATTCAGAATAGGATTAGTTATATCCTTAATCCAATTCAGAATAGGATTAATTAAGCTCCTCATTGATCCGTTCTAAGTGTGCGACCCAATAGGTTCTCAAAACAATGGCAATGACAAAATTGTCACAGGCAATGAGCGGTATCTAGCAACACATCATTGCTACCCATGTAACGAGAATGTCAATGACTCGACATAACCTTACTCGTGATAGATGTTACTGTGTAGTCTAATCCCTTTATCCTTTTATGTCTTGATTAGACACAAGTCATGGAATGTGTCACACTTATATAGTCTAATCAGCGTTTCTTGATTCCTGAGTAGACTAATTAAACAAATAAAATCAATATCTCATATTGACTTATTTGAGCACGGCCATGCATTTTAGTCTCACTCTATCAAAGGGCCCAAGACATCACTCTTGTTATATAAGAGGGATAAATCCTATCTTGATCACTCAACATCCCTCTACATAGATCAAGGCATACCCAATTACTACCTTTATAGTCCATCCTGTTACGAATGACATCTAGCAGCATTAAAGTATGCAATTCTCTATGTTGGGATCTTTGATGATCTCAAGTCAAAGGATCACATACACCATCATCACTATGAGAATCGCTTATGACACTCATATAACAATCCATGTAGCGTTCTCATGGAGGGTCGATCCAGTACATAGTTCTCTAACATGTACCTATGTGATGACTTGATATCCTATATCCATGACAATGGTCATCAGTCAACCACATACTAGTCTTATCGTATCATTGTTATCCTTGTTCACAATAATACTTGACTAGGGATATTTTAAGAATAGTGTGTTATTACTATTCTAAGGACATTATCATATAAGATTTTATTACGCAGTTATAAGACAAATATAATAATGAACTATAAATAAAAATGTCATGATACATAAAAATGCCAAAGTCAATCATCTAATGAATGGTTCTAAGGGCATAATCCAACAGAACCGAACCAAATAAGGAAGTGGTTGTTGAGGCTATTCAAAGGGTTGGTTAAGGCTTACGTAGAAAGTGGTTTTAAGGGCTATTCGTGGAGTGTTAAAGGCTGTTGTAGGTGGTGTTTATACAAGGCTGTCAAAGTCCAGCGAGGTGAGAAAAAAAAAGGAAAAGGAAAGGGAAAGAAATAATAGGAAGAAAATATATATATATAAAAATATATTTGTATATATGAAGATGAGAGAATTGGATTTAAGAATTTATATTATATTAGTGTTAAATATATATATATATGTATGTATAGATGTATGTATATATATTAAGTTGAAATTTAAATTTTACAAGTATATAGAAAATTAGGGCTAGGCTTTATTAAGTCGGATTTTTATTGTGAATGTGTAGTGCAACAAGAAGGCGACGAACGCGATCTAGTTAACCTCAATGCACAATGAAGCTAAGCTCGAGTTAGGTAAAACGTTTATATAACGTAGAAGTAGGATTATCCTATATAAGTTGAAACTTGATGAAATGATTTGAGTATCTAGGGACTCAATTTAACAAAATGGAATGCAGGTACAATGTTAAGCTCGATAAGGTATCATAGTGATGCGGCATTAACAGGAAATGAATCGATATGGTATTGACTTATAGGCATCACTAAATGGAATGATAAGCATTCATGCATTTCGTGAGCATTCCATTATATTGTTTTCATTTCATCTGCTTGAATTTATCGCTCTTAAGCATGCCTTATTTCAATACATGAAACTTGAAAGAATTCAATCTTATCGCACTTACAAGAATACTTTAAATACTTGAATGGTTTTGAAAAGAATGAATTTATAATGTACGCATATGGACATATATATATATGTAAATGATCTTAAAGGAATGTATTACGTACTTTACGCTATTTTCATAAGAAAAGTTAAATGTTTTATGAGACTATCCTAAGGAAGTTAAATTCAATAAAGAATAGTGGAAGCTGCTTAATTGGAGATTACTCATTAGGCATAGATGCTTGTCCGACAATAGTCGTGGACAAGGCTCAGTCACGCCTGATCAGTGGGGTGAGAGATATGAGTTCTATGGCCATAGATAGAACCCTAGTTGGTTTCCAGGGGACCATGATATGATTTTCACTACTAGCTATAGTGGTCTAAGTCTTTATTGATAGTGCATTAGGGATTTAGCCTAGTCCCAATCGATATGAAATACAGTTTAGAGTATGGTTTTAAAAACAGAAATGAACTCTAAACTCAATATGGCCTTATGATATACGAAATGTATTTTGATATTGTACATGGCTTTAAATGTGTTTTAAAAGTTACATGTGACATGAAATGAAAATTATGCATATCCTCAAGCATGTCTTGTGTAACAGCCCGTTACCACATTTTTCACGTATTTCTATAAACTTTATCGGTTGGGCTGTCTGTGATGCCATTAACGTTTACCAGTGACCATGATAAATGATAACATTTATCTAGCAAATATGGAATATGAAATTCTTTTCATTATTCCTTACATCGGACATCCCCTATTATCTTTGTTTCACTAAAGTGGTACTGTATACATATGTCTAAAATGTAAAAGAGAAGAGACTGTACCTGTCCCGTTTAACATAATGTGCCTCAGCGCTTTATACGTAACTATATCCATCTGAGAGCTAATTCTCTCAACTTCGTATCTTTTATATGTGGAGTTAAAACAAAGGGGTGAGCGAACTATGCGCTCAGTAAAGGAGACATATGCTGCTTTATAAACCAAAACTATATACCACAAAATATTTGATTTCCTTAAAATCATATCAAATAGGAAAACAGTGGATATAGTAAACAGTATTCTCAATACACCATTCAAATCACTTGCTCAACAGTTTACAATAAAATGAAGTAAATAGCAAATAGGATTTAAATAAATCCTTTCAGTAAACAGAAATCAACAAGTTGAGACTAGGCATCACCCTGCGAATAACTCATGCTCTCATCATTCCCACTCCCCCTCCGGGAACGTAAATCGTTCGCTTTTGGGGTGCACCCGTAGGCAATCGCCCCTCATAGCTATCTCTGCTAGATCTATGGCCATAATCTATAGGTGGTCCTCGGGTCCACTTGCCAGGTGACCTCGAGACCTGCTGATGACTTGGCGGGTCCATCAGCTTCATAACTCATAATAATGCATGAAACTAGGTGCCTAAAGTCTCAAAATCACTTCATATCTCATGAAAAACCTTTAAGGAATTATTTCATAATTTCTTCATTTTCTCAAAAATGATTTTCTTTCTAAAAAGGTTTTAAAAATAGCCCGCAATCTCACTGAATTTCGCGTGAGAAAGGCACGGGTTAAGCTGGCTCGCCATGGCTAGTTCGCCCATGGTCAACTCGCCCACAGTCAACTCGCCCCAAAATGGTTTCATTATTTTCTATTTTCAAAGCTATTAAAAATAGTTCATTTTTTGTTAAAAAATTTAGAAAAGAGAAACCTGTTCGCCATGGTCAGCTCGCCCATTCGGCTCGCCCATGGTCAACTCGTCAGTGCAGTGAACTAGTGTTCGCTCGCCACCCTCTGCATTTAAAACAAAAACACTGGCTCGCCCATAATTTTCTTACCAAAGGGGATCGCCCACCCCAAACATTATAAAAGGGTCACTCGCCCATGGTGTAATAAAAGGGTTCACCATCCATTGGCTCGTCCGGATTTCAATAAAACATGGTTGCTCACCCAAAAGAACATAAAAGGGTTCTTTGCCCAAAATCATAAAAGGTTTGGCTCGCCCGCCTTAACAGTTCGCCTAACATCAAAAAAACCAAGGGCTCGCCCGTCCTGTACTAGTTTGCCTAATCACAGCATAAGGGTCGGCCTTTAGCTCGCCCAAATCAAAACAATTATCAAAACAATGCATGTCATAAAACAAAACAATTTCTCAATAATTTCTAAGAAATTTACTCCACAGGACATGCATTCACTTCACACACATCTCCCTTACCTGGTCTTACGAAACCTTGCTTCCTGATCGCTTTTACCGAGTCCTTAATTTCCCAGCTACAAAATAATTTATTAATGTTATTAATATTCTCATTTTCGAATATTTCTACACTTTGGCAAGACTTGACATTACTCTACATTTCTCCCAAAAGAGCTCGCCATTCGCCTAACATTCGTTCTCACCATTCATATAGTGGCTTCTTTGTGGGAGCTCGCCCAACATAGTTCGCCATCTACCAAATGACTTACACGTGGGAGCTCGCCTACAATATCAGTTCGCCATACCTGTTCAAGTGAGTTTGCCCAACAAGGCTTTTTATTCTAAGGTGGGCTCGCCAATGACTTAACATGTGGCGACCTCGCCCACAATCACAATTCACATTATTTAGTTCGCCATTGATGGCTGAGCTCGCCCATTTATCTTCATTTCTACACTATTTCTGTTTCTTTCCTTGTTCATGCTCAATTATTTTCCAGACTATACCTTGTTCTAGTTTCTGGTATATTCTAGCAAGATTTAACTAAAACAAGGCTATTTCTATGTTCATTACTTTGTAAAACATCAAACTATATCCTCAAATACCAAAATAACCGTAGGATATGGAAACTCACCTTAACCAACTGCACTTCCAGAACAGCTTGCTTTCTGTCTCACGTTAGCCTTACTTTGCTTATTCCTTTAGCTCATCTAACTAAGGAGGAAAGGTTTGCAAGCAGGTTTACATGTTTAGCCAACTTAAGGATGAAGTTTAGTAGATCAAACATGGTAGAGAAATGGAAGAAACAGAGCATAACTTGCAGTAGAATGGTTTTCGTGAAGAGGATGAAGTTTGCTAAATCGGTTTTCCTCAAATGTTTCTTCTTATATAGCCAAGCTAATCCAATCAGAACTCATCACTTGGCCTTATCTCATTTCCTTCATCATTTCATGGGTCAATCATTCATTTAATGCATGAAGAAAAACTGCAGCTCAAGATGGCGTGAAAGTCTCCCTTCCACACGCCTTTTTCTGCTTCTATTGACTTTGTTTTATTTCTTATCCAATAAGGTTAATTCCTTTATTGACTTTAACTTTTCTCTATTTATTGTCTTCAACCGTATGACTTACAAAGTCAATTTTGGCTGCAAAATGGTTTAAATCTATTTCCCATATTGTCAGCTTTTATTTCCATTTTGTCCACACAAGCTGATTCCAGTTCGCCTCCTCGTCTTGAGACCTCAGCTTGCCAACTCAACTTCAATTAGCCAACTCAATATCTGGAAATTACGAGATGATTTCCTTTTCTTGGCTATTACATAAAGGTTTGGCGATCACAGAAATTGTCACATTGTTGGCGATCAACGGTTATTGCTCTTCTGGCCACTTTGCTATGATTTATACCGCAAGTTGGCTATCACATTTACTTCATTCATATGGGAGATCACAAGCCCTTGCCCATTCGGGCGATCATCCTAACCAAGAGACATGGCGAACTCACCTATTCGCCCTTGCCATCATCCAACTCACCATCACCATTAGCGATCGTCCAACCTTGCTCGTCTATTGGCGAACTGTTCCATATACTCGCCCATACATCATTTCACCGAAATTGCTCCATTCACAACTTTATGATAGTGTGAATATGAATATGGATTAATACTTTATGATAGTGTGCTAATGTGTAATTGATCCATATGCATATTTGATGATATGTGTTGTGTTCTTGCATATTTAGAATGATTATTTTCTTGACATGAACACTACACATAAATATTAGATTCATGCAAAATGACTAAGTCAACCGTTAGTAACAATTGGTATTTAGATTGAAATAACAATTAATATCATTGGCAACCATATTTTCAACAATTGGTAAGCCAAAACTAAATTGCCAATTGCCATGAGCTTTAAATTGACAATTCTTCTTGTGCTCTTTAGTTTGAAATGACAAATAGAGAAGAATTCATTTAGGATATTTTTGCATGAAAACTCTTGTGTGCTAAAAATTGAAGTTAATTGCTATATGTTTTGAGTCTATGCACACTCTTGCTTGAACGTGATTTATGAGCTCTTGCATATGATATGTCATCTAATTTCAGCTCATAATTATGATGTATTGACATGCACCTTAGTTGGATCTTAGAGAACAATTGATATACTTAGGTGCTTGCTTGACTTCTTACCAATTGGAACCTTCTTGCAAAATTACTTATCAACAATTGGTATCAAAATTATTTATAAACAATTGGTATAGGAAAATAAGCCTTGTCCTTTGCATGCCTAAACATTTCATACTCTTTATGGACATTGTCTTATGAATTTGTGCTATGAGTCCCATGTACTAACATGTTTCTTGTTGGATGGAGCATATTTATCTTTTCTCACATAAGCCATATTTTTAAGGGAAGCATATTTTTTATTTTTTTTCCTTCTTTTTGCTATGACAAAAAGGGGGAGAGATAGATATTAAAAGGGAAGGATATTAAGGGGGAGAGATAATGAGAGAAAATTCATTTTCAAAACCCATGCTTATATTAAGGGGGAGCTTTATAAAATCCTGCTTTATTTGAGGGGGAGTATTTTATGAAAGAATTTTCAAAGCAAATTTACATTAAGTTTTGTCATATCAAAAAGGGGGAGATTGTTAGCGTTAAATTGCCATATATATTTTGAAATGACAAAAACTTAAGTAAGCTTTAATGTTTTAATTCATATTGTAAATTTGCCTTATCACACATGATTTTCTCAATACATTTCAAGTGTTCATATCAAACATTAAGACCATGATTTAATGATGCATATTCTTATTGATCTTGATACTTTATAAAATGGTTTTGAATATTAAGTAATTTTCTCAAGAATTATTGAATATAAGTTTAGAAAATTACTTATAAGTTTTTGGACAATATTTTCATTTAAGAAAGTCAAGAAAAACTCCTTTAAAGCTTATAAATGTTTTGGGTTGAATTAGGATCAAAGGTCATATCATTTCTAACCCAAAAGTGCAGGAAAAATGCCCTCTGGAAGAAAAGGATCGATCCCCACTGTAGCAGGATCGATCCCTTTTTGGCAGAAAGTCTTCCCAAGGTCCCTGAAGCCCAGAATCAAGATTCTGGACAAAAGGGATCGATCCCCACTGTAGCAGGATCGATCCCTTTGCCCGAAAATAGCCTATAACGGGTAGTTTTTGTGAGACAACTGTAATATTCGAGATTTGGCTCCACCCAACGGCTAGAATACATCCAAGGGACTATAAATAGAGGCTTCGAAGCTAAAGAAAGCAAGAGGAAGAGCTCAGCACATTCAATCTTCATTTTCCTCATATTCAAAGCCTCAACAACTTCTCAAGTGCTAAACATTCTTCATTTTCTATCAATCTCATATTCCTTGTATAGAATAGCATAGCACAAATCATTGTATAGGTTTTCCTTGTGCTTAATCTTTGTAATCACTTGCCTATCTAGAGGCCTTCTTTGATTACTTCTCTTGTAAACACATTCAATCCTTGTAAAAGGGGAGGTTACTCTTTAGCTTAAGAAAAAGAGGGAGGTTTCTCTTTAGCCTGTAAAAAGAGGGAAAGGAGGTTACTCTTGAGCCTAGAAAAAGAGAGAGGTTTCTCTTGAGCCTTGAAAAGAGGGAGTGTAACACAAATTCAAGTTAGTGAATTTGGGGAAAATCCTTGGGAAGCGTCTCAAGGTAGAGGACGTAGGCAAGGTTGCCGAACCTCTATAAATCGGTTGCGTACATTTCTTTATCCTTACTCTCTTTACTTATTTGCAATTATATTTGTGTTTATTTCTTTGAATTTATATTGCATAATTGAGTAGCCTAAAGAACTTAGAAAATATCAATATAGACTAGAGAATTTAGAGAAACCGAAAAATGAACCTAAGGTTACTGAAAAACCGATTCACCCCCCTCTCGGTATAGCCTATAGAGCCAACAATTGGTATCAGAGCTTGGGCTCGAGATTGAATTAGACTAACCTCTATCGAGCAAAACGATCTTAAATGGCTCACTTGAATGTAGGCACACCCCTCGGAGAAGAGGGACAATCATTAGTTAGACCTCCACTCTTCAATGGTGAGAATTATTCATATTGGAAAATTAGGATGATGTTCTTTGTACAATCTAATGATTATGAAGTGTGGAGAGTGATTGTTAATGGTCCCAAAATTCTAATGAAGAAAGTTGATGGAAAAGATGTCCCTAAAAGTGAGGATTAGTGGGACACAAATGATATGAGATTGGCACAACTGAATGCCAAGGCTATGCACACTCTCTTTTGTGCATTAGGTCCCAATGAGTATAATAGAGTCTCTCTATGTGAGAATGCTAAACAAATATGGGACAAATTGGCCATCACACATGAAGGGACCAATCAAGTTAGGGAAACCAAAGTAGGAATGCTCACACATGATTATGAGCTATTTAGGATGAAAGAAAATGAGTCCATTAGTGAAATGTTCTCTAGGTTTAATGATATAATTAATGGACTTAAGGCTCTAGGCAAGGCTTATTCCAATGTTGAAATGGTAAAGAAAATTTTGAATAGCTTGCCTAAGTCTTGGGAGGCAAAGGTAACCGCAATAGGAGAGTCTCAAGATCCAAATACCTTGTCTCTAGATGAACTTATGGGCTCCCTACTTACCTATGAGATGAAATTGAAAAGAAACGAAGTGCCTTCAAAGAAAGTAGGGGTAGCACTTAAGTCTTCCACTCATGAGGTCATTGAAGATGATAGTGATGAGAGTGGAAATGAGGAAGAAAAAGAAATGGCAATGTTTGCCAAAAGATTTAATAGGTTCATGAGAATGAATGAGAGAGAGCAAAAAAGGGGACATCATAGGGGAGAGTCAAGTAGAAGAGAAAAAGACCCTTTAGTGTGTTATGAGTGTAATGAACGGGGTCATACTAAGTTAGATTGCCCCTTACTTAGGAAAGAAAAAGATAGAAAGCCTAAGAAGAAAGCATTTGTGGCTGCATGGAGCGATAGTGATAGCTCCGATGAGGAAAACGTAGATGAAGAGGTAGCTTACTCATGCTTTATGGCTATTAGTGATGATGAGGTTAGTTGTAGTTCTAGTGAAGATAATGATTATACATTTGATGAACTACAAAATGCTTTTAATGAATTAGCAAATGATTTTCAATGCATGAACTTCAAATATAAGAAAATCATTGCTAAATTGAAAATAGAAAATGAAATGCTATTAAATGCCAAACTTGAATTTGAGAAGAAATTAGAAGAAGCAAATCTAGAAATAGATGAAGTAAATAAAAAGAACTTAAATTTGCATAATTCATTTTCTAGATTTTATATGGGTCAACAAAAGCTAGACCATATGTTAGAGACCCAAAGAGCTTTCTTTGACAAAGATGGGCTAGGATATAATGAAATAAATAAAGAAACTCATCTTAAGAATTTCTTAGTGAGCAAAAATTCTATGCATGATACATCTCTCACATGCTCACTATGCAATAGACTAGGACACTCTTCACAAGCATGCACATATAGAAAAACTACATTTAGAGGAAGAGTAGTTAAGAAGATGTGGATGCCAAAGCATGCAATAAATAATGATGAATTGTGCTTGAAATGGATCCCAAAATGATCAAAAATTATTTGCACTAACTCTTATGGACCCAAGAAAATTTGGGTACCAAAACATGCATGAATGTGTTTGTTGTAGGAGTGATAGAGCATGGAGTTACAAAGAAACAATGGAGTTTGCATGCTCTACACACCTCTATGGAGATTGCTTGTGCCAATGAGAAAAAGAAAAAGCTTGAGGATCCATCACAACAATTCTTCAAAGGATGGCACAAGGTGGATTCTAGTCAAGGCAAAGCATTCTTTAGCAAAGGAGTTTTGTAAGCTTAATTCCTTACACCTTAAACTTTTTATTTGATTAGTTATGCTTTGATGAGAAAATTGGTTAATGATTAATGATGCATTGTGATTGAGCAAAAAGCATAATAAATGATTGTTGAGTGCTTGATGAATTGTTCTTGATACATTGAATGAAAGGCATGTTTAGTGAATTTGAAATGATTTTTGGTTTTCTGCATCTTGAGCAAGTTTGATATGTCTAGATAATATATTTAGTTGCTCAAAAGAAGTCAAATATGTCATATATGCAAAATGCCATGTCATGAGCATTAATGAAGAACTTGTATATTGGAAATCATGGCATGTTGTTCACAAGATATATGCTTTAATGATATATATGCTTAAAATCTATGTGAACAAGTTTGTTTTGACATATTTATGTAATTCAATGCATTGGTTTGGTCAAAATATGTTTAAATCTCAAAATGACCTCCTATGAAGCCAAAATTGCTTTTATTGGTGAAAATCCTACCAAAATTGCAAAATCTATTGTTAAATGGTTTTTCATTCATGTTTTTCATTCATACAATTCCAAAATCATGTTTTACAAATGTTTAAACCTTTACTTGGACTTAAATTACTCAAAAACGGAGTTTTGGTACCTCACAAGTTGAATTTTCTGTCAAAACTACTGCAGAATCTGCAGGAAACTATGAGGGATCGATCCCCCTCCTAAAGGGATCGATCCCCCCAAGCCAGAAAAGGCACTCCTGCATGTTTTCAACCGAAATTGAGAAGAACTTTTCATTGTTTTGATATTTTCTCTCCTCTCAACTTAAAATTCATTGTTTTAACTTCTTTTTGATGATCTTTAATGTATGAAAATTCATTTTTCATTGATATCATGCCTCAACTTCATCAATTAATATCATTTCCAATAAATGGTATCACTTTCAACAATCAATACCATTTTTCTTGAGCTCACAAGTGCAAAATCATTTTTCTTGTTGAAAACACTCATGATTTGCATAAATCTTGAAACATACTTTCAATGAATGCTTAAACATAAATTTGAGAAATATTTCAAGAATTTATGGATATACTTGAGAATTTGATGAACTTATGCATAATGAGTATTCTTCATATTTTTTTGTTCATCTTAGTCAAGCATGCCTATAGGATTATGTCTCTTAGCTTGACTTATCAATTCCACACTAGCTTTCATGATAATTATATATCTAGTGGATTGATTTCAAATGTAAATTCAACAATTGGTAATGGTTGGTAATGTTGGCCTATAATTTGTGATGGTAAATGGATCCTAAATGTTCAAATGCATGAAACTTTATCATCCATGAACTTATATTTTTATGGCCAAATTATTAAAGAACTTAGGCTTTAATGACAACACCAACATTCAAAGATAAATGCAAGCTTGAACAAATGTATGATGATTGATATCCATGCATTTATCCTTGATTGTTTTAATGTTGAACTTACATGCTTGCTTGAGATGAATCAATAATCATGCCGATGAGATGAGAATAGTTGTTTTCATGATATTATGTGCTTAACCTCACTCATAGTTTATGGATTTTAATGATAAAATATATTTTAGCTTGATAATATTGATTCACTTAGGTGAAGCCATTTTAGTTAAAATAGCATATACCCTCTAGAACGTTAAATGATGATAACAACTAGGGATATGGCTCTTAATTGATTAAAATGGTAATTTTGAATCTTTCCTTGCTCATAATTGGTTAAGGACTTGAATTGGAAAATGAGCATAGGATTTTTGTGCTTGAAACCATGGAAGAAAATGTGTTTGCTTGAATACCTTGACTTTTTGAATCTTCCATATGGTATAAATTTGTGAATATGAATATGGATTAATACTTTATGATAGTGTGCTAATGTGTAATTGATCCATATGCATATTTGATGATATGTGTTGTGTTCTTGCATATTTAGAATGATTATTTTCTTGACATGAACACTACACATAAATATTAGATTCATGCAAAATGACTAAGTCAACCGTTAGTAACAATTGGTATTTAGATTGAAATAACAATTAATATCATTGGCAACCATATTTTCAACAATTGGTAAGCCAAAACTAAATTGCCAATTGCCATGAGCTTTAAATTGACAATTCTTCTTGTGCTCTTTAGTTTGAAATGACAAATAGAGAAGAATTCATTTAGGATATTTTTCCATGAAAACTCTTGTGTGCTAGAAATTGAAGTTAATTGCTATATGTTTTGAGTCTATGCACACTCTTGCTTGAACGTGATTTATGAGCTCTTGCATATGATATGTCATCTAATTTCAGCTCATAATTATGATGTATTGACATGCACCTTAGTTGGATCTTAGAGAACAATTGATATACTTAGGTCCTTGCTTGACTTCTTACCAATTGGAACCTTCTTGCAAAATTACTTATCAACAATTGGTATCAAAATTATTTATAAACAATTGGTATAGGAAAATAAGCCTTGTCCTTTGCATGCCTAAACATTTCATACTCTTTATGGACATTGTCTTATAAATTTGTGCTATGAGTCCCATGTACTAACATGTTTCTTGTTGGATGGAGCATATTTATCTTTTCTCACATAAGCCATATTTTTAAGGGAAGCATATTTTTTATTATTTTTCCTTCTTTTTGCTATGACAAAAAGGAGGAGAGATAGATATTAAAAGGGAAGGATATTAAGGGGGAGAGATAATGAGAGAAAATTCATTTTCAAAACCCATGCTTATATTAAGGGGGAGCTTTATAAAATCCTGCTTTATTTGAGAGGGAGTATTTTATGAAAGAATTTTCAAAGCAAATTTACATTAAGTTTTGTCATATCAAAAAGGAGGAGATTGTTAGCGTTAAATTGCCATATATATTTTGAAATGACAAAAACTTAAGTAAGCTTTAATGTTTTAATTCATATTGTAAATTTGCCTTATCACACATGATTTTCTCAATACATTTCAAGTGTCCATATCAAACATTAAGACCATGATTTAATGATGCATATTCTTATTGATCTTAATACTTTATAAAATGGTTTTGAATATTAAGTAATTTTCTCAAGAATTATTGAATATAAGTTTAGAAAATTACTTATAAGTTTTTGGACAATATTTTCATTTAAGAAAGTCAAGAAAAACTCCTTTAAAGCTTATAAATGTTTTGGGTTGAATTAGGATCAAAGGTCATATCATTTCTAACCCAAAAGTGCAGGAAAAATGCCCTCTATAAGAAAAGGATCGATCCCCACTGTAGCAGGATCGATCCCTTTTTGGCAGAAAGTCTTCCCAAGGTCCCTGAAGCCCAGAATCAAGATTCTGGACAAAAGGGATCGATCCCCACTGTAGCAGGATCGATCCCTTTGCCCGAAAATAGCCTATAACGGCTAGTTTTTGTGAGACAACGGTAATATTCGAGATTTGGCTCCACCCAACAGCTAGAATACATCCAAGGGACTATAAATAGAGGCTTAGAAGCTAAAGAAAGCAAGAGGAAGAGCTCAGCACATTCAATCTTCATTTTCCTCATATTCAAAGCCTCAACAACTTCTCAAGTGCTAAACATTCTTCATTTTCTATCAATCTCATATTCCTTGTATAGAATAGCATAGCACAAATCATTGTATAGGTTTTCTTTGTGCTTAATCTTTGTAATCACTTGCCTATCTAGAGGCCTTCTTTGATTACTTCTCTTGTAAACACATTCAATCCTTGTAAAAGGGGAGGTTACTCTTTAGCCTAAGAAAAAGAGGGAGGTTTCTCTTTAGCCTGTAAAAAGAGGGAAAGGAGGTTACTCTTGAGCCTAGAAAAAGAGAGAGGTTTCTCTTGAGCCTTGAAAAGAGGGAGTGTAACACAAATTCAAGTTAGTGAATTTGGGGAAAATCCTTGGGAAGCGTCTCAAGGTAGAGGACGTAGGCAAGGTTGCCGAACCTCTATAAATCGGTTGCGTACATTTCTTTATCCTTACTCTCTTTACTTATTTGCAATTATATTTGTGTTTATTTCTTTGAATTTATATTGCATAATTGAGTAGCCTAAAGAACTTAGAAAATATCAATATAGACTAGAGAATTTAGAGAAACCGAAAAACGAACCTAAGGTTACTGAAAAACCGATTCACCCCCCCCTCTCGGTATAGCCTATAGAGCCAACATATATAGACTAAGGCACTCAATACATCCCAAAACATGATGATGAAGTGAATTAATTTGGTTACTCAATCCATAATCACTTCTATAACCTCATGGTTCTTTCGGATTCTCTACTATCCCATAATGATTATCTCACGGTTAGACTATAATTGCCATTCTTTTGCAGACCTTAATACTAACCATCGATTACGCCTCAGGTAATTGTTTTTTTCTCGATAACTTCTTTTATATCGAGTTATCATTTTATCTCTTATTCTCCTAGTACATGCAATATCACTTACTTGGAGAATATATTTGAAAGTATAATTTCCTCATAATCCATTTCTGAATTTAATTTATCATCATTCAGATTCCATCACCACTTTACTTATACCATTTCACAGTTCTAATATGTACATATATACACATATGTATATCCTTTTCCAGAATTAGCAATACTTCTTGTATTTGCTCGTCTGAGTATAACAAACTTCATCTATCCAAATCTGGCATGTTATTAATTCCAGCCATAACCACATGATGATCAAACGAAGTCACATTTATTCATATACTTGGGAACTACCTCACAACTTGTCTTCCCTAGTCATCGTATGACTTGTCTCTTAAGACAATTTCATTCTTTTACATTCATCATCATAGTTGTTTTCCCACTTAATATAGTACTTTACTATTACCATCTTGTAACCATTTCGAATACTATACTCATACAGACCCATTCACTTTCACTTTCTCACAATTAAGTATTGCATCAATAAGGTAGCAAATTCCACAAATTTCCTCAACAAATCATTTATGCCATACAGGGAAATCTCATAAATCCTATACCTTAATAACCACACTTTAATCTCACTTAAATAGTAAGATCCTTTACTCAGCCAACTTCAATGTCCACTTAATCATTTGAGATCTCCCTTTATAATGTATATAGTTTAATTAGAAATCATGTTCACTGACTTAACAGTAAGGTTTTCCATTCCGAGAAGTTTGTGACGTTATTCAACAATATTGCTTATATCAATATACATATTTATTCTCTTAAAATCATCCTAGTTGACTCTAGGCACACATATAGGAAGGATACTACAATTGGCTAGGGATCCAGATAGAATATGATAGGTATTTTAGAATACCATACTTGCTTCGGAACATAGAAGCAACTGTAGAGAGTACTAATCCCATTATTTTCAAAACGATATAATTTTTGTTTTCACCAGTTATACCAAAACATTTTATTTCTCTACTCATCAGTCTCTTGAGTAATTTCTCAAGCTCTTCTGATTCACTGGTAAGAGCTTACAAACAGATTCTATGTTGTGAATCGAGTCAACAATCTCTCGAATCCACGTTATTCCAAAAGTTTACTTAGAATTTCATTCCATAAATTCTAATTCACAAACTCATTTCATCTTAAAGATCTCGTTATTTACATCCAATAGATCCACCATATATATATATATATATATATATATATATATATCAATTTTTCAAGTCATTTCACATGTATTTCATAATATTTCGGTTCTATGGATATCGTAACGGACCAGCCCAACCCTCCATGGCAACCCTTTTTTGGGCCCATCGACAACAATTGTTGTGACAACGCTACTCATCCATACTGTCTTCTTTGGCGAACGCATCGATGCCTCGGTCCTTCCAACCGTGCTGGAGCTCGCCCACCTCAAGGTTTTCTTTCTCTTCCGTAATGACTCGAACACTTGACTTCCTCAAATGTCAAGTCACTACTAATATTTTATTCTCCTAAATCATAAGGAGTGTCTAGAACCAGTATTAACATCATCGATTTTACATCATTTCTCACATAATTCACTTTTTATAATATTCAATAATTTCTCACCAATATAACCCATATTTTTACTTTAAATTCAGACCCTAAGATCCACAACAGGGCTGACTATCTCGCAACCTCTCATAACATTTACTCTAGGTCACCTTACTCATCAATATATCAGTGGGGTCCACAGTAGGGATCATCCTTTACACCATCACCTACTATTTCACCATCAATTTTTATTTTAAATCAATTTAGTCATTCATGACTCAGAGAAATTATTTTAATGCAGGAGTATGTTTATAAATTCCTTTTTAATTCTCTTTCTTCGATATACCTCTAAACATGCGATCTTAGGGCTTATGCACTAATATTATCCCTTTTCATTTCAATATCATCATTTCAGGATCCTAGTTCGATATGGACAGAGAAATCCTGATGGGGCCCTCACCGAGTTCCTCACTGTACCTTACCGAATAGACCTGACATTACGATGATAAGATCGCCTATCTCACGTGAAATTCCCGAATTACAATCTCTATTTGTAACCCTTAATTCACCAACTTTCATCACATTTCAACACTTAACTCAATTCACAGTCACTTGACTTCTCTATACATTCAGACTATACAATACTACAGGGGATGTTAACCTTTCTCAATACTTTCAGTGCTAAAGGCATCAACAGACATCAGACAAACCATAGCTCTGATACCAATAAATCTGTAACAGCCCGTTACCACATTTTTCACGTATTTCTGTACAACTTTATCGGTTGGGCTGTTTGCGATGCCATTAACGTTTACCAGTGACCATGATAAATGATAACATTTATCTAGCAAATATGAAATATGAAATATGAAATATGAAATATGAAATTCTTTTCATTATTCCTTACATCGGACATCCCCTATTATCTTTGTTTCACTAATGTAGTACTGTATACGTATGTCTGAAATATAAAAGAGAAGAGACTGTACCTGTCTCGTTTAACATAATGTGCCTCAGCGCTTTATACGTAGCTATATCCATCTGGGAGCTAATTCTCTCAACTCTGTATCTTTTATTTGTGGAGTTAAAACAAGGGGGTGAGCGAACTATGCGCTGAGTAAAGGAGACATATGCTGCTTTATAAACCAAAACTATATACCACAAAATATTTGATTTCCTTAAAATCATATCAAATAGGAAAACAGTGGATATAGTAAACAATATTCTCAATACACCATTCAAATCACTTGCTCAACAGTTTACAATAAAATGAAGTAAACAGCAAATAGGATTTAAATAAATCCTTTCATTAAATAGAAATCAACAAGTTAAGACTAGGCATCACCCTACGAATAACTCATGCTCTCATCGTTCCCCCTCCCCCTCCGGGAACGTAAATCGTCCGCTTTTGGGGTGCACCCGTAGGACATCTCCCCTCACGGCTATCTCTGCTAGATCTATGGCCATAATCTATGGGTGGTCCTCGGGTCCACTTGCCAGGTGACCTCGAGACCTGCTGATGACTTGGCGGGTCCATCAGCATCATAACTCATAATGATGCATGAAACTAGGGGCCTAAAGTCTCAAAATCACTTTATATCTCATGAAAAACCTTTAAGGAATTATTTCATAATTTCTTCATTTTCTCAAAAATGATTTTCTTTCCAAAAAGGTTTTAAAAACAGCCCGCAATCTCACTGAATTCCACGTGAGAAGGGCACAGGTTAAGCTGGCTCACCATGGCTAGTCGCCCATGGTCAACTCGCCCACAGTCAACTCGCCCTAAATGGTTTCATTATTTTCTATTTTCAAAGCTATTAAAAATAGTTCATTTTTCGTTAAAAAATTTAGAAAAGAGAAACCTGTTCGCCATGGTCAACTCGCCCATTCGGCTCGTCCATGGTCAACTCGTCAGTGCAGTGAACTAGTGTTCGCTCGCCACCCTCTGCATTTAAAACAAAAATACTGGCTCGCCCATAATTTTCTTACCAAAAGGGATCGCCCGCCCCAAACATTATAAAAGGGTCACTCAACCAAGGTGTAATAAAAGGGTTCGCCATCCATTGGCTCTCCTGGATTTCAATAAAACATGGTTGCTCGCGCAAAAGAACATAAAAGGGTTATTTGCCTAAAATCATAAAAGGTTTGGCTCGCCCGCCTTAACAGTTTGCCCAATATCAAAAAAATCAACGGCTCGCCTGTCCTGTACCAGTTCGCCCAATCATAACATAAGGGTCGGCCTTTAGCTCGCCCAAATCAAAACAATTATCAAAACAATGCATGTCATAAAACAAAACAATTTCTCAATAATTTCCATGAAATTTACTCCACAAGACATGCATTCACTTCACACACATCTCCCTTACCTGGTCTTACAGACCTTTGCTTCCTGATCGCCTTCCCGATCGCTTTTACTGAGTCCTTAATTTCCCAGCTGCAAAATAATTTATTAATATTATTAATATTCTCATTTTCGAATATTTCTACACTTTGGCGAGACTTGACATTACTTTACATTTCTCCCAAAAGAGCTCGCCATTCGCCCAACATTCGTTCTCGCCATTCATATAGTGGCTTCTTTGTGAGAGCTCGCCCAACATAGTTCGCCATCTACCAAATGACTTACACGTGGGAGCTCGCCCACAATATCAGTTCGCCATACCTGTTCAAGTGAGTTCGCCCAACAAGGCTTTTTATTCTAAGGTGGGCTCGCCAATGACTTAATATGTGGCGACCTCGCCCACAATCACACTTAACATTATTTAGTTCACCAATGATTGCTGAGCTTGCCCATTTATCTTCATTTCTACACTATTTCTATTTATTTCCTTGTTCATGCTCAATTATTTTCCAGACTATACCTTGTTCTAGTTTCTGGTATATTCTAGCAAGATTTAACTAAAACAAGGCTATTTCTATGTTCATTACTTTGTAAAACATCAAACAATATCCTCAAATACCAAAATAACCGTAGGATATGGAAACTCACCTTAACCAACTGCACTTCCAGAACAGCTTGCTTTTTGTCTCACGTTAGCCTTACTTTGCTTATTCCTTTAGCTCATCAAACTAAGGAGGAAAGGTTTGCAAGCAGGTTTACATGTTTAGCCAACTTAAGGATGAAGTTTAGTAGATCAAACATGGCAGAGAAATGGAAGAAATAGAGCATAACTTGCAATAGAATGGTTTTCGTGAAGAGGATGAAGTTTGCTAAATCGGTTTTCCTCAAATGTTTCTTCTTATATAGCCATGCTAATCAAATCAGAACTCATCACTTGGCCTTATCTCATTTCCTTCATCATTTCATGGGTCAATCATTCATTTAATGCATGAAGAAAAACTGCAGCTCAAGATGGCGTGAAAGTCTCCCTTCCACACGCCTTTTTCTACTTCTATTGACTTTGTTTTATTTCTTGTCCAATAAGGTTAATTCCTTTATTGACTTTAACTTTTCTCTATTTATTGTCTTCAACCATATGACTTACAAAGTCAATTTTGGCTGCAAAATGGTTTGAATCTATTTCCCATATCGTCAGCTTTTATTTCCATTTTGTCCACACAAGCTGATTCCAGTTCGCCTCCTAGTCTTGAGACCTCAGCTCGCCAACTCAACTTCAATTCGCCAACTCAATATTTGGAAATTACGAGATGATTTCCTTTTCTTGGCTATTACATAAAGGTTTGGCGATCACAGAAATTGTCACATTGTTGGCGATCAACGGTTATTGCTCTTCTCGCCACTTTGCTATGATTTATACCACAAGTTGGCTATCACATTTACTTCATTCATATGGGCGATCACAAGCCCTCGCCCATTCGGGCGATCATCCTAACCAAGAGACATTGCGAACTCACCTATTCGCCCTTGCCATCATCCAACACACCATCACCATTAGCGATCGTCCAACCTTGCTCGTCCATTGGCGAACTGTTCCATATACTCGCCCATACATTATTTCACCAAAATTGCTCTATTCACAACTCAAGTTAAGGAGCTTTTCACCCAAGTGGAAATCAATATTCAATTATTTATTTAATTTCCATTATCAATTTTATGAAATTAGAGTCTACAGTAGTGTAGAATCAGGTCTTACATCTTGAATGTAAAACCGAGATGTTTTGATATTCTATATGTTTTGAACATGTTTAAAGGAATATGTATTACACCTTTTAAGACTGCAAATATCTCATATATGTTTACATGTTAAAGACTACAAACATCTCAAATTTGTTTACATGCTAGAAGACATAATACGATTTCATGGTTTAGACAACATATGCCAAGTTGTAGTATCACTACATTGAATTGAGAGCATAACATGTATATACTACACAACAAATATGAGAATGATTTGATAGTGAATTCTCATCACATGACATGCATTTGCTTTAGAACAGTATAATTCTAACTTTGCAATTACATAAATGACTTACTTAACCTCGCTCATTAAACGCTATTTAAATTTTTCAGGTTGAGCACGGAGTTAGGGGAGTATTTCGGAGCTATCCGAATAGTTCCAAGCTTGAAATATAGTCCCAACTCTCGAAGGAGATTGTTTTGAGCACTTTGGGTATATATACTCTTCTTTTGTATTTAGTATCAGTTTCATGTTGTTTTTTATTCAATACTATAGATGGGATGTAATCTAAAATAGGAAATAGCATCTAGACTATATTAAGGATGAATTATAGAACTGTTGATCCTTCCATGAGTATGGATGTATGATTGAATGGCATAAACAAGTGACCAAGCAAGAAGATGTGAACCATATGGATGAAATGTTATAATTTGGAAATGGACTTAAGTTATGAAGAAAATTTAGACTCATTAAAAGAAAGAATTATGGTGAATTTAATTATTTTAATGCCATAATATAAATTAACTGTCATTGTGGGAATCATGAGCTGTATAAAAATTATGAATCTTGCACAGGAAATCAATCTAGGTAAAATGATAAAAATAGGCGAGAGAGTTAACGTCTCAAAATAAAATTCATTGTACTGCACTTAGACAAAATAAGTATAGGAAAATGAAAAATTAGCCCTAAATTCTACCCATCCATACAAGCAAGAGGTACTGTTGTGACCTTCGGGTCGTGACAGTTGATGGATGAATCTTTGGCCAAAGTTGGTCAACATAAGGTAAAATTGTTGGAAGAAGATGAAGTTGAAATATGATTGACGTATCTTGAATTTGCATGATTTTGGCTAAAGTAGAATTTTGAAATGGATTTTCTAGGGTTAGGCTATGTTTTGGACAGCCTAGGTTCTTTATGAAAATGGTGAAGTTTGCTTGGTTGATGATTGTATGGTATTAGTTTAATACCGAAAAGTTTGGTTTAAGATTCGGTTTAATCGAAAAATATGAAATGGTGGAATTTGGCAATTTAACAAGTCTTGAAGTATTATGTAAAGTGTTAAAAGAACATATAAAACATTGTTTTGGTGAGTTTAAGTCTAAGGAATATAAATATATCGAAATGGCACATTTATCGGTAAAACCAAGCAAGTAGCAAAGTTAGTAAATAAATCCAACTCTAATGATGCTTATGGTTACTTAAGATATATTAAGGTATGTTAAGATAAGTATAAGTATGCATTGATGGTTTCAAAATTGCTTTAGGCAGCAAGTAATTTAAAGTTGAGGATAATTGCTACCTTAAGATCTGATAGGTAAGGGATGTAATTTAAAGCTGTGATGGTGTCCCTTACTTTCATCTTAATTTATAAAGAAATGTTTGAAGCTTAAAATTATGTTCCGAAGTTAATTTCCAAAGTTTTTGTAAACTAGCTGGATGTACCAACTGATTTCTGAAAGAAGAGTTTATCACTTTAGCACCAAAGTTCATGTCTTATGTTAACTAAGGATGCCTAAGAAAATGAACTTTATGATTTCTATGCATGATTTTCCAATAATGTTTTAAGTATGAACGTAAATAAGTATGTTTTCCAAAACTGCGATTGGGGTGGTAAATCCCTAGCTAACATGAACCAAGCAATCCCAATCCTTACCGTTTTTGTACCAAATTTATGATTAAGAAGTTGTAAAAGTAAGTAAATAAGTAAGTTTTGAGAATAAGGCCCTCCTGTAGTTTATGTCATTGCTTGTCATGCTCGCCATATTGTGCATGTTCCCGTCCCTTGTGGCGTATGTTTAGCCCACGTCGCGCATGTTTTCGCCCACACTGTGCATGCTTCTGTCCCTTGTTGGTATGTTGGTCCTTCGTGGTGCATGTTCGCTGTACAACCCTAATCAGGTCTACAGCCCCTACCATGGCCATAGGTACTCAGTTCCCTCTTTAGAGGATGATTAGTTATGACCCGCATATTAGCTATATGATCCTGCCTAGTCTCCATGTACTCTATGATAAGTTTTATTAATTATGATGTTAAGTTTCTAAAGTATGATGTATGTTTGAAACAAGTATGAATTTTAGATATATGTATTAAAGATTTCACATGATTATTAAAGTATGAAATGCATTCTTATGGCATCTCGTTTTTTTGCATATGTTGATACTGTGACTACTTTAAATACATTTCTTACGGGGCTTTCCAAAAGCTCACCCCTTTCTATCCTTCCAGATTATTTGCAGTGATCATCCCTTTTCCTGTTGCGTATACGACATAGGTTGAGGGACACGTCTCTCCTCTGGCTACTTTTTGGACACACGTAAGGTATACTCTTATTTTTAAATCCAGACATCTTGTACAGCACAGATATATGTATATAAACGATACTTTTGGGATGTAGTCAATATCGTGTGAACATAAACGTTATTCCAAGGAATAGGTCAATAGATGTGATGGATATTTATGGAAATTGGGATTTTATGAATATCGTATAAGTTTTGTGGAAACTTATGGTTGCGATTAAGAAAACATAAATAAAATCAACTGCTGTAGGATTATAAATATGTACTTTGAAATGAACTGTATTGAGAAATATAAACTGTGTTTTCATGCAGGGGGTTCAGACAGTTACAGTTGTTATGCTGCCGAAATTTCTATAAAAAGATGTAAGTAACCTACACTGGTAGGAATGCAACCTAAGTAAGAAATTAAGATTACAAAATGAAAAAATTAACCTAAGACTTCTACGTTTTTGGGGTGTGACAGTGTTTCTTGGTATCAGAGCAAGGGTTGTCTAGTACTGTCAGTGTAGATAGTTAGAATAAGATTACATCTCAAGTATCTGTGCTTGTCTGGTTATAAATTGAGTATATTTGTTAAAGTTCTGATTAAAACACATGGTTTATGCGCAAGCATTTGATCACGCACTATGAGTGGGAAACGAAGTCGCCTCTAAGGCAGGCTCAGCCACCTCCACCACCTGCTCCCCAACCAAAGAGCCCAAGTACCAGAATAAACAGGCTCGAACACAATATGAAAGAGGGGTTTGACAACATTACTGCTATGTTTACTCAACATTTCGGGGTAAACACCTCAGCTATAAGTGCCACAGTGCCCACACTTATTTCACCACCTTCTCCTCCATAGGCTCCTCCGGTACCCCCAGCTCTTCAGCCTCCAATCCCACAGCCTAGAGATGACAAAGATACGGGCAGATTACGGGACTTTCTTAAGATGAATCTCCCAGAATTTAAGGGGATTAAGAATTTAGTTAAGGCCGAGGAGTGGTTATTAGAGTTAGAGATAGCTTTTGATTATTTGGGGTGCACAGATGCCGAGAAAGTCAGTATGGGTACTTATAAGTTGAAAGGTTAGGCAAGACACTGGTGGAGAGCCACTAAGAGACAATTGACTACCTGACACCTAGTGATTAGTTTGGATACCTTTTTGTTAGCCTTCAGGACCCAGTATGTTCCCCGTACTTCCCAGAAGAAGATGCAGACATATTTTCTGAATTTAGTACAAGGCAGTATGTCGGTTAATTAATATGAGAACCAATTTACTACCCTGATGAGATATGACCTCGAGATAGTCAAAGATCAGGAGCGTAGTACCGAGAGGTTTTTGTCTGGACTGAGACCAGCCATCCGAGATAGATTATTAGGGTTTCGTATTACTAAGTTTGAGGATGCTTTTGGACAGGCTCAGGATATCGAGAGGGGTCTAGATGTTACAAAGGCACAATATGGGTCCAGAAGTAAGAGTAAGGGTAAAGATAAGAGGACAGAAAGTTCCCAATCAGAGCAAAAGTGGAGTTCGCTTAAGAGACTGAGGATAGATGAGTCTCAGGCAAGGGCTGATAATCCCAAGACTCCAACTAATACAGTAGAGATCACCAGAGGCTCCCAGAGAGTTGTTAGACGGTGTAAAGATTGTGGTCAGACACATGGTGGGTCATGCCACTAAGTCACTGGCAGTTGTTTTAAGTGTGGGGAAAAGGGTCATTTGATCAAGGATTGTCCCCAAATGCAGGATAAGACCCCACAACCTCAAGGGCCACCACGACAATAGCTAGAGATACGAGCTCCACAAAGATAGGCCCCACAGAAACGGGCTATCGTAGTTGAGAAGGATAAGAAGCCTATTACTCAAAGGCGTGTATCTATGTTAGACAAAGAGACTGTTGATACCTCCTTCGAGACTATTAGAGGTAATCTTCTTGTCTGTAATCATGAGGCGCATGTTTTCTTTGACCCGGGGTCCACACACTTATTTATATCACCACAGTTTACACATAATATGCATTTAGAACCTTAGCCTCTAAGTCACCTATTGCATATTAGCACACCCATGTATGAATCTCAAATGACAGATATGGTGTGTAGGAATTGTGATATTAAGGTTGGAGACAGGTAATGTTAGCAGATCTAGTTTTGTTAAACATGTATAGCTTCGATGTAATCTTAGGCATGGATTGGTTAGCCACCAATCGTGCAAGTCTAGACTACTACATTAAGACTGTAACCTTCTTTTACCTGACAAATTCGAGGTATGTTTTGCCATTAAGGAATAAAATATATGATGTTATGTTTGGTGAAGTTGTATAATGTTTATATGTTTGAAATTACAAATGAATTTATTTGTGTAAAGGTTATATTGCCTTTATCTCCATACGTGTCAAGAACCTCCCCGTATATGAGATATACCAATGGTTTGTGGGTTTCTTAAGGTGTTTCCGGATGAGTTATCAGGATTACCACCATAGAGAGAGCTAGAGTTCACTATTGATTTAGTGCCGGATACCCAGCCTATCTCTAAACCACCCTACTAGATGGCACTAGTTGAATTTGAAGAATTAAAGAAACAATTACGAGAATTGCTTAATAAGAGTTTTATTAGACCAAGTGTATCTCCGTAAAGTGCTCTAGTACTGTTTGTGAGAAAGAAATATGGTACTCTCCGATTATGTATCGACTATAGGTTACTAAATAAGGCTACAATTACGAATAAGTATCCCTTGCCAAGAATAGATGATTTCTTTGATCAGTTGAAATGGGCTTCAGTGTTTTCTAAGATTGATTTGAGATCAGGCTATCATCAGTTGAGGATTAGGAAGGAAGATGCAATGAAGATGGCCTTTAGAACCCAATATGGCCATTTCGAGTTTCTAGTGATGCCTTTTGGTTTGACCAATGTCCGTGTCGCATTCATGAATTTGATGAATGATGTGTTTCGGGAGTATCTAGATAAATTTGTGATTGTCTTTATAGATGATATTCTAATATATTCTAAGTCTCGGGAGGAGTAGGAGCAGCATCTTAGGATTGTGCTCCAGACTCTCTGAGAGAAGCAGCTTTATGGGAAGTTTAGTAAGTGTGAATTTTGATTAGATCGGATAGCTTTCCTTGGTCATGTAGCATCAAAGGACGGGGTATCAGTTGATCCGTCCAAGGTTGAGGTAGTACTCCAATGGGAGAGATCAAAGACAATGATTGAGATTCAGAGTTTCTTGGGATTTACATGGTATTACCAGAGGTTTGTTGAGGGTTTTTCTTGGATTACAGCTCCGTTGACTAAGCTTACACACAAAGGGGTTCCATTTGAATGGTCAAATCAGTGTGAGCAGAGTTTTCAGGAGCTTAAGCAAAGATTGACTACAGCACCAGTCCTGACCATTCCGAATGGATCTAGAGGCTTCGTGTTTACAGTAATGCTTCCAATCAGGGTCTAGGTTGTGTGCTGATGCAACATGATAGAGAAGTCGCATATGGTTTACGCCAGCTTAAAGACCATGAGCGTAACTACCCTACGCATGATTTAGAGTTAGTCACTGTGGTTTTTGCTCTAAAGATATGGCGGCATTATCTGTATGGTGAGAAGTTCCAGATCTTCACTGACCATAAGAGTTTGAAGTATATATTTGATCAGAAGGAGCTTAATATGAAGCAAATACGTTGGGTAAAGCTTCTTAAGGATTATGACTGTGAGATTTGTACCACCCGGGCAAGGTGAACGTAGTTGCAGATGCTCTGAGCAGGAAGAGTATGATTTCTGTTATGATGGTTAGAGAATGGGAATTGTTTGAGCAATTCACCGAGCTTAGTGTTAGTGTTGAGACAGTAGATGTCAGGTTTATGGCTAGCCTTCAGATTGAACCAAGTATCTAGATCAGATCAGGTCAGGGCAGAGAAATGATCAAAGATTATTGGACATGGTTAGCCAAGCAGAGTAAGGCTTGCAGTCAGATTTTATGATCAATGATGATGGGTTATTGAGGTTCAAGGGCTGTATATGTGTTCCGAGCGATGATACCCTGAGACAAAGGATTTTGAGAGAGTCTCATTGTTCTCACTACATTATGAACCCAGGCAGCACTAAGACGTACCATGACCTGCATAAGGTGTATTAATAGGTTGGTATGAAACGAGACGTGGCAGAGTTTGTGGCTAAATGTTTGATCTGTCAGCAGATTAAGGTTAAGCACCAAAAGCCAACAGGACTACTTAAGTCTTTACCGGTGCCTACATGGAAATGGGAGCACATTATGATGGATTTTATTATGGGCTTACAGAGGACCCGGAGAGGTCATGATGCAATCTGGGTTATTGTTGATAGATTGACTAAGAGTGCCATTTCCTTGCCATTAAGAGCACATATTCACTTAGTACATTAGCAGACTTGTATGTTAGAGAGATTGCCCGATTACATTGGGCTCTCATGAGCATCACTTCTGATAGAGATTCCAAGTTCACCTCTCAATTTTGGACTCATTTTCAGGAAGCCATGGGATCTCAATTACATTTGAGCACCTCCTACCATCCTCAGACAAACGGTAAGTCCGAACAGACTATTCAGACCTTAGAGGACATGTTGAGGGCATGTGCACTAGACTTTAAGGGTTCATCGGATGACCACTTGCCCCTCGTAGAGTTTGCCTATAATAACAGTTATCATACCAGCATCAAGATGGCACCATACAAGGACCTATATGGCAGAAGATGTAGGTCCCCAGTGGTTTGGGAAGAAGTGGGTGACCGTAAGATTTTAGCCCCTAATTTGTGATAAACTCAAGGCTGCCTAAAGTAGACAGAAGAGTTATGCCGATGTGCATAGATAGCCACTTGAGTTTCAGGTTGGGGACTATGTATTTGTGAAAATATTTCCTAGTAAGGGTATTATGCGCTTTAGAAAGAAAGGAAAGCTGAGTCCTCGTTTCATTGGTCCATTTGAGATATTGGAGAGAGTTGGGGATGTTGCTCACCGGTTAGCTTTGCCACCACAACTTTCTGGGATATATAACGTCTTCCACATCTCCATGTTGAGGATGTATCATCCGGATCCCTCCCATGTTATCGATTACAAATCATTGGATATTCAAGGACATATGAGCTATGTTGAGCAGGCAGTCCGGATCCTTGATAGAAAGGAAAGGGTACTTCGATCTAAAATTGTTCCACTAGTTAAGATTATCTGGCAGCACCACCCAATAGAGGAAGCTACGTGGGAGCTAGAGACCCTCATGAGAGAAAATTACCCGCACTTGTTTAATGGACCAGCCTGAATTTGGAGGACCAAATTCCTAAAAGGTGGGGGAGAATGTGAAACCCAAAATTTTCAAATTATTATTTAATTGAAAACTAGAAGGAATTTCAATGTATAAATTTGGTGTTTATGTAGGGCCAAAAAAAAAATTATTATGCCGAGGTAAGTCAATAGAGGGTGGAATTAACTTAGCGAATTAAATTTGAGTGGAAAATTTGACGTTAAGACATTTAAATAAATTTTAGAAGAAAATCAAAAACTTTAATGGTTTGGCCCTTAGAATGAATAAATCGCGTAAAACTAGCCCAACCGGAAATTTTTCCCAAACAAGAGGGTGCCAAATTTCATGGAAATACACTAGACACATAGTAGAACACTTGAGAAGTGGCTAAATCACAAAAATGGGCTGGTAAATAATTTTTATGGATTTATTGGTCCAAGTCAGCTAGTAGCCAGATTTTCTGCTTACTGCTAGGATTTGGTTTTGGGTCAAATTAAAAGGGCTACGAGTGGGGTGTAGGCTTGAAATTTTAACTCCAGAAAGTAGACTTAATTCAGTCTTCAGAATGGTATTATAGCCCCTGTAAGTCGATGGGACCAGAAAGAAATCCCCCTCTCAATCTGCCATAAGCGTCCTCATCTGCTTCATCTTGTGGGATTTTTTCGGCCATCTTCCAAGCTGAATTGCAGTTCAGCCAAGAAGGAGTGATTGTTCCTCCATAAGTCCCCTACACAAAAAAATAACTCAGCCAAAACAAAGATCATTTTGTTAGTGAAAAGTTAGTGAGAAGAAATCTAGACAGAACTGCTCTGTTTTGCAAGGTGAGAGAAAGTGAATCCCTTACTTCTTTGATGGATTTTTAAGCTTGTTTCTAGTGTTTCTAAGTTGTATACATGTTCATCTACAGCTGATGGTGATTGTTGATGGATGAATCTTTGGTCAAAGTTGGTCAACATAAGGTAAAATTGTTGGAAGAAGATGAAGTTGAAATATGATTGATGTATGTTGAATTTGCATTATTTTGGCTAAAGTAGAATTTTGAAATGGATTTTCTAGGGTTAGGCTATGTTTTGGACAGCCTAGGTTCTTAATGAAAATGGTGAAGTTTGCTTGGTTGATGATTGTATGGTATTAGTTTAATATCGAAAAGTTTGGTTTAAGATTCGGCTTAGTCGAAAACGATAAAATGGTGGAATTTGGCAATTTAACATGTCTTGAAGTATTATGCAAAGTGTTAAAAGAACATATAAAACATTATTTTGGTGAGTTTAAGTCTAAGGAATATAAATATATCGAAATGGCACATTTATCGGTAAAACGAACAAGTAGCAAAGTTAGTAAATAAGGCCAACTCTAATGATGCTTATGGTTACTTAAGATATGTTATGGTATGTTAAGATAAGTATGAGTATGTATTGATGGTTTCGAAATTGCTTTAGGCAGCGAGTGGTGTAGGTACGCAAATCGAGGCACACCCAAGACTTGAGGATACTTGCTACCCTGAGATCTGATAGGTAAGGGATATAATTTAAAGTTGTGATGGTGTCCCTTACTTTCATCTCAATTTATAAAGAAATGTTTGAAGCGTAAAATTATGTTCCGAAGTTAATTTCCAAAGTTTTCGAAAACTAGCTGGATGTACCAATCGATTTCTGAAAGAAGAGTTTATCGCTTTAACACCGAAGTTCATGTCTTATGTTAACTAAGGATGCCTAAGAAAATGAACCTTATGATTTTTATGCATGATTTTCCAATAATGTTTTAAGAATGAACGTAAATAAGTATGTTTTTCGAAACCGCGATTAGGGTGGTAAATTCTTGGCTAACACGACCTAACACTCCCGGTCCTTACCGTTTTCGTACCAAATTTATGATTAAGAAGTTGTAAAGGTAAGTAAATAAGTAAGTTTTGAGACTAAGGCCCTCCTGTAGTTTATATCATTGCCTGTCATGCACACCACATTATGCATGTTCCCGTCCCTTGTGGGGTATGTTTAGCCCACGTCGTGCATGTTCTCGCCCACATTGTGCATGCTCCCATCCCTTGTGGGTATGTTGGTCCTTCGTGGTGCATGTTCGCTGTACGACCTTGTAACATCCCGTTACCACATTTTTCACGTATTTCTATACAACTTTTTCGGTTGAGCTGTTTGCGATACCATTCACACTCAACAATAATGATAATCATTTATTTAACAAATACGGAATATGAAATTCTTTTCATTATTCCTTATATCCAACATCTCCTATTGTCTTATTTCACTAAAGTAGTACTGTATATTTATGTCTGAAATGTAAAAGATAAGAGACTGTAGCTGTCATGTTTAACATACGTTACCCCAACACTTGTTATGTAGCTATATCCATCTTGGAGTTAATTCTCTAACTCCGTGTCTTTTATCTGTGGAGTTAAAACAAAGGGGTGAGCGAACTAGCGCTCAATAAAGGAAACGTATGCTGCTTTAATTAAAGCAAAACTATATACCACAAATTTTATCATTTTTCCTAAAATCACACCGAGTAGGAAAACAGTGGATATAGTAAACCGCCTCTCAATACATCATCCAAAATCACATAATGACCAGTTTACTTTAAAATGTAGTAACAGTAAATAGGATTTCGCAAATCCGTTCAGTAAACAGAAATCAGTAAGTTGAGACTAGGCATCAACAAATCATGCTCTCATTGTTCCCCCAGGAACACAAGTCATCCGCTTTTGGGATGCACCCGTAGGCCATCGCCCCTCACGGCTATCTCAACTAGATCTATGGCCATAATCTATAGGTGGTCCTCGGGTTCATTTGACAAGTGACCTCGAGACCGCTGATGACTTGGCGGGTCCATCAGCCCTGTGACGCCCTGAGGTGCACCCGTTGGTCCATCGACCCGAGCCACCGTGTGAAATCCCCAATTTTCATGTAATTCCTCCATGTTTGGAAAATATTTCAATCTAATATGATTAAATAAATATGAAGTTTATGTGTAATTGAGGTATAAATGATGTATGCATGATGTATGGAAGAAATAAGAAAGTTGATAGTCAAGTAGTCAAATAAATTATGTCAATATCAGGAAAATAATTGAAGTAGGAAAGAAAATAAAATCATATTTTTATTTTGGTAATTAAATGGATGAATGGCTGAGATGAGAAGGAGGAAAAGAGGAAATTAATGGGTCAAAGCGGTCAAGGGAAAGCATGGCTGAGATAGATGATGAGATGAGCATGCATTTAATGCAATGGCATGACTCATCATCTTCATCTCATCACCAACATCAGCCCCCTCTTCCAGCCCTCCCTCACGTTCTTCCTCCATTTTTTCCAAGTTTCCAACTCAAGTTACCTTGATAAGCTACCCCAATTCTCCAGCAATTCATTTAGTTCGTAGAACAAAAATCGATCCTTGTCACTCGACCAAGAGATATCCAAAGTTTGGTGGATTGATTCCAAGTATTTGAGGAGATCTCAAAGTTTGAGATTTTGGTTTCTAGTGAAGGTAAGAGAAGAAGATGATTCTTACAATTTCGTTCTTGATTTGGAGTTGTTTTGAGTTAGTATAACATGTGTATGTTGTTTAATTTAAGGTTTGATGTGGTATGATGATTTCAGATTTGAAGGAGTGAAAGCTAGGGTTACGCGCCAAGTGATTTCGCGTTCCCAAAGGAACAAGGTAAGAAATTTATGTAACGGACGTAAGGCGGCTATGTCCGCATGTTTTATGATGTTTGTATGTGGTTTGGAAAGAAACACCAGCTGATTTCTTGCAGGAAAAATGACATTTTCGGACTTGTCTCCTAGTAACAATTAGGTTAGGAGCAGCCGACTGCCTAGAGACAACCAAAACGCCGTTTTTTCGAAAACCGACTCAAACCAGTAGACTGCTATGTAAGCCAGTCGACTGCTATTTACCCAAAAGCATTCTGTTTCAAACTAGTCGACTGCTAATTGCCAAAAGCATTCTGTTTCAAAAACCAGTCGACTGCTATTTCTTAAGAAGCATTCTGTTTGAAAATCAGTCGACTGCTATATTGACCAGTCGACTGCCCCCATGTATTTTCAAAGATGAAAATATCGAAAATTTAAATGAAATTAATTTCGATAAAAGAAATTATGAAGGAGCAGTCGACTGCCATGTATGAAAAGAGCTTTCAAAGCTTATTTGATTTAAACACAAAAGTGTTTTCTGAAAAGGTATATTATAAATGTTTTGAGACTATGGACTGTGTGATGATTAGGCATTTCTGATTGCTAGGTGACTCTGATCAAGTCCTCAGTAATATGTATGTTGAACAAGGAACCCTAGTCAGGTCCTCAATCCCACATGTGACACCTGACTAGTGTTCACTGTGGAATTATAAAGGCAGGAGAGAATCCCTGACCTATACGGAGTGCACTACTGTACCAATGCATGATTAGAGTCATATAAATGGGAATGAACGGTTTATATGACGACTCAATCGCTTAAATACTGTACATAGTCTCCATCTATTTCAAAGTACAAGATGTATGTATGAAGAAATGTATGATGTATGTTTTTAAAGTATGTTATGAAGTATGATGTTTTAAAGAAAGAAGTATGATGCATGTTTTATATGTATGCTATATTTTAAAAGAAGCATACAAAGTATGATTACCATGTAATTTGAAATAAATATGCATGGTTGCAAACAATGCATGAAAGATGTTTATGATGCATGCTTTATAATGCTTTACATGACATTATAGAGCCAAGTAGGAAAAGTGCATATAGAGGCATAGCACGCTCTTTTACGCAATTTTCTTACTGAGCGTAAAGTCACCCTTTTACGACCATTTTTCTTACAGATTATCTAAAGTGAGCCTCGCTCCGAATAGAGGAGCTTGTTTTGGAAAGATTGCAGTGTACCTTCTCCATACGCTTCCCAGTTAGCATAGAAGGTATACTTATACGTTCATAGATATAGTAAATTGTAATTCAGTTACAGTACAGTACAAGTAGCTAATATGTATATAGGATTCAGGGGATGTAAGACAAGATGATGTATGAGATCCTGTGGAAATGGAATGGTATTTATATATATCATTTTTATGCTTATGGAAATTGAATAAAATGTTATGAGCTATTAGATAATTAGCTTAAGAGTAAGGGAAGAATGACACTGGATAAACTAAATCAAATAATGTCGGATAAGATAATAAGAAAAAGTTAGATGATAAGATGGAGTGACGGGGACGTCACAGAGTGGTATCAGAGGAATTTGATTGGTAGTTTGTCAGTGTCAAGAAGCTAGAAATAGAGTACATCCCCAATTGTACTGTACTTGTCTGAATACAAATGCATAGTATCACTGTTTATAGTTATACTAAAGAGCTCAATGATGATTATATTTACAGTATGAGCTCACGAAGAAGAGGTACAAGTAGAGGAAGAGGACGGGGACGCACTGAAGAGCCCCTAGTTCCGTCTCCTCATCCATCTCCACCACCTAGCCCGAATACGAGGCTAGCGAAAATGGAAAAGCATATGGAGAACATGGCCACGATGTTCACCCAGTTCATGTCGAACTTCCCACATGTGGCCACAAGTACCCAAGCAACCGCAACTGCTATTCCTCCTACAGAAGTAACCCCACCAGTCCCAATTACGAAAAGGTGGGATCCTAGAGCCTATTGTAGTGTGTCCTTGATCAAGGAATTCAAGAAGTTGGATCCACCCAAGTTCAAGGGGGAAAGAGATTTGTTGACAGCTGAGAACTGGATGAAAGCAATTCTGAAATCCTTTGAGTACATGCCCTGCTCTAAAAGGGAGAAAGTAGGCTTGGCCGCTTATCTATTGATAGATGATGCCGAATATTGGTGGCAAGCTACTCGGACCGTGTTAGAAGCCCGAAATGATGAGGTTACGTGGGATCGATTTGTGGAAGCTTTTAATGAGCAATACATCCCACGCACGGATCAGAATAGACTGAAGATTGAGTTCCTAAGTTTGACTCAAGGTACGATGACGGTGAATCAATATGAATCTAAGTTCACCACCTTGAGTAGATTCGATCCAGAGGTCCGGAGAGATGAAGGGCATAAGATCTACAGGTTTATCGAGGGATTGAAGTCCCCGATTAGATCTAAGCTATATCCGATGGATATTACCACCTATGGAGAAGCTGTCCGTAAGGCTCAATTGTGTGAGCAGGACTATGATCTACATCATGTTGACTTCCGAGCCAAGGGTAAAGGCAAAGAACCAATGAAGCGAAAGTCGGATGAGAAAACCTCGAGTGATAGGTATCCATACCGGAGAAGTAGACGATCTGAAGGAGTTTCTATAGGTAAGTAAAGTATAGAAAGATGATCTTTAAATTAATTTAATGGTTATATGGAATTATATTGAAATTGGAGTTATGATGATGATGATAATGATATAGGTACTCCTAAAGCTACCGGGATCAAGATAAGTGATGAGCGATCCCGATACCCAACTGGAAGTACCGTTAGCTCACCGAAGAGTACGATGCAAAGATGTGAGCAATGCGGGAAGTTTCACGGATCACAGCCATGTCGCTTGGCGAGTGGCGCTTGCTTTAGATGTGGGGAGAAAGGGCACATGATTAGGGATTGCCCTCAGAGAGATCCGAGGATGCCTGATGAATCTGATAAGACCCCTAAACCGCAACCTAAGGCCACTGCTGCCGATAAGGGAAAGAAAGCTGTGACCCAAGGACGAGTGTTTGCATCGATGAAGAATCTGCCGATGCCTCGTCCAAAGTGATTAAAGGTAAGATTTACTTGTTTGATGTGAATGTCATAGCATTGTTTGATCCAGGCTCTACGCATTCATTTGTGTCTCCTAGGATTGCTATGAAAATATCAGTTGAGCCTGAGACTTTAGAACACTTATTAAGGATAAGCACACCTCTTAAGGAATCACAAATGACAGAGTTAGTGTATAGAAATTGTAAGCTACGGGTAGGAGAAAGAGAATCTAAGGCTGACCTAATCCTACTGAATATGTATGGGTTTGATGTTATTTTGGGTATGGATTGGTTAGCTAATAACCATGTTATATTAGACTGTCATGCTAAGAGTGTAACCTTCTCTTCACCCGTTAGCTATATTGTAAATTTTGCAAGTAATTAATATGAAGTCTGTTTGGTTTTGATTTGAGTTCATATGAAAGTAATGAAAAGCATGTATGGTTGTATGAAGGATTTATTGCTTATGTGGAGGACGTAGATCAGAAACGTCCCGGACTCAACGATATTCCTGTAGTCCAAGATTTTCCCGAGGTGTTTCCGGATGATCTTCCAGGACTTCCTCCGATAGGGAAGTGGAGTTTACGATTATTGGTGCCGGGGACTGAGCCCATTTCAAGAGCTCCTACCGATGGCTTTGGTAGAATTGGAAGAACTGAAGAAACAGCTTCAGGAGTTGCTAGACAAGGGATTCATACGATCCAGCGTACCCCCTTGGGGTGCTCCTGTGCTTTTTGTCAGGAAGAAGGACGGTAGTATGAGATTGTGCATCGACTACTGGTGGTTGAACAAAGTGACGATTAAGAATAAGTATCCTTTTCCCAGGATTGACGACCTCTTTGATCAGCTAAAGAGTGCACAAGTCTTTTCCAAGATAGACTTGAGATCGGGATATCACCAGTTGAAGATCCGAGGTGAGGATATTCCTAAGACTGCATTCAGGACACGGTATGGCCATTATGAATTCTTGGTGATGCCATTTGGATTAACCAATGCACTCGCAGCATTCATGAATTTGATGAATGATGTATTTAAGCAGTACCTAGACCAGTTTGTCATTGTCTTCATCGATGACATCTTGGTGTACTCGAGGTCACGGGAAGAACATGAGCAGCATTTGAGGATTGTTTTAGAGACCCTCAGAGATCGAGGACTGTATGCCAAGCTAAGTAAATGTGAGTTTTGGCTCAATTATATCTCCTTTTTAGGTCATGTGATCAGTAAAGATGGAGTTTCAGTTGATCCAGCAAAGATTGAAACGGTGGTTCAATGGGAGAGACCGAAGACTGTAACGGAGATTAGGAGTTTCTTGGGTTTAGCTGGCTACTATAGAAGATTTGTAGAGGGTTTCTCGAAGTTAGCTGCTCCATTGACGCGCTTGACGCGCAAGGAAGTGAAGTATGAGTGGAATGAAGCCTGTGAGTGTAGTTTCCAAGAGTTAAAGCGCAGGCTAACAACTGCACCGATCCTCACCATCCCTAGTGGTTCAGGTGGATTTGCGGTGTATAGTGATGCCTCAGGGCAAGGTTTGGGATGTGTGTTAATGCAGCATGATAAGGTAGTAGCATATGGTTCTAGACAGTTGAAGGACCATGAGAAGAACTACCCGACTCATGATTTGGAGTTAGCTGCAGTAGTATTTGCTGAAGATATGGAGGCATTACTTATATGGTGAGAGATTTCAGATTTTTACGGATCATAAAAGTCTGAAATATTTGTTCTCTCAAAGAGAATTAAACATGAGACAAAGAAGATGGCTCGAGCTTCTAAAGGACTACGATTGTGAGATCTTGTACCACCCGGGGAAAGCTAATGTGGTGGCGGATGCTCTGAGCCGAAAGCATGTAAGTATGGTGTCTTATATGATGATAAAAGAATATGAGCTAATTGAGCAATTTACAAGCCTCACCCTTGATGTTATGCCTCATGAGCAAATTGGAATGATGGCTAGTTTGAGGATTGAGCCAGAGCTAATGGACAGAATCCGAAGTGCTCAAAAGGAAGATGATAGCTGCATTGAGGCTATGAGTCAGATGCAGTCAGGTATAACCTCAGAATTTGATATTAGTAGTGATGAAATTTTGAGGTTTAGAAGTCGTATATGTGTTCCTAATGATGATGAATTGAAGAAGTTGATCTTGACTGAAGCACATGCCACTAAGTACACGTTGCATCCAGGAAGCACGAAGATGTATCATAATCTTCGCAAGGTGTATTGGTGGAATGGCATGAAGAGAGACATAGCTGATTTTGTGGCAAAGTGTCTCACATGTCAAAAGGTAAGGTAGAGCACCAAAGGCCAGCAGGATTATTGCATCCTCTGCCTATACCTACGTGGAAGTGGGAACACATTACGATGGATTTCATTATGGGATTGCCCAGGACCAAGAGGAATCATGATGGTATTTGGGTGATCGTTGATAGATTGACCAAGTCAGCTCACTTCCTGCCTATGAAGTCAACAGATACACTCAATGCTTTGGCAGATATGTATGTAAGAGATGTTGTAAGACTACACGGTGTTCCAGTGAGTATCACTTCTGATAGAGATTCCAGGTTTACTTCCCATTTTTGGGAACATTTTCAGGAAGCCATGGGATCTAAGTTAAATTTCAGCACAGCTTTTCATCCGCAGACTGATGGACAGTCCGAGCGCACGATTCAGACGCTCGAAGATATGTTGAGGGCTTGTGCTATGGACTTTAAAGGCTCCTGGGATGACCATCTGCCATTGGCTGAGTTTGCATATAATAATAGCTACCATGCAAGTATTGGGATGGCACCATATGAAGCTCTGTATGGAAGAAGGTGTCGATCTCCGGTTGGGTGGGAAGAAGTGGGCAAACGTAAGTTATTGGCTCTAAATCTAGTCGAGCAAGCCTCCGAAGATGTTAAGTTGATTTGTCAGAGGCTTAAGACGGCTCAGAGTAGACAAAAGAGTTATGCAGATGCTCGACGGAGGCCACTCGAGTTTATGGTTGGAGATTATGTATTTCTGAAAGTTTCTCCATCCAAAGGAATTATGAGATTTGGCCAACGAGGTAAGTTAAGTCCTCGTTACATCGGTCCATTTGAGGTCTTAAATCGAGTAGGCGATGTTGCCTATAGATTGGCATTGCCTCCGGAGCTATCGGGAGTATATAATGTGTTTCATGTATCGATGCTTCGGAAGTATAATCCAGATCCGTCGCATGTCATAGAGTATGAACCCTTAGAGGTAAGGGAAGATATGAGCTATGTAGAGAAGCCGGTTCGGATTTTGGATAGAAAAGACAAAGTATTGAGGTCTAAGATGATCCCATTAGTGAAAGTTATTTGGCAATACCATACGATGGAAGAAGCTACATGAGCTAGAGAGCTTAATGAAAAAGGTATCCAGAGTTGTTTACAAGATAAGCTATCCAAATTTGGAGGACCAAATTTTCTAAGGTGGGGATGTGAAATCCCCAATTTTCATGTAATTCCTCCATGTTTGGAAAATATTTCAATCTAATATGATTAAATAAATATGAAGTTTATGTGTAATTGAGGTATAAATGATGTATGCATGATATATGGAAGAAATAAGAAAGTTGATAGTCAAGTAGTCAAATAAATTATGTCAATATTAGGAAAATAATTGAAGAAGGAAAGAAAATAAAATCAGATTTTTATTTTGGTAATTAAATGGATGAATGGCTAAGATGAGAAGGACGAAAAGAGGAAATTAATGGGTCAAAGCAGTCAAGGGAAAGCATGGCTGAGATAGATGATGGGATGAGCATGCATTTAATGCAATGGCATGACTTATCATCTTCATCTCATCACCAACGTCAACCCCCTCTTCCAGCCCTCCCTCACGTTCTTCCTCCATTTTTTCTAAGTTTCCAACTCAAGTTACCTTGATAAGCTACCCCAATTCTCCAGCAATTCATTTAGTTCGTAGAACAAAAATCGATCCTTGTCACTAGACCAAGAGATATCCAAAGTTTGGTGGATTGATTCCAAGTATTTGAGGAGATCTCAAAGTTTGAGATTTTGGTTTCTAGTGAAGGTAAGAGAAGAAGATGATTCTTACAATTTTGTTCTTGATTTGGAGTTGTTTTGAGTTAGTATAACATGTGTATGTTGTCTAATTTAAGGTTTGATGTGGTATGATGATTTCAGATTTGAAGGAGTGAAAGCTAGGGTTACGCGCCAAGTGATTTCGCGTTCCCGAAGGAACAAGGTAAGAAATTTATGTAACGGACGTAAGGCGGCTATGTCCGCATGTTTTATGATGTTTGTATGTGGTTTGGAAAGAAACACCAGCTGATTTCATGCAGGAAAAATGACATTTTCGGACTTGTCTCCTAGTACCAATTAGGTTAGGAGCAGCCGACTGCCTTAAGTAGCAGCCGACTGCCTAGAGACAACCAAAACGCGTTTTTTCGAAAACCGACTCAAACCAGTCGACTGCTATGTAAGCCAGTCGACTGCTATTTACCCAAAGCATTCTGTTTCAAACCAGTCGACTGCTATATGGGACAGTCGACTGCTATTGCCAAAAATGCATTCTGTTTCAAAACCAGTCGACTGCTATATGACCAGTCGACTGCTATTTTTAAGAAACATTCTGTTTGAAAACCAGTCGACTGCTAGACCAGTCGACTGCCCCCATGTATTTTCAAAGTGAAAATATCAAATTTAAAAGAAATTAATTTCGATAAAAAAATTATGAAGGAGCAGTCGACCGCCTATAAGACCAGTCGACTGCCATTATGAAAAGAGCTTTCAAAGCTTATTTGATTTAAACACAAAAGTGTTTTCTGAAAAGGTTTATTATAAATGTTTTGAGACTATGGACTGCGTGATGATTATGCATTTCTGATGGCTGGGTGACTCTGATCAAGTCCTCAGTAATATGTATGTTGAACGAGGAACCCAGTTAGGTCCTCAATCCCACATGTGACACCTGACTAGTGTTCACTGTGGAATTATAAAGGCAGGAGAGAATCCCTGACCTATACGGAGAGCACTACTATACCAATGCATGATTAGTCATATAAATGGGAATGAACGGTTTATATGACGACTCAATCGCTTAAATACTGTACATAGTCTCCATCTATTTCAAAGTACAAGATGTATGTATGAAGAAATGTATGATGTATGTTTTTAAAGTATGTTATGAAGTATGATGCTTTAAAGAAAGAAGTATTATGCATGTTTTATATGTATGCTATATTTTAAAAGAAGCATACAAAGTGTGATTGCCATGTATTTGAAATAAATATGCATGGTTGCAAACAATGCATGAAAGATGTTTATGATGCATGCTTTATAATGCTTTACATGACATTATAGAGCCAAGTAGGAAAAGTGCATATAGAGGCATAGCACGCTCTTTTACATAATTTCTTACTGAGCATAAAGTCACCCTTTTACGACCATTTTTCTTACAGATTATCTGAAGTGAGTCTCGCTCCGAATAGAGGAGCTTGTTTTGGAAAGATTGCAGTGTACCTTCTCCATACGCTTCCCAGTTAGCATAGAAGATATACTTATATGTTCATAGATATAGTAAATTGTAATTTAGTTACAGTACAGTACAAGTAGCTAATATGTATATAGGATGTCAGGGGATGTAAGACAAGATGATGTATGAGATCCTGTGGAAATGGAATGGTATTTATATATATCATTTTTATGCTTATGGAAATTGAATAAAATGTTATGAGCTATTAGATAATTAGCTTAAGAGTAAGGGAAGAATGACACTGGATAAACTAAATCAAATAATGTCGGATAAGATAATAAGAAAAAGTTAGATGATAAGATGGAGTGACAGGGACGTCACACACCGCCCCAAGTGGGTCACGCAATAACATAAATAATAATGCATGAAACTAGGGGCTTAAAATCTCAAAATAACTTTATATCTCATGAAAACCTTTAAGGGATTATCTCACCCACATTATCATTTACTTAAATGATTTAATTCCTAAAAAGGTTTAGGCTTTCTGTTTACAAAACAACTTGAAAACATTCCAAAATCTCAACGTTTAAAACCTACTCGCCCATGGTCAACTCGCCCAATATGGCTCGCCCATGGCAGCTCGCCCAGTGTGGAGAAATTGTGTTCGCCCGCCCACCTTTGCTTTTAAAATCAACAAGCAAAACTGGCTTGCCCTCAGTGGCTCGCCCATTTGTCAATTCGCCCAAAAGGGCTTATATTTTCTATTTTCAAAGATATTAAAATGACTCATTTTTCGTTAAGAAAATACCATCGAAATCTGTTCGCCATGGTCAGCTCGCCAATACGGCTCGCCCATGGTCAACTTATCAATGCGGTGAACTTGTATTCGCCCGCCAACCATTGAATTCAAAAACGATAAGTAAATCTGGCTCACCCTCAATGGCTTGCCATAACTTCGTTAACAAAAGGGTCGCCCGCCCTACCATATTATAAAAGGGTTCGCCCATCTGTGGGTCGCTCGGATTTCTGTTAAAACAAGGTCACTAGCCCAGAAGATTTTAAAAAGGGCATTCGCCCAAAACATAATAAAACGTCGTTCGTCCGCCTACTTTACCAGTTCGCCCAAATATCATAGGGCCGGCTTTGTAGCTCACCCAAAATCAAAACACTTTATCAAATAATGCATGTCGTAAAACAAAACATTTATCAGTATTTTCATAATATTTACTCCACAGGACATGCATTCACTTCACACACATCTCCCTTACCTGGTTCAACGAAGCCTTGCTTCCTGCTCGCCTTCTAAATCGCATTCACTGAGTTCATAATTCCCGGCTACAAAATAATTTATAAATTCTATTAATATTTCCGTTTTCAACTATTTCCAACACTTTGGTGAGACTTAATATTCACTTAGCTGGCCCAACCGAGCTCGCCATTCATCAAATGGCTTACAATTGTGAGCTCGCCCAACATTCAATTCGCCAGGCCAACATTGGCTTAAATGTGGGAGTTTGCCCATAATTCTACTCGCCCTGTATCTTATGCATGTGAGTTCGCCATACGGCTTTCTACTCAAGGATGGGCTCGCCCATGGACTAGCCTTGGGCGACCTTGCCCATTTGGACAAGTACTTTCAACTTGGCGAGTTCATATTTCCTACTCTCCTCATTGGCGATTACTAACTTTCAACATGGGCGATCACCATAGTCACCATTCTCATCACTTTTACACCATTCCATTACTTTCCTTATTCATTCTCGATTATTTTCCCATCTTTCCACTACCATTTCAACCCAGTATCATTTTATTCTTTATCTACATTCAAGATATGAATTTATTCTATTTTTATGATCTATCAAGAATAAATCAAAAGCAATACTAAAATCATGCTTCTCATACTTGAAATCATAGAAATATATCATTCAATCTCAAGAAATCATTAAATCTCACCTTGATCAACTGCACTTCTAGCACAGATCACTTCCTGTCTTATATTGACCTTATTTTGCTTACCCTTTTAGTTCATCAACGATGAAGGAAGGTTTTTTGCAAGCGGTTTACTTATTTAGCCAACCTAAAGGTGAAGTTTAGTAAATTAAGCATGGCAGAAATGGGAGGAAATCGGAGCATAAACTTGCAATTGCATAGCTTTCGGGAAGAAGATGAAGTTTGCTAAGCCGATCTTCCTCAAATATTTCTTCTTATATAGCCATGCTAAACCAATCAGAACTCATCACTTGGCCTTATCCCATTTTCTTCATTTATTTCATGTCTTTCATGCATTTAATGCATGAAGAAAAACTGCAGCTCAAGCTGGCGTGAAAGTCTCCCTTCCACACTCCTTTTTCTGCTTCTATTGACTTTGTTTTATTTCTCAACCAATAAGGCTAATTCCTTATTGACTTTAGCTTTTCTCTATTTATTGTCTCCAACTGTCTGACTTGCAAAGTCAATTTTGGCTGCAAACATGTTTTAAATCTATTTTCATTTTGTCCGTGCTGATTCCAATTCGCCTCCTTATCTTGAGTCATCAGCTCGCCAACTTAATTTCATGTCGCCAAATGTATTTCAGTTCGCCAACTCAATATCTGGAAATTATGAGATGATTCCCTTCTCTTGGCTATTACATATAGGTTTGGCAATCACATTTATCTTTTTAATTTACTTCAATCATATGGGCGATCACAAGCCCTCGCCCATTCGGGCAATCATCCAAGAAAACTCACTTGGCGAACACAATTGCCAATAAGGCCATTATTCATACTCGCCCTCAACCATTGGCGATAAGCCTTTATCTTACTCGCCCTTTGGCGAACTGTGCCATATACTCGCCCATACATTATTTCACTGAAATTTGCTCCATTCTCAACTTAAGTGAAGGAGCTTTTCACTTAAGTGTAATCAATATTCATTATTTATTTAATTTCCAATATCAATTTTATGATATTAGAGTCTACAGTAGTGTAAAATCGGATCTTACATTTTCTCCCCACCATAAGAAATTTGGTCCTCCAAATTTCAACCGGACTTATCAGTAAGGAAACTCTGGATACTTCTAATGCATAAGGCTTTCTAATTCTCAAGTAGCCTCATACTGCCAGAGAATCCCACCAAAGAATTAATCTTTGATCACTACACTTTATCACAATACTTTATCCTTCCTATCCAAAATCCGTATCGATTTCTCAACGTAACTCATGTACTCTCTAATCTCTAGGACTCATGTCGAATCATGTGAGAAGGATATGGATAGTACTTTCTCATCATTGAGACATGGAATACGTTATGCACTCTTGACAACTAGGGAGGTAGTGCACATCTTTCACACGATCTAAGATCTCCAAAGATCTAATACGTCGGGAACTCAATTTCCCCTCATTATGCATCCCAATGGTGAGACCTTAATATACAAAATCTCTTGTATATCTCAAGAAGTCTGTTCGACCAAGTCGAAAATAATTCTCGGTCTCCCATTTTCTCATGCTATCGTTGATTATATCGTCTGCTAAATAAACCCTTTCAAGTGCTATGCCTATATTCTCCTTTAACCATTATTATAAACAGCTCTGCCATGGTAGAGGATTATCCTAGGAGCCTATAAAATCAACTGCACACGCTCACGCAATATCCTCGAGCGTCCATACCATACGCTCGGACTGTCCGTCAGTCTACGGATAAACTGCGATGCAAAACTCAATCGGGATCCCATAGCTTCTTGTAATCTCTCTTAACACTGAGATACGAAGCAGGACTCTCTATTAAATGTAATGCTCCCTGGAATACTGTAAAACCTCACCACTTCCCTGACATATAACTAGGCCAAGGCATTAATTAGCTTAATAAATTCCATAATCAAGGAATAAGCAAACTTACTCAATATATCCACAACTATCCCGATAGCATTATACTCTTTTAAATTTTCACTTAGTATAGGAAGTACCTCTAATATAGGTATTTTTCTTCCTTATCACCTTCTCAACTTTTATTTATTCTCGTCTCTAATATGAGACCACGAATATCTCTTTATACTCCTTATTGTCTCTAAGAGTACTACCCGTCTCTTCAGGCCATCAATAATCATCCCTTTGGTGCTCTCCCGCGCTCTAGGATTACTCTTTCAAGTGAGTTGGTGACCACCTAGTTCGCCCACATCTCTCAACATGTTCTCTTGTATTGAGCGATCACCCCACTCCTGGGTCGCCCATCCCTGATTTTGCTCAAGGTTCTGAAGAACTCAGGCTTCTTCTTTCAAAACCAATTTACACTCCCTAAAATCTTTTATCATCCTTGGGAGTTAGCAAATTTTCACTTCCTTTACACAGTAACTCATTCATACTACTTATCACTTATCATCTCATTCGGTGCTAAGTCGATAATAATTTTGGTGATCATCATCTAGATATTTTTAATCAATCGTATGTAATTGTCCCAGTAGTCTCTTAAATACAACGCACCCGCTCTCAATATATCCTAGAGCATCCACACAATGCGCTCGGATATCTATATCAATCTGAGGCGGTGTTGACAGTGCAATTTGGAATTCCAAAGCCTCTTGCTATTCTCTCAAAGCATGTGGTAAATCAAGGATCCCTGTCACAAGTACCCACTCACTGGAACTTCACATACGTTCTCTCTGTTTCACTGATATATATCGACTAAGGCATTCAAAATATCCCGAAACATGATGATGAAGTGAATTAACTTGGTTACGTAATCATAATCACTTCTATGGTTAACTTCTCTTATATCAAGTTATCATTTTATCTCTTCTATTCTCCTAGTACATGTAATGTCACTAATTGGAGAATATACTTGAGAGTATAATTTCCTCACATCAATTTCTGAAATTTAAATTTATTATCATTCAGATTTCATCACCACTTTACGTATACAATTTCACATTCCCAATATGTACATGTATACACATATGTATATCCTTTTTCAGGATTAGCAGTACTTCTTGTATCTGTTCCTCTGAGTATAACAATTACATCTTTATAATTCTGGCTTGTTATTAATTCCAGTCATAACTACATAATGATCAGAGGAAATCACATTTATTCTTATACTCGGGAACTACCTCACAACTTGTGTTCCCTAGTCATCATATGACTTGTCTCTTAAGACAATTTTATTCTTTTACATTCTTCACCACAGTTGTTTTTCCCACTTAATATAGTATTTTACCGTTACCATCTTGTAACCATTTCAAATACTATACTCATACATACCCATTCACTTTCACTTTCACTTTCTCACAAATAAGTATTGCATCAATAAGGCAGTAAATTCCACCAATTTCCTCAACAAATCATTTATGCCATACAGGTAAATCTCATAAACCCTATACCTCAATAACCACACTTTAATCTCACTTAAATAGTGAGATCCTTTACTCATACAACTTCATTGTCTACTTAATCATTCGAGACCTCACGTCTCTACTGTATATAGTTCAATTAGAACTCATGTTCACTGACTTAGCAGTAAGGTTTTCCATTCCTAGAAGTTTGTGACGTTATTCAACGATATTGCTTATATCAATATACATATTTATTCTCTTAAAATCATCCTAGTTGGCTCTAGGCACACAAATAGGAAGGATATTACAATCGGCTAGGGATCCAGATAGAATATGATAGGTATTTTAGAATACTATACTTGTTCCGGAACCTAGAAGCAACTGTAGAGAGTACAAATCCCATTGTTTTTCAAAACGATATTAATTCCATTTTCACCAATTATATCAAAACAGTTTAGTTCTCTACTCATCAATCTCTTGAGTAATTTCTCAAGCTCTTCTGATTCACTGGTAAGAGCTTACAAACAAATTCCATATTGTGAATCGAGTTAACAATCTCTTGAATCCACGTTACTCCAAAAGTTTACTTAGAATTTCATGCCATAAATTCTAATTCACCACTCATATCATCTTGAATATCTCCTTATTTACATCCAATAGATCCACCATTTTCAAGTCATTTCACATGTATTTCATAATATCTTGGTTCTATGGATATCGTAACGGACCAGCCCAACCGGCCATGGCAACCCCTTTTTAGGCCCATCGACAATGATTGCTGTGACAATGCTACTCATCCATACTGTCCTATTTGGCGAATGCCTCAATGCCACGGTCCTTCCAACCGTGCTCAAGCTCGCCCATCTCAAGGTTTTCTTTCTCATTCGCAATGACTCGAACACTTGACTTCTTCAATTTCAATTCACTACTAATATTTATTCTTCTAATACATAAGGAGTGTCTAGAACCAGTATTAACATCATCAATTTTAATCATTGATTACACAATTCACCCTGTGGTTCTCACTCTATAAGTATATCACTTTTCATAATATTCAATAATCTCATATCTTCACTTTAATTCTCTCTCTTCGATATATCTCCACACATGCGATCTTAGGGCTTATGCACTAATATTATCCCTTTTCATTTCAATCTCATCATATCAGGATCTTAGTTCGATATGGACAGAAAAGTCCTGGTAGGGCCCTCACCGAGTTCCTCACTGTACCTTACCGAATAGATCTGACATTATGATGATAAGATCGCCTATCTCATGCAAAATTCCCGATTACCATCTCTATTTGTAACCCTTAATTCATTAGCTTTCACCATTTTCATCACTTAACTCATTCACAGTCATTTAACTCCTCTATACATTCAGACTATACAATACTACAGGAGATGTTAACCTTTTTCAACACTTTCCGTGCTAAAGGCATCAACAGACATCAGACAACCAAGCTCTGATACCATTAAATCTGTAACATCCATTACCACATTTTTCAAGTATTTCTATACAACTTTTTCGGTTGGGCTGTCTGCGATACCATTCACACTCAACAATAATGATAATCATTTATTTAACAAATACGGAATATGAAATTCTTTTCATTATTCCTTATATCCAACATCCCTATTGTCTTATTTCACTAAAGTAGTACTGTATATTTATGTCTGAAATGTAAAAGAGAAGAGACTGTACCTGTCATTTTAACATACATTGCCCCTACGCTTGTTATGTAGCTATATCCATCTTGGAGTTAATTCTCTAACTCCGTGTCTTTTATTATGGAGTTAAAACAAAGGGGTGAGCGAACTACGCGCTCAGTAAAGGAAATGTATGCTGCTTTAATTAAAGCAAAACTATATACCACAAATTTTATCATTTTTTCTAAAATCACACCGAGTAGGAAAACATGGATATAGTAAACCACCTCTCAAACATCATCCAAAATCACATAATGACCAGTTTACTTTAAAATGCAGAAACAGTAAATAGATTTCGCAAATCCCCTCAGTAAACAGAAATCAGTAAGTTGAGACTGGGCATCAACAAATCATGCTCTCATTGTTCCCCCAGGACACAAGTCATCCGCTTTTGGGGTGCACCCGTAGGCCATCGCCCTCACGGCTATCTCAACTAAATCTATGGCCATAATCTATAGGTGGTCCTCGGGTCCACTTGCCAAGTGACCTCGAGACAGTTGATGACTTTGCGGGTCCATCAGCCTGTGACGCCCTGAGGTGCACCCGTTGGTCCATCGACCCAAGCCACCGCCCCAGGTGGGTCACGCAATAACATAAATAATAATGCATAAACTAGGGGCTAAAGTCTCAAAATCACTTTATATCTCATGAAAACCTTTAAGGGATTATTTCACCCACATTATCATTTACTCAAATGATTTAATTCCCAAAAAGGTTTAGGATTTCTGTTTTCAAAACAACTTAAAAACATTCCAAAATCTCAACGTTTAAAACCTGCTCGCCCATGGTCAACTCACCCAATATGGCTCGCCCATGGCAGTTCGCCCAGTGGAGAAATTGTGTTCGCCCCACCTTTGCTTTTAAAATCAGCAAGCAAAACTGGCTCGCCCTCAGTGACTCGCCCATTTGTCGATTCGCCCAAAAGGGTTTATATTTTTTATTTTCAAAGATATTAAAATGGCTCAATTTTCGTTAAGAAAATACCATGAAATCTGTTCGCCATGGTCAGCTCTCCAATACGGCTCACCCGTGGTCAACTTATCAGTGCAGTGAACTTGTATTCGCCGCCAACCATTGAATTCAAAAACGATAAGTAAATCTGGCTCGCCATAATTTCGTTAACAAAGGGGTTACCCGCCCCACCATATTATAAAAGGGTTCGCCCATCTGTGGCTCACCTGGATTTCTGTTAAAACAAGGTCACTCGCCCAGAAGATTTTAAAAGGGGCATTTGCCCAAAACATAATAAAGGGTCGTTCGCCCGCCTACTTTACCAGTTCGCCCAAATATCATAGGGTCGGCTTCGTAGCTCGCCCAAAATCAAAACACTTTATCAAATAATGCATGTCGTAAAACAAAACATTTATCAGTATTTTCATAATATTTACTCCATAGGACATGCATTCACTTCACACACATCTCCCTTACCTGGTTCAACGAAGCCTTGCTTCCTGCTCGCTTTCCAAATCGCATTCACCGAGTTCATAATTCCCGACTGCAAAATAATTTATAAATTCTATTAATATTTCCGTTTTCAACTATTTCCAACACTTTGGCGAGACTTAATATTCACCTAGCTCGCCCAACCGAGCTCACCATTCATCAAATGGCTTACAATTGCGAGCTCGCCCAACATTCAATTCGCCAGGCCAACATTGGCTTAAATGTGGGAGTTCGCCCACAATTCTACTCGCCCTGTATCTTATGCATGTGAGTTCGCCATACGCCTTTCTACTCAAGGATGGGCTTGCCCATGGACTGGCCTTGGGCGACCTTGCCCATTTGGACAAGTACTTTCAACTTGGCGAGTTCATATTTCCTACTCTCCTCATTGGCGATTACTAACTTTCAACATGAGCAATCACCATAGTCACCATTCTCATCACTTTTACACCATTCCATTACTTTCCTTATTCATTCTCGATTATTTTCCCATCTTTCCACTACCATTTCAACCCAGTATCATTTTATTCTTCATCTACATTCAAGATATGAATTTATTCTATTTCTATGATCTAACAAGAATAAATCAAAAGCAATACTAAAATCATGCTTCTCATACTTGAAATCATAGAAATATATCATTCAATCTCAATAAATCATTAACTCTCACCTTGATCAACTTCTAGCACAGATCACTTCCTGTCTCATATTGACCTTATTTTGCTTACCCTTTTAGTTCATCAACTATGAAGGAAGGTTTTTTGCAAGCTGTTTACTTATTTAGCCAACCTAAAGGTGAAGTTTAGTAAATTAAGCATGGCAGAAATGGGAGGAAATCGGAGCATAAACTTGCAATTGCATAGCTTTCGGGAAGAAGATGAAGTTTGCTAAGCCGATCTTCCTCAAATATTTCTTCTTATATAGCCATGCTAAACCAATCAAACTCATCACTTGGCCTTGTCCCATTTCCTTCATTTATTTCACGTCTTTCATGCATTTAATGCATGAAGAAAAACTGCACTCAAGCTGGCATGAAAGTCTCCCTTCTACACTCATTTTTCTGCTTCTATTGACTTTGTTTATTCTAAACCAATAAGGCTAATTCCTTTATTGACTTTAGCTTTTCTCTATTTATTGTCTCAACCGTCTGACTTGCAAAGTCAATTTTGGCTGCAAACATGTTTTAAATCTATTTTCATTTTGTCGTGCTGATTCAGTTCGCCTCCTTATCTTGAGTCATCAGCTGCCAACTTAATTTCATGTCGCCAAATGTATTTCAGTTCGCCAACTCTATCTGGAAATTATGAGATGATTCCCTTCTCTTGGCTATTACATATAGGTTTGGCGATCACATTTATCTTTTTAATTTACTTCATTATATGGGCGATCACAAGCCCTCGCCTTTCGGGCGATCATCCAAGAAAATCACTTGGCGAACACAATTGCCAATAAGGCCATTATTCATACTCGCCCTCAACCATTGGCGATAAGCCTTTATCTTACTCCCTTTTGGCGAACTGTGCCATATACTCACCCATACATTATTTACTGAAATTTGCTCCATTCTCAACTTAAGTGAAGGAGCTTTTCACTTAAGTGTAATCAATATTCATTATTTATTTAATTTCCAATATCAATTTTATGATATTAGAGTCTACAGTAGTGTAAAATCGGATCTTACAGACCCTGATCAGGTTTACGGCCCCTACCATGGCCATAAGTACTCAGTTCCCTCTTCAAAGGATGATTAGTCATGACCCACATACTGGCTATATGATCCCGCCTAGTCTCCATGTACTTTATGATAAGTTTTATTATTTATGATGTTAGTTTCTAAAGTATGTGGGTCGTAACAAGAATGAATTTTAAATATATGTGTCGTAACGATTTGGTCCGAAGATTCGATCGCTCGACGATTTTGAAAACATTTAAAAACGAAGGAGTTGCCACCAATCTTTTTGGACTAGGTGTGATTGGTCACCTAAAAATATTTATCTTTTTAACAAAATCTCAAAATTAATTAAGTTTTATTAAAAGGATAATTTTTGGTCTGCGAAAACAAAATCAGGTTTGAGAGTACGATTACGCGTGAGGAAGGATTAGCACCCCCACGTCGCCCGTTAAAAAATGGTACCATCTTAATCATGTGTTATCCTTTTAGTTTTAATAAAATAGTCTTAATTCAATATTTAAAAATAATTTCTATCTTTATTACAATCAATGTTATTCTTCAAAGACATTTTATTTTATTTGTAAAAATTATTTTTTTATTTTAAAAGGTTAAATTTTATTTTTTTGAAAGTGAATGCGAACCTTTTTTATTGAAAAATTAAATCAAATACTTCAATACTTTTGGTAATATTTGAAATAACTTTCCTCACCTAGAGATTTCTTAAGAATCACTACTTGTGACTTCTATAGAATCTCATCCTCGGTAGATTCACATTTTTTGATTAAATAAATGCTTATGGTGTAAACAGATAATGTATGATGCATATGAAATTATAAAAAGAACTTTGTATTATGATTTTCTTAATGAAACTCTCAATATTCAAAAATTTAGCTAAATATCCCAATACTCTGATAACATTTAGTTAATTCTTCTCACCTAGAGATATTCAAAAAATCACTACTTGTTACTTCTACGATATCTCATCATCGGAAGAATTTCATTTATTTTGAAATTAATGTTTATGCATATGATGCAAGCATACAATACATGATGCACATTGATTTATATTTCTTTATTTTACATATTTATTATTTTTTAAAATATTATTTGTTTTTATTTTAAAGAATAAAAGCTCATGTATTGAAAAATCATACTAAATATTCCAATATTTTTTGTAACATTTAACAGACTCTTCTCACCTAGAGATCAGTTAGGAATCACTACTTGTGACTTCTGTAACATCCCATCATCGGACATTAGCTTTTACCATTTGTATTTCCTTATTTAACATATTTATATATTTTTTTTAAATATTATTTGTTTTTTATTTTAGAAAATAAAAGCTCATGTATTGAAAAATCACACTAAATATTCCAATACTTTTGGCAACATTTAGTAAACTCTTCTCATCTAAGGATCAGTTAGGAATCACTACTTGTGACTTCCATAACATCCCATCATCGGAAATTCATTTAATTAAATTTAAATTTCATTATTTATTTATTTATATTGCTTTGTTTTTTAAAAACTTATTCATTTTCATTTTTAATAAAAATTTAAATTATTGAAAAATCATACTAAATATTCCAATACTTTTGGCTACATTTAGTAGACTCTTCTCACCTAGGGATCAGTTAGGAATCACTACTTGTGACTTCCATAACATCCTATCATCGAAAATTCACATTAATTTGAATTAATTTTTTACTACACATTTTGAAACCTAACAATTTACCCAAAAAGAGTATTATTATTATTTATTTTAAAAGAGATACGTGATTTTATTATTACAATTAATTCCATATAACTAATTATACTTAACATTATTAATAATTATAAAATTTACAAAATTTTTATATATATTTTTCATCATAAAATTATATTAAAATACATAAAACAAATTATTAAAGATATATAAAAAATGTAAATAAAAGAGGTGAGAATGTACCCTAACCAATTTGGGCTTTGAACCCAAAGAAAACCTTTTCAAAACAGCCCAAAAGCAACTTGGAGTGGGCCAAATTTGCTGGGCTAGCCACGGGTCGACAGTTAAGGAGTCGGGTTGCGCGAATCTCATATCCGGGTCGGGCAAAGGCCCGGGTCGTCTGGCTTCAAAACGCACCGTTTTGGTGCTTTATAAAACCTCCTTTTTTTTGGTTAGTCATTCATTTCTTCAGCGCTTCAAAAAAAAAACTTCAAAACAACAAAAAAAACTCTCTGAAGCCCCTTAGCCTTTTCCACCGTTGCACGGCTGCCGGCCACCGTGCGCCGCCCTATGCCGATCGCCGGTAGTCTTTACGAAACCCTAAAAATACTCTTCTCTTCTTCCCCTACCTAGATCTAGCCTCCTATCTACCTAAAAACTCCTCTAACCCTATAGATCTAAATTATGCCGAAACTCTTTTCCCCTTTTTTCCTTCTTTTTTTTGTTTTTGTTTTGTTTATTTTTGTTTGATGGTTTGGCTATTCTTGGTTTTGTGTTGCTTGCCCTTTTTTTTTGTAGGGGCTAAAATTTGGTTTTTTTGGGGTTTCGGTTCTTTACTGGGGTTTCGATTTTTTTATGGTAATAGCAGTGGTTGGTGGCTCGAGTATGGGCTCTTGGTTATTGGTAGTGGTGTCTATGGTGAGGCAGTGGTGGTGAAGAGGGTTTAGATGATGGTGGTTTGTGGCTGTTTCAATGGTGATGGTCAATGGTGGCTTGCAGCTGTTTGGTACTTGGGACGCGGTGGTGAAGGCCAGGTTAGGTGGTGGTGTCTTGTGGGTAAAGTGGGTCTCAGGCAAGGTTGCCGAATGGGGCTGCATTGATGATGGCTCGAGTGGCTGTTGTAGAGAAAGAAGAAGAGTTGGTATGGCCGACCAGTTTTTAGAAGAATTAATCTCAGTTTTAATCTCAGTGGGATCCTTCCTATTGTCCAGTGACTGTCAAGATGGGACAGATTGCTTGGGAAGAGGGGTTTTTTGGTGGAGCTCGAGGCACCGGTGGCTGGAGGCAGGCGGCAAATGGGAACGTCCATTCCCATTAAATGCGAGGAACAATAAAATAGATAATAATAATAATAATAATAATAATAATAATAATAACAATAATAATAATAATAAAAGGAGAGAAAGAAAATAATAATAAAATAAATAATGATAAAAAGATAAGAATAAATAATAAATAAAAAAAGAGAAGGAAACAAAAATGAAAATAAAAATAAAAATTGCAGCCTATTTTTCTTTGGGCCTTGAAGCTCACATATCCTAATTTGGACTTCAAAAGCCTAATTGGTCCAAAAAATTTGATCTGAAAATTTTTAGCAATTGTATTATCGATTTGGACAAAATTGGGTGTCTACAATATGTATTAAAGATTTCATATGATTATTAAAGTATGAAATCCATTCTTATGGCATCTCGTTTTTCTGCATATGTTGATACTGTGACTACTTTAAATGCATTTCTTACGGGCCTTTCCAAAAGCTCACCCCTCTCTATCCTTCCAGATTTTGCAGTGATCATCTTTGCTCGCTGCGTATACGACATAGGTTGAAGGACATATCTCTCATCTGGCTACTTTTTGGACACACGTAAGATATACTCTTATTTTTAATACCAGACATCTTGTACAGCACAAATATATGTATATAAACGATACTTTTGGGATGTAGTCGATATCGTGTGAACGTAAACGTTATTCCAAGGAATAAGTCAATCTGATGTGATGGATATTTATGGAAATTGGGATATTATGAATGTTGTATAAGTTTTGTAGAAACTTATAGTTACGGTTAAGAAAACATAAAAAAATCAACTACTGTGGGATTATAAATATGTACTTTGAAATGAACTGTATTGGAAAATATAATCTGTGTTTTCATGCAGGGGTTAGGACAGTTATAGCTGTTATACAGCCGAAATTTCTATAAAAAAAATGTAAGTAACCTACACTGGCAGGAATGCAACCTAAGTAAGAAATTAAGATTACAAAATGAAATTTTTAGACAAAGACTTCCACGTTTCCGGGCTGTGACAAATCAAATGGTTGATTTTACTCAGTTAGAACAACCTATTGAGTAATAATATTTTAATTAAACTAGCTTGTGTTTCATGTGATGCACAGATTAATTTTTTTTATTTTTTATTTTTATTTATGAGTTGAATATAATTTATGTATTGTGTAATTAAAAAATTTATGTATCCAATAATAAGTGAAACAAATATGTTTCATTTATGTTACATTATTTCAAATTTTATTCATAAATTTTTTTTAGTGAATTATCTAAAAGCTTTTATCCAATATTTTTAAAATAATCATCGTTCAAAATTTAATTGATTTAATAATGAACATTTATTTTTAAACAACTAGATGTATTGAAAAGTTTATTATTCAAACAGTTAGCAAAATAATTATTTTTAGTATTTTAGTAGATGGATTTTTTAGAAAAGAAGAAATAAAGGTATGTTGGATTAAAGAATAATTGAGAGAAAATTGGAAAATAAAAATGATCATTAAATATTAAGTTATTTATTATAGGATACAAACTTGATACGTGTCATTCAATGTCACATCCAAAAAACGCAATTCATACAATTTTCAATAACTTATGTGGAAGAATAGAAATACAAGCCAAATTTTCATTTATTCTTATAACAATAGTTTGTCATGTAAGCAGTTTTATTTATAAAATCAAGTATCTAATTATCTAGTTTTATTTAAAGCTTCTTACATAGGGTCTTAGTTGGAAAGCATATCGATCCACAATCATTTAAGCCAATAAATTAATTCTCTCGTAAAACGGTAAATCTCGAGTTATCACTATTCAAACCTAAGCTCAATTTACCATTAAAACAACGACATTTTTCAATCAAAATGTCCTATCGCACTTATACACATTATAATCTACAACATATTTGAATTTCAAAATTTTTGGAGTTCCTTAAGGCCCTTAAAACAATTTTCAAAGAAATATTATATTTTTTTCTGATTTCTAACACATTTTCCAAAACAAGTTAATTTACATCCCGGAATCAATAAATAATAGATACAATTACATAAATAGTTCATACACATCACACACTATAATACTGTAGAAAATCATCTAAAAATAAAGACAATTAATACCACTATTCGTATATCGAGTATGAACTGTGAAGCTAAGCCTAAAAACGCAAAGCCAACTATGAGAAGTAAAAGTCGATACTATCCTACTTAACCTATGAGGAAATAAGAGGGTGAGCTAGGGAGCTCCGTAAGGTAACCATACAAGTACAAAATGATAGCAACATATGGTAAGCTATTATAACATGCGCACGATTTGATAAAGTTCATTTCAAACAATAGTTGATAGACAATGGTCGATGAAGTTCACATTTTCTGGCAACAATTCTTATGCTGACTAACCTGACAATAGCAGTTGACGCTGTCAAGATCTTTCAAAGTCTAATATGAAAGGTATTTTGGAATACCTCTTTATCCCATTGATACTTGATATCACTACAACACAGTCCTAATCATTTATAATACAGTGATTCAATGCTAAAACAAGGTAATGGTTCGAACAAGTTCACATCATTTATGGGCAGAAGTCGATCTAGCCCGGCCAAAGATTGGACCGGTTCGGCTCAACAACCTTTATGTATAGATTTACAGGAATGATATTAATAATACCGTAGTAATTATATATTTATATTTATATGATTATCATATAAGAATAGGTTATTAACAATTTAATAATTACCATACATGATATTGTATATATTTATGGGAATGAGATATATTTTTAATTATTTAAAGTGTAATAATTTCCATACAAAAAATTTTAAAAATTATTTAAATGAATGCTATTTAACAATATCGAAAAGGAAGAGAGAATAAAATACACTTTAATTTTATTTATTTATATTATTTTAATTATTATACACGATAGTATACATATATTTATGGAAATGATATATATAATATTAACAACGAATTAAAATGAATTAAACTTTACAACTGTCATATTAATAGTACTAATTTCCTGATTGTGGCTTAATGATAATTGAATTTTACAACTGTCATATATTAATACATCCTAATATTTTTATATATTATATGGAAAGTCAGCGAAAATTCCGTAAATGTGAAAGTTAGTGATATTAAGCTTCAAAATCATACTATTAAAAATCAACAACCATGCGTATTGTCGTTCATGTCTTCTGACGGACTCACCATGGATAACTTCAAAGGAATTTTCTTGCCAATGCTGGCACTTTCTGTCTTGTGCCCATGGGCACTTGCAGTAGTGAAGATCTTTTGTTTATCAATTACCATATTCACGTAGTCAACGATTTGCCTTCGGATTTGCCTCCGAATGTCCCTTCACCACTGTATCTCCATTGCAAGTCTAAAGACAAGGACCTTGGTCAGAAGGCCGTGTTGCAGCATCAGGATTACACTTGGGATTCAAAAATAAACTATTTCAGAACCACCCTTTTCTTCTGCCATGCCTGGTGGGAAGGGAAGCAGAGATATTTTGATGCTTTCGTTGCCTCGAGAGATGAACATCGCTGCAGAAAGTATCATAACTCATGCCTGTGGTCGGTGAAGCATGATGGGATTTATTTCAGCAACAATAATTCTACCTGGACTAATGCGTATCCATGGTAGAACTAGTGAAAGAGATTTTTTTTTTCTGTAGTGATGATACGGAATAAATAAGGCTAATCCTTTCTTATAATAATCGAATCCCACTGTTGCTATGGTTGGCTTCATGTCTTTAGCTTTTGAAAGTCGTTATGGCTTTGTTCTTTTCAAATGTGGTATCCTAGATATATAGGGTTACTAAAAAGGACATCAAATCCTGTGTTTTGTATATCGTATGGGCGTTTAGCAAACAAACATTGTTGACAATGAGGTTTTGGCTTAATGGCAATAAAGAGATCGACCCTTAGATTTTGAAACCCCATGTTCGAGTCTCACCTCTATGAGATTTAATCCACTCGATTTTCTTCTCTGCGATTACTGTCCTGAATGCTATCATCTCTTCCTCAACTAGTTAAAATTTCTTGCAGTGAATTTGTTTGAGTTTCAAGAAATAGTCCAACAGATATTTGAGGTGATAATCCCTTAAATCCCTAATTTTTTTTATACAAGTAAAATTGCTTCACTTATTGCTTTTTTAATGTTACACACTAAATATATTGTGTTTTGTGTTGAATTGAAATACAGCAAGTGGTTGGAAGAAGTGAAAATGGATTTTTTCCTCAAGTATTTAAAAAAGGTTCAAATCCTGGAGTTTCTATTGTTGAGAAACTTTTTGTTTACTACTGCCAAAACAAAATTAATCTCAAACCATATTTTGGAACGCTATTCAAGAATTAAATATTGAATTTTTCTGTCTTGAATAACAAGACGTGGGTGGTGAACTTGTTGTATTTCAAAGGTTTTGACAAATGGCCCAAACCGATGTAGCATGCTATACATTTTACTTGATGAAGTTGTTTCTGCAACTTATTGTTGCTATATGCTAATTTAGAAATGGGTTTATATATAATGTACTAATAGTATATAGTTTCTAAACATTATCAATACATTAGAAGTTGACACCTCATCAATAAGCAAATTAAAAAAATGTTAAGTCTTTAAAAATAAATGTAAATAAATATTTTTCAATTTGCTTATAAGAATTTAGTGATGAGATATTAACCTTTAATATATTGACAGTATATAGTATATTATATATAAATCCTTTTATTAAACCATCTCTTCCTGTTGTGCTGTAACTAGATTGAAGTAAATGGTGTTAATGTTTCTCTACTACACAAGTACTTAAAGTTGGGCAAATCCAATCGAATTTTGCCAAGTTCTCGGTCGGTAACGATGGACAAGTTGTTCATGTTATTATTCCACCACTTCTACACTTAGTCTTGAGGTGAAGCTACTCTTTCCATTCTCATGGTAATATTAACAGCAATGTTAACAGCCATGCTTATGGTAAGCACGTTTGTCTCATTTCTCAGCTTCTTTGCTTCTATTGTGTTTCCTTTGATTGCCTAACGTTGCTTTTCATTCAAATGTTACGTGGGTGTTTCTTTTCACACGTATTACTTTAAATTTCAATGCTTTTTAATTACATTTACGTTTGCTTATTTCAAATGGAAATGTTTATTTGTATTGTCTTACTATTAGTATTTGCTTTCTTCATTTGAATTAAGCTTTGTACTTGTGTCGCGATAATTCTATAATATGTAGAATTATTTTGTAAATTAATTTGTTGATTTTGCATAAAATTTGAACATTTAGCTTTTTTTTGTGTAGGTGTTTCAAAGAAAAAAAAAGAAAAGAAAAGAAAAACCAAAGAAAATATTGAAAAAGAGTTTGAGAGTGAAATAAGTCAGAAGAAGATAAAAACATTGAAGATAGAAAAATGCTAGCGACAGTCAATTTGACAGTCACATTTCAACACTCTTAATCTTATTGTGACATGTCACTTTCTAGTTTTGCTTGAAAATTAGTTACTCATGCAAATAAATTGAAAAGCTGAAATATGTGATACTAAAAAATACTTTCTAAGTAACTTATAATAATAGGTAACAAGTCTTTACATAAAATTAGAAAATAACGTGGCCCAATAAGATGAAAAGTATTAAAATGTGATGGTCAAAGTGATTACCTCTACCATTCTTCTTTTGAAGATCATAAATAAATAAATTAGTTAAAGAAGATTTCTTTAAAGATAAAAATAGACTCCCTTTAGCTCTATAAATATCAAGATCAAGCTTTGGCAGGGTATTTAGTATTTTAGCTTTAGTTTTGCTCTCCTTGTTTAGTCTTCAGTTTTTCTCCTTCAAGTTTCTTCATTATTATTTAGATTTTGGTCTCTTGAAGTTCATATCTTTAGGAAAGGTTTTGTAATGTTTCAAAAAATTCAGTTTAAAATCTAGTCAAATCTTTCTTGTTCAATTTTTTTTACTGCAATTACTCGATTCCAATTATGTTTCAGCTTTGTTAGCAATTATTTATTTCAACTTCGAAGCTATTTTAAACTAGTTGTGCTGGTGAGAGGAGAGCTTCTACATGCTGCTGTCGTTCACCTGCTTCATTTCATAGAAATTCCTGTTTTGAGATTTTAATTTGTTCTGTTCTGGTGCTTCGGTTCTTTTGCTGTTTCTGGTCCTGTCCTTGTTACTGGAACAGTGTGGATTCTGCTTCAGCTTTTGCATTACATCGGACGGCTTCTACTTCCTCCTGTTCTTCATTGCTACTGCTGCCTGGATGAACATTCGCTGAAGACGTAGCGGTGTGCAAGGAAAGAATTTTGCATGGAGGGACAAAAGAAGCCAAAACATGGTTGTTCAAGGCTATTGCAACGTGTCATGCATGGAATGAGGCAAAATCTCTTTGGTTACATAATGGGTTAAGCTTTTTAGTTTATTAATTAATAGTTTGATATTTGACAGGTTTAGTTTAGTTATTATAATTGGTATTAGTTTAATAATAGTTGTTTTAGGCGTCTTTGATAATTGTAGTTTTATTTAAATTTTTAGTTTAAATTATAATTAGTAAGGTATTAGTTTACTTTTCAATTTATGATTAGTATATTTAATTTGATCTTTTTAAAAAATAATAATATATTTTTAGAGTTCATAATTTATTGTTTTTAATAGTTAGGTAATTTCAAGGGGATTCAATTATTTGATTAGGAAAGTCAACTTTTACTTAGCAAAATAATTCATTGTATTCAATCCTCAAGAAAATGATTTTTTTTTATTCATAGAAGGTATAAGAGGGGAATTGGAGGAATTAAACCTTATACCTAATCTCCTAAAGAGGGGTAATAACCTGTAACATCCGAAATTATAAAATTCGAATCAAATTTTTCTTTTTTTTTTCTTCTATCTTTCTCATTCAATTATTCGATGTCGATTGGTTTGCATTCCGTGTCGATGTAAGTTCGATTCTATAACAAAGTTAAGATATAATATTTATAATTCTATTTATAATAATTCAATATAATTTACATCCCACTAGATCATGTATATATGTATATATATAATTTTTTTTGAACACTGCACTGATTTCATTCCACTTACAAATACGCCTGCTGTGCATTTATTAGTCTAAATATAAATATATATTTCACATGTACATGTACTCCTGACATATCAACTTTGAGTAATCTCTTCCACTACCTTGTAACTTCTGTAACCACGCACATGGATGAACTATCTGGGATGGTGAGTAAAGGGGGTGAGCTTTGGAAAAGCCCAGTAAGAAAAAGCATATAAAAGAGTGGTACTATGCCACTATATGCAGTAAAAATCATAACTTTAAATTTTATAAACAAAATAATGCATATGGGTGCATGTAAACATTTATTGAAAACTCTTTTAAAACATATGTTCATATAAATATTCACTGTTCAAATCATTTAAAATCAATCTATCTTTAATTCAATCACTGTTCGTATATTGTTCATATATTCTTTCACGGTTCACTTTTCAAATCATTTCAATCAAATCTGTCATTTGTCTGTAAATCAATCATTTCATATACTGTGTAAAACAATAGAGTGTGAGCATCCAAGAACCCATACACGAACTATATCCCTACAGGGACCTGTATAGGATTAGGTGTACCCACGTGGGGCCAGGCATCCAGCCCTAAGCCGTTCCTACCTGTAACAATGGCCATTGTCGAAGATCTAATGTACACTCATCAGTGACAACTGTGATCAGATAAAGGGGAAGGTACTGGGGACTTAGCTACGGTCTCCCAGCCCTAATCATCAATCTGTATGCATGAATCCACAAGGAGCTAACACTCTTATAAAATCATTTTCATATATCTTAAAATCACATTAAATCAATTTTCATGTAAACTATTTCAATCGATTTCTATTCATGTAAACAAATCAACACTTTATATATTCTAAATAAATCTCATAAAACTAATAAAACATATTATCATCATTTCATGTATTCAAATATTCAAACTATATAAAAATACTATTTATTTAAGATACTGAGCATGTAAATAATTAAGGAAAATTTTCTATAATTTTCGGTAACCTTTTGGTAAATTTCTATTCTAATCCCTTTTATAAATTTCGATATATAATTTCTAAATCACACAAATTTCCCACATGCATGCACAGTATTTCCTACACTACTTCCATATACCATTCCTTACCTCTATTTCCGTGTAGAGTAAATCCGGTAACCTCATTTACGTCTCTTTATTCCTCGTACTTCACACTGCACAACAATTCTAAATTACATTCAAAGTTCTATATTATAATTCTAATAAATATTTCATAACTTTCTATTTTTTTCTGTTTATCACTCTCAACAATCCATTTATTTTTATTTTCTATTATAATTACTACACATAACCACAATTAAATTTATATTGCTCTTTAAATTTAATTATATACTATGACTTTTAAATTAATTTTCTATCGCATGCTACAATATGGATTCTCTTAAATTACCAGTCTTTTCTAAATCTATTCTCACTACTAATTTTATTAACTTAAATCCATTATTTGCTACTCATTAAATCCTAGAATTTTTCATAAAACCCCATCTTTAAAAACTTGGTTGATTTTTACCATATTACTAAATCTTATTCTTTTCCGAATTTTAAGTTCCTAATTAATTTTCATGCATGTATACAACATTTCTAAAAATCAATACACATCAAAGTTGCATTAATTTCATCATCCATTTTATCCATACCGTGAGGTTTCCATGACTTTATCTTTAGTATTCTTCATTCATTTTCTTCTTAACTTGGAAATTATTTCCTACTCACTTAAGGTTTACATAAAATATTTTCAATTTGTCAAGATTCATCATCAGCACCTATTCCCCATCATAGCCGAACCCTATGTACATCTCTACCTTCTTATTTATACTAAATTCCCACCATGGCTGCATTCTTATCATCCTTCAGTTATTATTTTACTGCTATTTTACATGAAAATCATATCAATTTTCTTCATGTGCAGCCAAGGCCGAGACATACCCCAGCTCACGCCACTTTCGTATCCAACAAGTCATCATTTCATGCAAGCTTCAACCAAGTTCCTAATGTTAGGAAAATAAAAAAGTATATGGCTTTAAGGCGTGTAGAATTACACTTTCTTGAGTGTAATATTGCCTCACACAGAAGCAAGTTACCCCAGGATACAACAAAGCCTTCAGAATATTGTGAAAAGTCAGAAAAATGTAAATTAAAGAGTTTCTGGAAATCAACACTTATATAGAATGTGAAGAGGCTTAAATTAATGGTTGTGATTGTCTGTTAAACAACAACCATTCATTTTTCAGACATAACTATTCCAGACATATAACTGAAAATATGTCTGTTGAAACAGTTTAGAACAATTTTAAATTCAAAAAGGAATTTAAAATATTTCTGGCAAAAATAAAAAATTCGGATTAAATCAAAGAGCCAAAAGCCCAAGTGCCCAAGTGCCCATCTTTGACTTTTAAAATAAACCAAGCTCTAGCCAAAGCCCAAGCCAAGCAAGACCAAGACCAAGCCCAAGCCAAGCAAGCTCAAGCCCAAGCCAAATGGTCAAAGCTCATTTCCTCTTTGACTCCAAATTACTCTCAAGAGTTGATTTCCCTTTATAAATAAATCACTTTACACTTTTACAAGCAATGTGGAAACTTGTTCCCTTGTATTTATTACAAGCTATCCAACACCTAATAGGTTTCCTATCAGATTTTTAGTCATCATTCCCACTAATTTACACCCAAAATACATTAAATTCATCACAAATCTCACCATTTTCTTTTCACTTCTCATTTCTGTCCTGCACTCTACACTTTTATTCAATTCAATTCAAAGTCTTAAATTCATCATCTATGCAATACACAAGTAGATACCATCATTAAAATTAGGCAACACACACCCAAATCAATTTACCTTGATCAACCGACTGTACAGCCCCAAAAGAAGTCCGATTCCCTTGCTCCAGCCACCCAATTTCTGAGTTTCAGGTGTTATTGAGGTGAAAGACAGGTTTAACAAGGAAGGCTTAGTGTTTTGATGATAAAACATGGTGGATTTGTCGGGTAAAATGAAGACTACGTGAGACAAGATGGAGAGGAACGAATGGCAGCAGAAACAGAGTTGGTGCAGCAGAGAAAATGAGAGAAGCAAGTCGGTGATGGTTCAAGGGTCTTCTTTTATTAACATATCAACCAAGTAAAAAATGCCACATGATCCACTTATCATATTTCTCTTTTCTCTCTTTTCCCTTCTTTTCTTATTTTTTTTTTTTTTGCTTAATTATATATATATTTTTTTTCAACGAGAAGCTTGCTGCGTTACACTTTTTTTTTTCTATATATATATTTTTTTTCAATAGTTAACTACTTTATTTCTTATTAAGTGTTTAAAACATAATTATCATTAAAGTATATTTTTTCTCAAATTATATTCCAATTTCTATACTATAATCCTAGTAATTTCCTTTTTCATTTCCTATCTTCTATTTTATTAATTTTTATAATTAATTTATTTTATTTCTTAGGATATATTACTAACATATTATTACGATAAATCTTATTCATTATATTCTTTTTTTTTCCAATTTTTTTTCACAATCTATCTTTATTCAATATTTATTTATTTATTTCAACTAGTTTATTAACATTTGAAATTAAATTTACAGATACTTAACTCCAAAAATAGAAAAATTTGTGATTATCACATAACTATTAGACTAAGCCTTGATTCTTCTCGAGAAAATGATCTTTACTTCCACTTTTATTACAACCCGTGCAAGGTACATTTCCAATTTTGGTAGCAAGTTTTTGGTGTCATTGCTAGGTATTAAAAAGAATTGTTTTATTGATATTAATACCAAATATAACCGATTTTAATTCAAATATTTTTTTATTATTTATATTTATTAATTTTTTTCTTATTTTTCTTTCGAGGTACCTTAGGCTGGTGTATGAGCTAAGCGAGGAGTGGTGAATTGATTCCATTTAGATCCTAAAATTGAAAGAACCTTACGAAGAATCAAGAAGGAAAAGCATGAAGCTCCTTCCAAAATAAGCACTATGGACGAAAGCATAGAGCCTAGAACTCTTAGAGACTATGTAATGCCTAAATGGATTTGAAACAAGCATAATGAGTTCGACCAACCACCATCTAAATGATCCAAACTTTTGTACAATTTAGAGGTTCAATCAATGATGATCCTAATGCTTATCTTAGACATTTTTTACATCTTCTACTTCTAAAAGCAATGGTGTTTCTGATGATGCAATAAGACTAAGATTGTTTCTTTTTTTCTCTTACGGAAGAAGTAATGAATTGGTTAAACTCACTATCTCCAGCTCGATCACTACATGAGAGGTGTTAGTCTAGAAGTTTTTGGCAAAGTTCTTCCCACCAGCCAAGATGAGAAACCATATCACCATATTTGTGCAATTCGAATCAAAGCCACTATATGAAGCATGGGACAAGTACAAAGAGCTGTTAAAAAGTTGTCCTCATCACGGGCTACCAAAATGGCTACAAGTGTGAATCCTTTACAAGTTGGGAGATCAGGCTAGAACAACGATAAACACAGCTACAAGTGGTGCATTGATGAGAAAATCTATAAATTAAGCTATATGATCTTATCGATGACTTGGCTGCCAATAGCTATTATTGGTCAACAGAACAATTAACTCCAAAGAAAACGACAAGTATCTATGAATTAGATGGACCCAGTATCCTTATCTCACAAATATCATCCTTTACCAAAAAGATAAATGCTCTTGGAGTCAATCAACAACCAACCCAATCCATTCCATATAAAGCCTTTTTGTCAACAGTGATAATTGTGGGGTAACCACTCTATTGATAGGTGTCCAATTAGAACTAAACAAGTATATTTTGTAGCCAACCCAAATAAGGCACAAAACAACTCGTACTCAAACACCTATAACCCTGGTTGGAAAAACACCACAACTTCTCTTGGAATAACAACCAAGGATCACCACTAAACCAAAGACCTACCTATTCACCTTACTTTCTTAATCAGGTGGAGGAGGAGGATGTGGTGCTTGGATGGTGGAGGTTTATTAGGAAAGCTAGGTGGATAGTTAGGCCTTTGGTTTTATGGTGGTCCTTGGTTGCTATTTTAGGAGAAGTTGAGGTAGTTTCTCCAATCAAGGTTATAAGTGTTTGAGTACGAGTTGTTTTGTGGCCTATTTGGATTGGTTACAAAATGGACTCGTTCAATTCTAATTGGACACTTATCACTAAATTGGTTGCCCCCAAAATTATCACAGTTGACAAAAGGGCTTTGTATGGAATGAATTAGGTTGGGTTGTTGGTCGACTCCAAGAGCATCCATCTTCAGGTAAGGAGGTGAGTGCATCTAATTCATAAATACCTGCTGTCTTTTTCGAAGCTAACCTTTAAGTTGACCATTGATAGCTATTGGCAGTCATGTCCTCATAAGCCTCATCTATAGACTTACTTATGCACCACCTATGTCTATAATTATTCTAGTCTGACCTCCTAACCCATTGTAGAAGATTTGCATTTGCAACCATTTTGGTAACTTGTGACGAGGACACCTTATTAACAGCTTTTTGTACCTCTCCCATGCTTCATAAAGTGACTCTAATTTAAACTGCACAAAAGTAGTGATGACGTTTCTCATCCTGGTTGTTTTGGTTGGTGGAAATAACTTTGCCAAGGACTTCGAGACTAACACCTCCCATGTAGTGATTGAGCCAGGTGCTAGTGAGTTCAACCAATCCATTGCGTTGGCACTGAGAGAATAAAGAAATAGTCATAGTCTTATTGCATCATCAGAAACAACATTATTTGTAAAATAAAAAACGTCTTAAATGAGCATTAAGATCATCATTAATTGAACCCCTAAACTAAACAAAAGTTTGGATCATTAGAATGATGGCTAGTTTGATCTTAAAGTTATTTGCTTTAATGACTAGACTCCTTATGCTCATTTCAAATCCATTCACGAAAGGCAATGCATAGTCTCCAAGAGTTCTAGGATCTACACATTCTTCCATAGTTCTTATTTCCTTACCTTGGCGCATCCATTTACAACTTTGAAGGTTGCACAGCTATTCTTCTATTAAGTTTATAGGCTTTATAGTATTCCTATTGCCATTGTAACTGTCAGAAATAATATTTTCCTGAGCCATTTTTTGGAAGAGTTGTTTAATCTCTTAAGAACTAAGTTGAATATGTCCATAGCATATAATCCCTAAACTAATGATCAAACTGCGGTGGTCAATAGATGTAACGATCGAAATTAGAAAATTTCGAACTAAATTTTTTTCTTTTCGATACTATCTTTTTCTTTCAATTAATCGATAACACTATGTTTGCATTCGGTATCGGTGTAAGTACAATTCATCTTTTCATTTCACCTAATTCAATATACAATTAATTCAATTAATAACAATAAATTAAATACAGACTATAATATAATAACTACGATTTTGTTCACAATAAACTTCACATAAGTTACATCCCACTAATTTTCAATACGTATTTATGCTCTATTTTTTAAATACAACTACTGTGCAAATACGTGTCTGAATATAAATAAACATTTAATAAATACCTGATCACTTGGTACTTCTAACCTCTAGCGATTTCTTTGACTAACTAAAGGCAGCGAACTTCGCGTATACCGATCAGCTATCTGGGATGGTGAGAAGAGGGGTGAGCTTTGGGGAAAGCCCAGTAAGAAACATATATAAAAGCGCATATAAAATGCAGTTAAATAAAAATCACTTATTTTACTGATTAAGAGAAAGGCATATTAAATACAAATATTAAAATGCATAAAAATATTTATTTCTTAGCAGCTCACTAGGGGATAGTATCAGAAGGATACTATAGTCGGCTAGGTAATCGAGTAGAGTATGAAAGGTACTTTAGAGTACCTATCGTGTTCCGGTCCCTATATGCGACTATAGGGAGTAAATTCAGTTGACGATAAAACGATTAATCGATATAAAACGTTTAACACTTTATGCAATGCAATTTCAATTCATTAATCAATATAAAACATTTAATAATTCATGTGATGCTATTTCAAATCAATAATCAGTATAAAACATTTTATAATTTATGCGATGCAATCTCGAATCATTAATCACTGTATGAGCCATTTATGTAGGCGATGCTATAAGACCATTCCAGTATGCAACTTCGGTAAACAATATCGTAACAATTTCAAAATCTTGAGATAATGCAATAATTTCAAAAAACTTTGTTCAGTACAGTAATGCGATTCATTTAAAATCCTTAAATAGGATAAATGCACTTGCATTAGGAAAACATATACTGTAAAACTTGTATCACTTTCTTTGTCACTTTTCAATCAAATCATGCACTAGTCTCGTAAATCAAATCATTCACTAAATCAATTATCAGTCAAGTTTCACTTATCGATAGAAAATAATCTCCCAGAGATTCATGCACGCACTATATCCCATAAGGGACCTGTATAGGAAGGCCAGGGATCCGGAACTCCTTAGCCAATCCTATGAAACACTATAACGAATGGCCATCGTCGATCACTCACAGTTCGCACTGGTCAGGTGCTCACTGTGTAAACCTATGGGGTTCGACCGTAACTCCCACAGTTATATCATGTAAAGGGGAAGGTCTGGGACGTCTCCCAGCCTAATCATCACTGTCTCGTATGCACGATCATCAGGGAGACATCAATTTCATAAAATCACTTCATATACTCGTAAATCATTTCATATAAATCACTTCATGTAAATCCTTTCATGAAATTCAGTTCATGTAAATCATTTTGTATAGTTCAATTCATGTAAAGCACTTCACGAACCTCAATTCATGTAAAATACTTCATATAACTCAAATCATGTAAATCATTTCATGTAATTCAATTTGTGTAAGTCATGTCATGTGATTTAAGTCATGTCATGTGATTCAATTCATGTAAATCATTTCTTGTAAATCAATTCATGTACATCACTCGTGTAATGCAATTCATGTAATTCATTTCATAAAATGAAATTCGTATAAATCATTTCATATAATGAAATTCATGCAAGTAATTGCATGCAAATTAATTCGTGTAGATCATATCATGGACTCATTTCATATAAATCATTTAACGTAATTCAATGCATATAAATTATTTCATTTAAATCAATTCGTATAAACCATTTCATATAATGAAATATTTAAACTTGTAGAAATTAAAGATAATTTTTATTTCTTGTATTCGGAAAAATTGCTAAGAAACAATTAAAATGAGATTTTTGAGAGTTTTTAATTGTAAGTAAAGCATATCCTATGCAACTCTTATATATATTTCTTACCTCTATTTCCATGTGCAATAAATCCGCTAACCTCATTTACGCCTCTTTATTCCTTGTACCTCATACTGCACAATAAATCTAAATTATAATCAAAATCTTATATTACAAATTTTTATTCTAATAAATATTCCAAAATTTTCTATTTATCGTTCACAATAATTAATATATTTATATTTCATCCTTTAAATTTTCAACCAACGAAAATTCTCCTGGCAATTTCATTTTCAAGCCTAAATTGAATACCTCCATGTCCAAATTCATTCTACTCACTTTTAATCTCACCAATAATTCTATTGACTTTAATCTGTTTTTTTTTTTAACCATAAATTTTTTTTAAGCTTAGCTGAATTGCCTAGTTACTTAAAATTCATTCCTTTTTCCCCAATTTTACATTTTAAAATTGATCCTTAGTCATTACTATTTTTAATTCTATAATTATCATTATTAAACATTACAACAAAACGACTTCTCTGTTTCATTTTCATGGTCGGCTGCACTAAACCCCATTAGACTCATATTTTTGTTAAAATTTAAATCTTAATTACTCTTCTTCTCACGATCAGCCCTTCTTCTACTTCATTCATGCCATTAACCATCCTAGTTACACTTTCAAAATCACCATGACCAATACGCAACAACCCACAAAATTTAAGTTTTGATTGATTAAATTTTGTGACTGTTCTTACTACACTTCAAACTCTCATGATTATTATTATTTTTTCATCCTTTCAATTAACTTTAGCTTTTTGCACCTTTTCTACTCACTTAAATATTAAATCAAACACTTAAAATTCATCAAAATGTCATCACCAAGTCAGCCCCTGTTTTGGCCAAAAGACAGCCACGTTCACGCCATTTTCAAGTGTTCAGCAAAATTATCATCACAACCATAGTTCACCCAAGTTCCATTCATAAATTTCAACTAGTTTCTACCTAACAACATGCAAATAACTATGATTTCCCCTAATTTCCCTCCATAGCCGAACCCCTGTTTTCTTCCATACTTTTATTTGATTCAATTCTGAGCTGAAATTACATCATCCCTATTTAAAACAAGTAAATACTAAAGTTCGGATCAAGCAAACATCACAAATTCTTTACCTGCACCACTACCGAACAGATCAGCCTCCCAATCAGCCTATCCACGTTGGTTTCCTCTCCAAAAATTCCTAGTGTTGAGCCATTCTTGAGATACGAAACATGATTGACGAAGGGGCTTGATGGTTTAAAGGCTTAAAGGAAGAGTTTTGCTAGGTGAAAATGGCGGCAACGCGAGGAGATTTGGGGAGGACTGAAAAAAAACCTACAGTAGCAGGGGAAGCAAAACTGCTGCTGTTAGCCGACTCTCTCAACTGCTTAAAACAAATTCTTAACTCTTTTTAATCTAATTTTAGTGTACAAATATCTTACATGTCCTAATTGTCTTATTTGCCCCCTTAAAATTCAATATTTACCATTTTATCATTGAATTATTTTATTTTTTTTAGTTTCCAGATTCTTTTTTATTAAACTTAATTTATTTACTTATTTATTTATCTATTTCTTATTATTTATTAAAATATATATATACATACACTTTAATACAAAATAACATTTATTGTATATATTTATTCATTTATATATTTGTATATATAATAATATATATATACATACATATTTTTATTTATTTAAATTTTAAATTCCTTAATACCCAATTTAAATTCTTAATTATCAAATCTCTAATTTATTAATGGATAAAATACCATAATCTCATAATATTCTAATCCTCTAATAAATTTATTTATTTATTTTAACTTATCTATTAATATCGAAAGCTAAATTTATAGATGTCTAACTCTAAAAATAGGAGAATTTGCGATTATCACAATAGATGTCTGGGGTCTCATGTGATGCAGGTCTAGGGAAAGACCTTGTGATTGGGCCAAGTGGATACTACTAGCAAAATGGTGGTACAACACCATATATCATTTAGTAACAAACACAACACCGTACCAAGTAGTGCATGGCCTGCCACCTCTCTTGCATCAACCATTCTTTCCTGAGGATTCCTTAATGGAAGCTATTAACAGCAGTCTCCATGCTCGTGAGGCTACAATCAAGCTTCTCAAGTTTCAACTTACTAGAGCATAACATTGAATAAAACAGCAAGCTGATCGAGGTAGGTTTGACAAAATTTTTCAAGTGGGAGACTTGGTGTATGTCAAACTTCAGCCATATAAGCAGAAGTCTTAGGTAAACAAGAAGTGTCTTAAACTTTCTACTAAGTATTTTAGACCATATCTAGTGGGATTACATCTATAGTTAGCGCTAAGTCCTTTCTTGTTTATAGTAGTAGTAGATGAACTAACATAATGCATCCAGGATAAAGTGTCTTGGTGTATGATGTTCACAGATGATATTGTCCTGTTTGCTGAGACTAGAACGAAGATCAACACGAAGTTGGAACTATGGAAACAGACGTTAGAATCAAGAAGGTTTAAACTAAGTAGAGTGAACACTGAATACATAGAATGTAAATTCAGTTCAAACAAAGAGGAAGAGCAAAAGATAGTGATGTTAGATGAGGTGGTGATACATAAGTGAGTATTTTCGATATCTAATGTTGATAGTACAAAGGGATTGAGAGATTGATTGTGATGTGACCCATAAGATCTAGGCTAAATAAAATAAGTGGAGAAGTGCCAAAGATGTGATGTGTGATAAAAGAGTTTTTATATGGTTGAAGGCAAGTTTTACAGTACAGTTGGTAGACCAACATTGCCATGTAGGAGTGAATCTTATGAGACTAAGAGACTGCATATACAAAAGATGAGTATAGCAAAAATGCGAATGCTGCGGTGGATGTGTAAATATACACTAAATGATAGAATGAGCAATGAAGACATCCGTGAGATGGTTGGAGTAGTACATATCGAAGGAAAAATCGCTTACATTGGTTTAGACACATACGACGTAAACCTACAAATGCTCCTATTAAGAGAGTGGAGGCTATGAATTATAAAAGAAGGGTCAAGAACAAACGAAGACCAAAAAAAACTTGGAAGGACGTAATTCGGAAAGTATGGAGGTATTAGAGTTGGATGAAGACATTGTCTTAGATAGAAATGTGTGGGGGAGGAGAATTTATATAGACGATTTAATGTGATTTCAGATATTGGTTCATGTAACCTACCCCAATCTATTGAAATAAAGACTCTAATGATGATGATGATCTAGTCTCATAAAATCCAGCTGCGTAACACAGCCAAAATCCATCTCGCGTTTCATGTCTCACGGTTGAAGAAACACATTGGCAATGCCCCTACTTAACACTAATCTTCCCTACTAGCTATTGATGGCCTTATAGCTAAGAAGCCTGTTGCAAATTTGGATCCATGGATTAACAAAAGAAGAGGTGTTATGGTTTAGTCCAATGGAGCAATTATTTTCCGAAAAATTCCACTTGGGAGGTTTTGTTAAATTTGCAAAAGAAGTATCATTCATTTCTTCCTCAAGGATAAGGATGTTCCCCGAGGGATGGGTATTGATGTTAGTTAATACAGTTAATACTGGATTAATATAGTTAATTATTGTTTTAGTGGTTAAATGTACATGTTGGACTGATGACAGTAATGCTGACTTGGCATTCTATTATATATTGCATGAATGATAGATTGTGGCAGCTTTTGGCCATTTACCAACAATCATAATACTCCCTCCCTCTCTCTCTCTTACTTTCCCTACATTCTTCTGGCGGGATCATTCTCCAAATCACTGAGTCCTCCAAATACACTCCTTGGATTCTTCTCTGCGCGTGCCGTTATTGTTCTCATAGCAGGCCACTGTAGAATCGAGCATCACCGATTCCGCCTGGAATTCTTCGATTCAATTCAATGAAGAAGAGCTGAGAATCCCCCGAAACTTGAGGTTACCACACAACTCAATCGGGATATTACCTGTTAAAAGTTCTACGAGGAACCAGCATTTGTTGGAGAAGATAGATTGCCAATTTACCATGGAAATTTTCGATTCAGTTTGTTCCTTTTGTTCTACCAACCTCAGTTGGTATCTCAGCAGTTAAATAACTGTTGCAAGACATAGATTCCTGATCCCTAATACCACATGGAATGCTTCCATGCTATTTATTCAAGAAGAGCTGCAAGATCTGCAGCAGCTCGAGGTTGTCTCACAACTTGGTAGGATCCATCCTCTCAAGTAATTTTCTGAGATATCAATTTGCATTGCAGGAAACAGATTCACAATTTCCCTTCCAATGTTTCCATTCAATTTATTCTCAGAAAGGATCAACTTCTTCAGCAACTTGAGTTTTCCAAACTCTGAAAGAATCTGCCCTAGAATGTTTGAGAATGTTTGAGATACCTAAAACTGCTGTCTTACTGAAAAGCATAGCTGCAACACTTTCAGAATGTTTGAGATACATGGGTTTGAAGCGTCTGTACAATGGTGTTACTATATTGTATAGACTTGAGAAAGGAACTACAGAATCTGGGAGGGGCAACAGTTACTCCCATTAGCTATTTGTCAGAAGCTTTCAGTACAACAATTTCTATATGAAAAAATGTACGTGCTATTACAATCTTGCTGGGTAAATTACAAGGTAGAATCAGCAGCTAAAAGTCATCTCAGATGATGAAAACTGCGAGAAGTCACAGTTTTTCATGAGAATCATCTTTCAGAGGAAGATCATAAGTAGGAGAGGTGTTAAAGTAGTCTTGTTTGCCTTTAGATTCTATAAGCATCATCACAACTTCCCGCATGGATGGCCGATCAAAAGGAGACATGCTGGTGCATATTAAAGCAATTTTTAAGACAGATATCATGTGATCCAGAATACTTTTATCGTCAAGATTTAAGCGATCATCAAGTATCCCAGCAGTCAACGAGTGGTTGCGAACATATTGTCTCACTCTTGTGACAAGATCACCTCCTTCTTCCATTGGTTGTACAGGAGTCTTTCCGGTTAACAACTCCAATAGAACAACCCCGTAGCTGTAGGTGTCACATTTTTCTGTTATCTTCATAGTGTATGCATATTCTGTCATAAGAACAGTTATATTGTCAAAAATCTAAAACAATAAAGCATCAATATCAATGTCCAAAGAACAAGAAAGCAAAAAGAAAATAAGACAACAGATCGAACATTGTGTGCCTCAAGCTAATTAGATCTTAAATTCTGTATTCGCTAGCAGTAAAAAGTAATATGCTTTCTATCACAAATATCTCATTTCTAGACTGAATAACTGCACAAAACAAATAAATAATGAAAATCTATGAGAAAGACAAAGAGAGAAATTTTTATGCTTACAATAGCAGCAATAGATCGCCATTAGTGGTATCTTCACATATGATTTGCCAATAGCAATAGTAATAGTAATTTTTCATCAAACTAGAATGCCCAAGGACAGGACTTACCAGGGGCAATGTAGCCATATGATCCAGCAACCGCTGAAACTGACTTAGATTGGGGCATGTCAATCACTTTTGCCAAACCAAAATCACCAACATGGGCTTCAAAATTTTCATCAAGTAAAATATTATTGGACTTGATATCACGGTGAATGATCCTTGGTTTGCAATCATGATGTAAATAAGCAAGGCCTTGGGCAGCTCCTAGGGCAATCATGAACCGAGTTGACCATTCCAAGAAACAAGAGGTTCCATGAAGAGCTTCACCCAAGCTACCTTTTTCCATGTACTCATAAAGAAGCAGATTGGAACCTTGGTGATAGCAAAAACCATAAAGCTTCACAATATTTCGATGCCTAATCTTTCCCAGTGTTTGAATCTCCGCTCGAAAACTATTCTCAATATTGTTTCCTTCCGCATTTGATGCAAGCCTTTTAACAGCAATGGTTTGTCCAGAATGCATAACTGCTTTGTAAACTGTTCCACAAGCTCCCTTTCCAACAATATAACTCTCATGAAAATTATTTGTAGCCTCAATTAAATCTTGAAAAGTAAACCCTTCCTTTGGATGAAAGTAAATATCCGAAACCGGACATGATATCTCCTTTTCTTGCACGGATGCAACAATCTCAGGTGGACGTCTCATTTGATATATAAGAATCACAATGAGGATTATAGAAACCCCACCTACAACACCTGCAACAATTGTTATGATTCTTCCCCGCGCACCCTTCTCCACAGGTAGCATGGAAGGAGAAGATGGATCTCCAATGCAATTTTGAAGAGGCCTACCACAAAGCCCCTTATTTTCAAGAAAGCTGCTCGCAGGCATGTTCTGAAACAATGGGATGGCAGGTAAAGGTCCAGTTAAGTTATTGCATGAGAAGTTGCATCCCAATAAACTTGAAAGGTTGTCAACTGTGCTTGGAATTTCACCACTCAAATGATTATTATTGAGCAGGAGAAATTCCAACAAACTAAGATGCCCAAGCTCTGGTGGTATCTTTCCAGTGAGATTGTTATAGCTGAGATTCATTGCAATCTGCAAGCTTGAAAGAGAACCCAACTCTTCGGGTATCTCACCAGACAATAAGTTGCCACCCATCTGCAGCTCGGTCAAACGTGAGAGGTTTCCTAAAGCTGCAGGTATATTTCCAGAGAACTTATTTTCTGAAAGTGTCAGAATCTCAAGCTGTATAAGGGTTCCAAGCTCATTTGGTAAAGTATCTACAAAGCTGTTATGGCTGAGATCAAGTCTTTGAAGCATCTTGCAGTTAAATATCTCATGGGGAATCCGTCCAGAAAGCAAATTAGATGAGACATTAAAAATCACAAGTTGAGACAGATTACCTATTTCCTTGGGAAGCTCTAGAGTAAATTGATTGCCTGCAATATGAAGCCTTTGAAGCTTTCGGCAATTTCCAATATCTGAAGGAACTGGTCCAGTAAAGTGGTTCTGGTCCAATTCAATAGCAGAAAGATTCACCAGTTTGCATAATTCAGAAGGAAAGCTTCCTGTAAGCCTGTTTCCAACCAGACGAAGTTGCACTAATGTCTCGCAGTTCTTGATCCCAGTTGGGATATTTCCATACAGGTTATTAGCTCCAAGGTTTAACAAAATAAGGTTAGCATGCCGACAAAGATAAGGAGGTATTTTTCCTGTCAGATGGTTGTCTGAAAAATCAACCACCCAAAGTGGGCTGTATACTCCAAGCAGTTGAGGAATGATACCGCTCAGAGAATTGTCAAAAAGCTGCAACTGAACCATTTCAGTCAAATATTGGAAACCTTGAGGAATGGGACCTGTGAGATAATTGATCGAAAGGTCAAGCTTCGTCAAGTTCCTTAAGCTACTAAGCTCGTTTGGTATGACACCTGTGAACTGATTCTGGAAAAGATACAACAAGTTCAGACTCTTTATCTTGCTGAACTCAGATGGAATCTCACCTGTCAAATAATTCTCTGAGAAATCAATTTCTGTTGCAAGAGATAGATTCCCTATCTCCCTTGGAATGCTTCCATTTAATTGATTCCTGTAGAGATATAACTTCTTAAGAAACTTAAGGTTCCCAATCTCCCGGGGTATCTGCCCCACAAGACCATTTGAATACAATGCAAGTGTCTCGAGGCTCGAACAGTTTCCAAGCTCCTTTGGAATAAACCCTGATAACTGATTCTCCCATAAAATCAGATCAGTCATGCTACTGAGCATTCCAATTTCCTTAGGCAGTTCTCCCCCAATAAGGTTCTGGGCAAGACCAAGCATTTGTAAGCATTGACATCCACTTATTTCAGCAGGAATGTTGCCAGAAATTGCATTCTCCCCAGCCCGAAATATTCTCAACTGCTGGAGATTCCCAATAGAGCGCGGCAATGGACCAGTCAAGTTATTGGTGTATGCCACAAACTCGATAAGCGAGGACAAATTCCCAAGCTCCTCTGGAAGGGAACCAGAGATTTTGTTATTGCATATATTCAAACCTCTCAAATAAGAGAGCTTGCCCAATTCACCAGGCATTGGACCACTGAAATGATTATTATTTAAATAAAGAAGGACCAGAAGCGAACAATTTCCAATCTCATTGGGTATATTTCCGCTGAATGCATTATGAGACAGATCAAGAAATGTCAAGTGGGTCAAACCACCAATACTAGGGCTCAGGGTTCCAGAAAGATTCATCGAACTCAAATTAACAGACCTGACCACTGGCTCATAATCCAAAGAACAATTGACACCTATCCACCCACACGGTGTCTCGTCAATGGACTTCCAGTTCCCAAGATAGTTGTATTCATCATGAAGACTATTTTTAAGCTCTAGCAGCAAATGGCCCTCAGAATTTAGCCCATGTGCTGAAGTGATCAGAAGTGCCGAAAGCAATAAAAACCTCCAGAACCATGCTTCCAAAAGTCGCCTTGATTCAACACTCTTCAACATTTTAGTAAATGCAATGTTAGTATCCTGCACAACAGCAATTACTGTGATTACAATCCCAAATAACCACATAAACAAACAGCATATACATCAATATGATATAAATTTCCGTACAAATGGTTCCCACTTCTCCACACACAAGAAAGCCAGAAATAACATGATATTAAGTGACAAGCCAAATATAGTATTCAAAAGATTTTTCATCATTTTAACTGAGGAAAATATTTTAAAGACACCAAGAAATATTAACCAAAAGCAAGAAGACAAAGAAACCAGTCGAAAACTCATACATTCATTTCCAATCACTCCATTAAAAGAGGCCACCAACTATAAATTTAGAAATCAAATTACTATACTATAACATGAATTCACAAAATTCAACAATCTATAAAGTCAGTTTAACTGAAACCAGATGAAAATCAACCACACAACAATCCAAATATAAAGTTCAAACAAAACTGAAAAAGGGGAATAATATGAAACATAAAAAACACACCTCTTCAGTCAACCCCACAGTCACCTATTCATCAAACATAGAGATCATAGAAGCAGCAATTTCACAATTTCACTGCAACTCCCTGAAGACCACAAAGTGAAGTCACAGAATTTAGGAATGAAACAAGCAAAATCTAAGCAATTTTCTTTCACAAATGATGAGGACCTTCAAATTCAACCACCTTGTATGTCCCTCTTAATGTGTCATTAACCAAAGAGAGAAATATTAGATCCAAAAATAAAAAGTTGACAAAATTAAATGATTAAGCTCAATGTAAAAGACAAGAAACAAGATCATATAAGCCAATTAATAGCTCATCTTTTACCTATTTTCTTCCAAATCTGATTGAGTTGAAATCTTCAAGCACACATTCCACAGATGTAACCTATCATAAATACATAAAAAGTACCATAAAGGTAAACTATTACAGTGATAGAACCAAAATATATAAACAAGAAGAAAAACAATGAATTGAAACATAGATATTTCTGGGATAGTGTTCTTGCCATAGTATAGAGATCCATGACCCAGCAAAAACAGCAAACTTGCAAGATTAAACACAGCACTGCAACATTGCAGTACTGACATTCCAATTTTTGGCAAATAAAATGCTTAAAATTAATTTTTAACTTTCTTAACAGTCAAAAGCAGAACTTTTCTGAGAGTATAGTATCTAGGACAAAAATTTCCAGAATCCATCCAAAGGCAGGATAGCATATTCCCATCCAATTAAAAAAAAAAAAACCTTTAAACTAAACCCCACATACACCTTTCCCCATCAAAGAATACACAAAAACACCTAGCAAACTTTGAAAGAAAGAGCAAAACTTTTGACAGATGAGTTTTCCTTGGACAACAACCAATCGCATCAATGAAATAAATTTTCCCATAAAACACCATCAAAATATTCTTCCAATACCAAAAAAATCATCATAGTTACTGTAGACAGCAGGCAGCATTCAAGAAAACATTTTTGGGGATTCGATTTGTTTTCTCAAGAACATACGTCAAGCTTTAACACCCATCAAATACCAACAAACAGAGAACGCACGATTCAAGACCAAAAACTATTGATTACAAAACTATCGGTGAGACCCATTAAAGCTTTTAGGAAAAGAAGGAAAAAGTTACAGTTTTTGAAACTTACTTTATCCCAACAGAAAACAAAGCAAACCACTTTGCTTCTACTTCTATGTCATCCAAATTTGGCAGCAATGTTTGATCCATAAAGCAACCAAAAAAATTAAAAAGAAAAAAGATCTGGGATTTACCACAGCATTAAAGTAGAAAATGGGAGTAGCAAAAAAAGAACTTTGGACACATGAAGCAAGAGGGTCCGTTCTGCTTTGTTCAACTGGGGAGGGTTCTTCAAGCGGAACAACTGTGTCAACTTTATTGAAGGAAGACAATTTTATCAAGAAATTCAGGATTTTATAGGATTTGATTGGGACAGCTTTCGTCTTTCAAGGTTGGCAGTTTATTATTTTCAGTCAAAGTAAGAAAATTTTCTGTGGTAATTTGATCAGATACAGATTGGTAAGACACCATTTCAGTGTAACAAAAAAAAAAAAGGACACCATTTCAGACTTTATATCATATCCAAATTTTTTTTATTTGTCCATAAAGATAATGAAGTGTCAACTTCTGATACATTGACAATATATAGAAACTATACATTATCAGTGCATCGTATATAAACTTTTATATTAAAATGTCCTAATGAATTAGTTAATCATGATTAGTAATGTTATTTGGATTGTTATTTTTGTTTTTAAGAAGAATATCTTTCAAAACTTAAAAAAAAAAAATCAAGATTTATATTTTTTAGGTCCATAAAAATTAGTTATGTAATTTTTCAAGAGAATCTAATAAATTACTATCAACTTTTAGATTTTAATCATTTTTTGGATGACGAGTAGTTATCTTTAGATTACTTTTTAAGGGGCGGCATATCCATTATATAAACGTGATTAAAATATAAAAATTATTTATATATATGAAAAAAATTTTAATTTTACTTAAAAAATAATTCAATAAAATATATTTAAAGTTTATTAAAAATATATAAAAATAGTTAAAGAAAGTGAGATGTGTGTTAAATTTTTAATTTCATTTGTAAAATTAACAAATTTATTATTAATATATCAAAAATAAAGTCTTAAAATATATATTAAAAAAGTCAAGTCGTTGAACCAATAAACCAACCCATTAACAAGTTTCACATTTATTGGTTGACATTTTTATCTTTCATATTTTAAAAATTATTCTTTCATTTTTGTAAATGGGGTCTTTAAATTTAAAAACAAAATGTTAAAATTAATATGATTATTTTTTATTATTAATAAAATTAATATTTAATTCATTCACAATGACAATAAAATTTTAAAACCCTTGAAAATTAACTTATTTACTAATTAAATACATTAATTTTCTGATTTGCGACAACTTGATGCCTAAAATTTTTAATTAGTAAATTAGTAATAATTAGATTGAAAAAGAGAGTGGATTACATTTGTTTTACAATAAACTCGTGAAGAGAAGACAAGCATAATTTGATGGGAGTGAGAAGTGGGCCCTACACTTTTAGGCTCTAATTTCAAAGAAACAATTGGAAAAGAAGAAGACAAGGGGGCCTACCAATCTCAAGATTTGGGCCCACAAAATGAGGTGAGATAGCTGCTTGGGCTGTCTATCCACTTGATCTTTGTTGGTTTTTCTTTTTTTTGGCGGAATTCTTTTTTTTTTTAGTCTGATTACTAATCATGTAATCTTGAAAGGTAAATTTGGTAGGCCCCCTCCCCAAACATTCTTGTAGACAGGATCAAAATCAAGAGTTTTTTCTTTTTGCTATGGATTTTTTTCAAGAGAAATTTTATTCACACTCTAAAAATTATTAGGCACACCTTATTTAAAAAAATTTGACTCCTCATACCCTTCCATGGTATTTTTTGTTTCCGGTGAGCCATATCTCATCGGAGTTGCTGCCTGGCAGCACTTGAATGTTACCAGACAGCAATTGTATGCTGCCTGGGCAGCACATGAATGCTGCCAGGCATGCTACCGCAGCAAGCTGCCTGGGCAGCCAACAAAAATGGAGGAGAAAAAAGAAGCTCTCGTAGCAAGCTGCCTGGGCAGCCATGGGGGAGAAAAAAAAAAGCTCTTGAGAGTGGATTTCCGGAAGCTTTATTATGCTCCCGGAAGCCCACTCCCGGGAGCTTTATGATGCTCCAGGAAGTGAACTTCAGCGGAAATTGTTATGCTCCCAGAAATCCACTTTTGGGAGACAAAAGATTTCAAAAAAAATTTAAAAAAATATTAAGAAGGTTATTTATGTAATTTTGTTAAAAAATAGGGTGTGTCTAATAGTATATAGGGTGTGTTTAGAACTTCTCTTTTTTCAATTACGGTTGGCTCATCTCCACTATGCAATTCAGTCTCAATCTTAGGTAGGTAATATTTGACCTCATTTGTGTTTCCTACCTAAGAAGGAAATTCCTGATTTTCAATTGCATTTTCAAGACATGTTGGGCAGATTCAGCTTTCATTCTTGATTATTGTTACTAGCATGCTTTTCTGGAATAACTTTCGAAAACATTGTTTACTTTCTTAAGACACTTGAATCTTGATTGAGATTTACTTTTTTTTGGTGAATGGGATTTACCTCTTTTTTTCGAAATCAAATTAAACATACAATCCATGGTAAAATATAGGATAGGAATTAACATGCTTCTAGACTTCATGTTTATTAATATATGTTTATAGTAACAAGGATTTATAACCAATAATTTCATATATCTCACACATATCACCAATATAATTATTAAGATATGTTTATGGGGATTATAAATATAAAAAGAGTTTTTATACGATGCATTGACAGTGTATAGTCTTTATACATGTCAATGCACCAAAGTTTGACACTTTATCAATAACCAAACTAAAAAAAATTGTTAAGTCCTTAAAAATAAATACAAATATTTTTTTTGGTTTGCTCATAATAGTTTATTGTTGAGGTATCAATCTTTGTGCATTGACCGTATATATAGTATCAGTACATTATATATAAATCTATATAAAAATATTGTGTATTATTAATACAATTTTTCAAGTTTTAATTTTGAAAACTTTGTTTGATAAATGTTTTTATTTTTTGTAATTTATTTTTATTTTTTATCATTTTATAAAAAATAAAAAAAGTATTAATTAAACGAAATCGAATGTGATTAGTCATAATAATATTTATATAAATTTTAAAAAAAATCTAAACCAATTGATATAATGCAAAAATTACATTTCCTCCTTGCGTACATTTTATAAATTTTATTGTTGCAAATGATTAAAGTTGAAATTTTAAAGTAAAAAAAATTATGTTTATAGATTGAGAAGCCATCATTTCAATCTAAAGTCGATTGCATAAAAATATAACTTCATTTCCTTAATAAAAAAAATATGAATAGGACGAACTTTTTGCACATTAGATTTTCTATAACCTTTATGCATAAATTTATAAAGAACGAAGGGCATGTTATAAAACTAATAAAGGTAATAATACCCTCGTTGGAGATGGGTCCATGTTCTCATTTGGACCTTTTTTTTTTTTTCACAGAACAAAGAGAAATTATAGTCAACGAGATTTTGTGGTTCAGTGGTAAGCAAAAACGCGTTGGAAATTTAAGATATCATATTTAAGTTTTATCGTGTATGAGTTTATATATTCAGTTATACACTGATTCGTTTAATTAATTTAAGTAATTTTTATGAATATAATATGTTTTTATAGTTGTTATATCTCTTGTAATTTACATTAAGAAATAAGAAAATGAGATATATGACAGTTTTTTAATTTTACTCATGGAATTAAAAAATATTTTTATCAGTGTATAAAAAATTAATTCTAAACACCATATATCTCCAAGCTTACTAAAATGGTCATTTGAAGTTTATTGAACTTTATTGATTTCCTGCTTTCGAATTTTAATTATCAAATGGGTTTCAAACTTATTGTTAGACCGTTTTAGCTACACTTATTGGGTACAAGTTCTTTCTAGGTTTTTTTTTTTTTTTGGATTTTTAGATCTTATTGAGGTTGATTTTGTGGTTTGGATAACGCTAGAACAAGTTCTAGTAGTGGGGGTTTTGAAACTTCTTAGATCTAGGCTTGAGTAGCTGGATTTAGGAAAAAAACTAAAGTTAGAAAAGTGTAGGTTTGAAACTTCTTAGATCTAAGCTTCAGTAGCTGGATTTAGGAAAAAAAAACTAAAGCTAGAAAAGTGTAGGGGATATACACAAATTTTGAGTTGAAAATTAGACTTGAGAATTTTATAAACAAATATCAATTTTCTTAATTGAATGTGAAAATTACAATTTCTGAATATTCATAACATAAAAGTTAATCTTCTTATTCTTTCCTTCAAGAAGATTATCTTCATAGGTCTTGATGACTTGATATTGAATTGAATAAATTTGGAACCAAACTTTAGGGTTTTTGAAATCTTGAAATTTGGTATTCTCTCCAAGGATCTCGATGACTAGATCTTGAATTGAATAAATTTAAACTCAAAACTCTAGTGTTTTGTTGAAGTGAAGAGGATTAATCTTGACTCTAAAATGTAAGAGGATTAAATGACTTTGTCAAAGATCAGATAACTGGACTTGAATGAACGAGATTAATCTTGAATCTTCATTACAAAAGGATTAAACAATAGCTTTGTTAAGAGTTGGATAGATTTAATCTTGGATTTTCAAAGCGCACAGGATTAAACAACAACTTTGTCAATGGTCGGATAGACTTAATCTTGAATGAACTCGATTAATCTTGTATCTTCAATGCAACAAGATTAAACAATAGCTTCGTCAAGAGTCGAACAAATGTGATCTTGAACAAACATGATTTATCTTGGATCTTCAATGCAACAAGATTGAACAACTTTGGCAAGGGTCGGTCAGGTAGACTTGATCTTGAACGAATAATATTAATCTTATTTCATATTATGAAACAAGATTAAAGAGCAACTTCTTGAAATTTCTTTGAACATTATTCGTGTTCTTCAAATCTTGAGAGCTTGATCTTTGAGACTTTGAAGAGGCTACAAGTACTTCAAAATCGTATTGTCTTTTGAATTATGTAAAATAACTTAAAGGAGCATCTTGCCTACTAGTTGAGAAAGTTCTAAGAGAACTTATGTTGTTTGATGTTATCTGTAAAATAATTTTTATTTAATTAAGAGATAAATTGATCATAATTTAGATTTATCTTTTAATTGTTTATTTTAATTAAGAGATAAATCACTTGAATTTTGATTGGCTAAGCCAAGTGTATTTGTCTTGAGTTTGATAAATCTTCACTTAATTTATTTAGCAACTCAAAAAATTTAATTGATCATTAAATGTAATTAAAAAATTTCTAAAAGATATGTGCCACCTTATAATTAATAAAAATTTTCTCCTCTTATATGGTAGAGTAAAAAAATTTAGAAAAGATAATTTCTATTTAAACTTGATTTTTTACTCTTTACACCGCATTTCTTATCTTACCACAAAAAAAATACTATACTTCATTCATTTACAATTTTAATCCCACTAAACATTTTCACCTAAATCCCATCAATTCTTCATCAAATCACTCTCTCTACACTTTTGGATTCTTCATTATACAGTACTCTTCTTTTATCACTTTGCAAAAATTAAACATTAATTAAGTATAATTATTACAATACAGTTTATAATAAATTTACATCAAACTGTCCGCGTAAGTCAACTTGCGCTAGAACTTTGTATATGCACAAGCTACTTTGTGTTGATACAAGCTCCTTGCATAAGCTACTTTGTGCTGAAACAATTTTAATGTTGTCGTGTCTCAACGCAAGGCACCTTGCACGAGGAGCTCATCTCAACGCAAGATCCCTATGCTAGGACAAGCTCTTTGTGCAAGGCAACTTGCACGTGATGCTCATCCCATCACAAGCTGCGACGTCCCCGCCACTACATCTTATTACCTAACTTTTTCCTTTTTATCTATACGACTTGATTCGATTTGGTTCATCAATGTCATTCATTCTTCTTCTTAAGCTAAATATCTAATAACTCAATATCAATAAATTACTATCCATAAACAGACTAATGATATGTATATATACCATTTGTAGACACCGAATTTTGTCCAAATCAATAGGACTGCATTCGATTAGGCTTTCAAAATCCGAAATGAAATGTTGGGCATCCAAGCCCAGTAAAGTGGGCCTGATTTGATTTTGTTATTTGTGTTATTTGTTTGTTTTATTTTTATTTCTGTTATTTGTTTTTATTATTATTATTTTATATATTTTATTTCTTATTTGTTTTTTTTTTTATTATTATTATTATTATTATTATTATTATTTTATTTTATTTTATTTTATTTTTATTATTATTATTATTATTATTATTATTATTATTATTATTATTATTATTATTATTATTATTATTATTATTATTATTATTATTGTTAACAGCCCCTTTTTCCATCACATTAAATGCTTTAAATCTACCAAATCCGCTGGCTAAATTCACTGCCCAGCCACCGGTCCTCCAACCTTTCTCCCCTGTCTCGAGCCTCACCCATTGTTCATCTTCCACATGCCGTAAATCCCGCTCCAACATGGGCCTATTGAATCGGTGATTCTGAAAGGCTAGGGGGAGTGGCTCCAAAATCGTTTTAAAAAAACCCCAAGCAAAGGGATGCGGACTCCTTCTGATAGAGAGAACAGAGAGACCCAAACACCATTACCAATCCTCAACCATTCGACAACCACCAACCCCAAACACCACCACCGTGAGCATCCATCGCCATCACCACTACCGACATAGCCTCCGACCACCAATACCGAAGGAAACCAAGCCCCAACCCAAATCCAGAAACCCCTAACCCGAGAATCCCGAGCCTAATCTCAGACCCAAATCTCCATCAACCTGCAAAAAACAAGAAAGCAAACCAAACCACAGCAACCACAAAGAAAATCACAACCAGATTTAAAAACAAAACACAAAAAAGGAAGGAAAAGCTTTTGGAGATAGTCAGATCTGTGAAGTTGGGAGTGTTTTCGGGCTAAACTGGGGCTCGGATGGGAATAAAGGAGGGTGAGTGAAGTGTTTTAAGGCGTCGAGAAGATCATTGGCGACCGGCGTACGGCGGAGTGCGGCGGCCGACAATCGTCTGGAGAAGAAGAGGCTGGGAGGATTTTGAGTTTTTTTTTTGAGTTTTTTTGGGAAGAAATAAAAGGAAAACGAGTTTTAAAAAAAAAGAGGGTCGCCTTTATAGCTGAGGAAAAGAGAAGAATAAAAGAGGATCCGCGTATGGACTCGACCCAACCAAGATCCGCGAGCTCGACTGCTCAAGGAGTTCGCCCGCCCAAGAAGAGAGAAAATCCCGCGGATTCGCCCAAGTTCGCCCACCCGAGAAGAGAGAAAATCCCGCGGACTCGCCCGAGTGCTCGCTCGCTCGAAAAGAGGGAAGATTCCGAGTGCTCGCTCGCCCGAAGAGAAACAGTATCCACGTGTCGCTCCCACTCGACGCGACTGAGATCTACTCGCTCGCCTGCTCAAAGAGTTCGCCCGTCCGAGAAGAAGGAACCCGCTCGTTCGCCTGTTCGAGGAACTCACCCGCCCGAGGAGGGTATATTTCCTTTTTCGTTTTATTTATTCATTCATGTGTTTCATAGAAATATTTGTTTAGGTATTTTTAGTGCATTATCATGGCAAAAATAATAAGTAAATAAATAAATAGAATAATATAATAAACAAATATATAATAAAATGAAATAAGTATGAAATCCCGATTATAAATCTTCGTAGAACTCGCAAGTAGCGATTCTTCGAAAAACTTTAGGTGAGAGGAATTATACCGAATGTTACCAAAGTATTGGGATATTCGATATTATTTTTCAATATTCAATTTCATGCTTATTTTTAAAATATATATATAATAATAAAAATACGAAAGAAATAACAAATCAATAAAAATAAGAAAATAAAATGAAATTCTTCCAAGGATGGGATGTCATGAAACTCACAAATAGTGATTTCTTGACTAATCCCTAAGTGAGAGGAATTAGCTAAATGTTATCAGAGTATTGGGATATTTAGTTAAGTTTTTCAATATTAAGAGTTTCATTAATAAAAATCAAAATTTAAAATTTCTTTTCCATGTACATCATGTACTATACGCTTGCATCATATGCTTAAATATTAATTGAAAATAAAATGAAATTCTTCCGCGGATGGGATGTCATGAAACTCACAAGTAGTGATTTCTTGACTGATCCTTTGGTGAGAGGAATTAGCTAAATGTTACCAGAGTATTGAGATATTTAGTTAAGTTTTTCAATATTAAGAGTTTCATTAATAAAAATCAAAATATAAAATTTCTTTTCCATGTACATCATGTACTATATGCTTATATATTAATTGAAAATAAAATGAAATTCTTCCGAGGATGGCATGTCATGAAACTCACAAGTAGTGATTTCTTGGTTGATCCCTAGGTGAGAGGAATTAGCTAAATGTTACCAGAGTATTTGGATATTTAGTTAAATTTTTCAATATCGAGAGTTTCATATAAAAAATCAAAATAAAGGCCTTTTTATAAATCCATACGCATCATGTTTCCTTTATCAATGTCACATGCATCCTTAATCAATTATACAAATAACATGAGCTCCACCGAAGATGAGATTCTATAGAACTCACAAGTAGTGATTCTTAAGAAATCTCTAGGTGAGGAAAATTATTCCAAATGTTACCAAAGTATTGGGATATCTGATTTAATTTTTCAATAAATGGTGTTCATGTTGATTTTCATAATGAAATCTTTTAAAACGTTTATAACAGTAATTTTTCGAGCAAATGCACAAATTTTCCATATATAATAAATGAATTAAACTTAAGCCAAGACTATTTTGGTTAAAATTAAAGGATACTGTGTGGTTAGTATGGTACCGTTTTTTAACGGGCGTCGTGGGGGTGCAAATTCTTCCCCATGCGTAACCATACCCCCGAACCCTAACTTTTGTTTTCGCAGACTAAAAAATTATCTTTTTAATAAAACTTAATTAATTTTGAGATTTTGTTAAGAAGATAAATATTTTATATGACCAATCACACCTAGTCAAAAAAGATTAGTGGCGACTCCCTTTGTTTTTTAAATGTTTTTCGAAATCGTCGAGGGTGAAGCATTTACGACACCATTCCATTCCACATGATCTTACACATCGTTCTTAACTTAAATCCCCGACATCTTATATACATAATTGTTACTTGTACTGTACCGTAACTGAATTACAATTTACTTTACATAAGCATATAAGTATACCTTCTATGCTAACTGGGAAGCATCTCTCGAAGAATGCTCAAATATCTCAAAAGTAAGCTCCTCTAATCGGAGCGGGGTTCACTTCAGATAATCTGTAGGAAAAATGGTCGTAAAAGGGTGAGTTTACGCTCAGTAGGAAAAATATATAAAAGAGTGTACTATGCCTCTATATGCATTTTTCCTGCTTCGCTCTATAATGTCATGCAAATCATTATAAAGCATGCATACATCGTGTACTTCTTTTAAACATCATTTGCAAACATGCATACTTCTTTCAAATAGTATAAGTAAGCATACTTTACATGCTTTTCTGAAACATAAATCTTAAACATACTTTATATGCTTTTATAAAATAGCATATTTCATATACTTCTTCAAAACATGCATCGTCTTCTTACTTCAAAACATACATCTTACATTCTTTAAATAGGATGGAGACTATGTACATCTATTCAAACGATTGCATCATCATATAAATCATTTATACCCATTTATATGATTCTAATCATGCATTAGTACAATGGTGCACCATGTAGAGGTCAGGGATTCTCTCCTACCTTTAGTAATCCACAATGAACACTATTCAAGTGTCACTTGTGGTATTAAGGACCAGACTAGGGTTCTTCGCTCAACATACATAATACTGAGGGCTTGATCAGAGTCTCTCAACCATCAGGGATGCATGATCATCACGTTATCCATAGTCTCAAAACATTTATCATATACTTGTTCAGAAAACACTTTTGTGTTTAAACCAAATAGGCATTGAAATCTCTTTTCATACAGGGCAGTCGGCTGGCCTCATAGGGCAGTCGGCTACTGCTTCATAACTTCATTTATCGAAATTATTTTCATTTAAAATTCCGATATTTTTCATTTCTAAAAACACATGGGGCAGTCTACTGGTCCATATAGCAGTCAACTGGTTTTCAAACAGAATGCTTCTTAAGAAATAGCAATCGACTGGTCATATAGCAGTCGACTGTTTTTGGAACAGAATGCTTCTGGAAAATTAGCAGTCGACTGGTCTTATAGGCAGTCGGCTAGTTTTGAAACAAAATGCTTTTCTTGTAAAAGCAGTCGACTGTCCCTTATAGCAGTCGACTGGTTTGAAACAGAATGCTTACTGGGTAAATAGCAATCGACTGGCTTCCATAGCAGTCGACTAGTTTGTCTCGGTTTTCGAAAAACAACGCTTTGGTTGTCTCTAAGCAGTCGACTTCCCTTTAAGGCAGTCGGCTGCTCCTAGCCTAATTGGTACTAAGAGTAAAGTCCAAAAATGCAACTTTTCCTGCAAAAGACAACTGATGCTTCTCTCCAAAACACTTCAAATCACATTAAAACATGTAGACATAGCCGCCTTACGTCCGTTACATAAATTCCTTACCTCGATTACTTCGAGAACACGAAATCACTTGGCGTGTCAACCCTAGCGTTTCACTTCTTCAAATCTGTAAACATCATACAATTCAAACCTTTAAATAATCATCATACACATGCTATACCAACTCAGTACAACTCCATACCATGGACGAAATTGAAAGAATCATCTTCTTCTCTTACCTTTGCTAGTGACCAAAATTTCAAACTTTGAGATCTCCTCCAATACTTGGATTCAATCTATCAAACTTCGGATATGACCTAGTCTAGCGACAAGGATCGATTTTCGTTTGACAAGCTTAATGAATCGATGACATATGATGGTGATTTGTCAAGGTGACAAAATGGAAACTTGGAAGCTTGGAGATGGAACGAGAAGGAAGGCTATAAAAGGGGCTGGCGTAGGGGTGGTGGCTGATGAGGATGATGAGTCATCCATTGCATTAAATGCATGCTCATCCCATTAATTATCTCAGCCATTCTTCTTGACCTTTGACCCAAGACCCTTTTGACCCATTTAATTCCTCTTCTCCTTTCCATATGACTCATCTATTTAGTCACCAATTAAATTTCTGATTTTGGTTCTTTTCTCATACTCCAATAAATTTTCTGATATCAACATACATTTCTTTGACTAATTGACTTTCAATTTCTTTATTTCCTTCATATGATTCATACATCATAATTCTCATATTTACTTAATTATTTCATATTGTAATACTTTACAAACATGGAGGAATTACATGAAAATTGGGGATTTCACATCCTCCTCACCTTAGAGAATTTGGTCCTCTAAATTTGGATTGGCTTAGTGTTCAAACAGTTCAGGGTATCTTTCTTTCATTAAGCTCTCTAGCTCCCATGTAGCTTCTTCTATCGTATGGTATTGCCAGAGAACTTTCACTAATGGGATCGTCTTAAACCTCAAAACTTTCTCTTTTCTGTCCAAAATCTGAATCGGCTTCTCTACATAACTCATATCCTCCCTTATCTCCAAGGGTTCATATTCTATGACATGAGATGGGTCCAGATTATACTTCCGAAGCATTGACACATGAAATACATTATGCACTCCCGATAGCTCCGGAGGTAATGCCAATCTATAGGCAACATCACTAATTTGATCTAAGACTTCAAATGGACCGATGTAATGAGGACTCAGCTTACCTCACCGGTCAAATTTCATGATCCCTTTGGATAGAGAAACTTTCAGAAACACAACATCTCCAACCAAGAACTCAAGTGGTCTCCGTCGAGCATCCACATAGCTCTTTTGTCGACTCTGAGCTGTTTTGAGTCTTTGACAAATCATCTTAGCATCTTCAGATGCTTGCTCGACTAGATCTTGAGCCAACAACTTACGTTCGCCCGCTTCTTCCCACCCTATCGGAGATCGATACCTTCTACCATACAGAGCTTCATATGGTGCCATCCCAATACTTGCATGGTAGCTATTATTGTATGCAAACTCAGCCAATGGCAGATGGTCATCCCAGGAGCCTTTAAAATCCACAGCACAAGCTCTCAACATATCCTCGAGCGTCTGAATAGTGCGCTTGGATTGTCCATCAGTCTGCAGATGAAAAGCTGTGCTGAAATTCAATTTAGATCCCATGGCTTCTTGAAAATGCTGCCAAAAGTAAGAGGTAAACCTAGAATCTCTATCAGATGTGATGCTCACTGGAAGACCGTGTAGTCTTACAATGTCTCTTACATATAATTCTGCCAAAGCGCTAAGTGTATCTGTTGACTTCATAGGTAGGAAGTGAGCTGACTTTGTCAATCTATCCATGATCACCCAAATACCATCATGATTCCTCTTGGTTCTGGGCAATCCCATCACCGTAATGTGTTCCCACTTCCACATAGGTATAGGCAGAGGATGCAGTAATCCTGTTGGTTTTTGGTGCTCTACCTTAACCTGTTGACATGTGAGACATTTTGCTACAAATTCTACTATGTCTCTCTTTATGCCAGTCCATCAATACACTTTGCGAAGATTATGATACATCTTCATATTTCTTGGATGCAACGTGTATCTAGTGGCATGTGCTTCTGTCAGAATCAACTTTCTTAACTCATCATCATTAGGAACACATATATGATTCTTAAACCTCAAGATTCCATCATTACTCATATTGAACTCTGAGGTCATACCTGATTGAATCTTACTCATAGCCTCAATACATCGATCATCTTCCTTTTGAGCAATTTGAATTCTATCTATCGACTCTAGCTCAATCATCATACTAGCCATTATTCCAAATTGCTCGTAAGGTGTAACATTCAAGCTGAGGCTTGCAAACTGTTCCATCAGTTCATACTCATTTATCATCATATAAGACATCATACCTACATGCTTCCGGCTCAGAGAGTATCTGCCACCACATTGGCTTTCCCCGGGTGGTACAAGATCTCACAATCGTAGTCCTTCAGAAGCTCGAGCCATCTTTTTTGTCTCATGTTCAATTCTTTCTGAGAGAACAAGTATTTCAGACTTTTATGGTTTGTAAAAATCTAAAATCTCTCACCATACAAGTAATGTCTCCATATCTTTAGAGCAAATACTACTGCAGCTAACTCCAAATCATGAGTTGGGCAGTTCCTCTCATGGTCCTTTAATTGTCTAGACCCATATGCTACTACCTTACCATGCTGCATTAATACACATCCTAAGCCTTGCCCCGAGGTATCACTATACATCGCAAATGCTACAGAACCACTAGAAATGGTGAGGATAGGTGCCGTCGTCAGCCTGTGCTTCACTCTTGAAAGCTACACTCACAGGCATCATTCCATTCATACTTCACTTCTTTACACGTCAAGCGCGTCAATGGAGCAGCTAACTTTGAGAAACCTTCTACAAATCTTCTATAGTAGCCAGCTAGACTCAAGAAACTTCTAATCTCCATCATTGTCTTCAGTCTCTCCCATTTAACCACCACTTCAATCTTTGATGGATCAACTAAAACCCTATCTTTACTGATAACATGACCTAAAAAGGAGATCTGATCTAGCCAAAAATCACACTTACTTAGCTTAGCATACAATCCTCAATCTCTAAGGGTTTCCAAAACTATCCTCAAATGCTGCTCATGCTCTTCCCGAGACCTCGAGTACACCAAGATGTCATCGATGAAGACAATGACAAACTAGTCAAAGTACTACTTGAACACATCATTCATCAAGTTCATAAAGGCTGCGGGTGCATTGGTCAAACCAAACGGCATCACCAAGAATTCATAATGGCCATACTGTGTCCTGAATGCAGTCTTAGGGATATCTTCATTTCGAATCTTCAATTGATGATATCCCGACCTCAAGTCTATCTTGGAAAAGACTTGTGCACCCTTAAGCTGATCAAACAGGTCGTCAATCCTGGGAAGAGGATACTTGTTCTTGATGGTCACCTTATTCAACCATATGTAATCTATACACAATCTCATGTTGCCATCCTTCTTCCGGACAAATAGCATAGGAGCACCCCAAGGGGATACGCTGAGTCGTATGAATCCCTTGTCTAGTAACTCCTGAAGCTGTTTCTTCAATTCTTCCAATTCGACTAAAGCCATTCGATAGGGCGATCTCGAAATGGGCTCAGTCCCTGGCACCAAATCGATTGTAAACTCCACTTCCCTATCCGGAGGAAGTCTTGGAAGATCATCCGAAAACACTTCTGGAAAATCCTTGACTATAGGAATTCCAGGAAGTCCAGGACATTTCTGATCTACGTCCTCCACATAAGCTATGAATCCTTCATATAACTATACATACTTCTCATTACTTTCATTTGCATTAAAATCAAAATTAAACATACTTTAGCATTAATTACTTGCAAAATTTACAACATAACTAACGGGTGAAGAGAAGGTTACTCTCTTAGCATAACAATCTAATATAACATGATTCTTAGCTAACCAATCCATACCCAAAATAACATCAAATCCATACATATTTAGTAGGATTAGGTCAGCTATAGATTCTCTTTCTCCTACCTGTAGCTTACAATTTCTATACACTAGTTCCGTCATTTGTGATTCCTTAAATGGTGTGCTTATTTGCAACACGTGTCCTAAAGGCTCAGGCTCAACAGGTAATTTCATGGCAATCATTGGAGACACAAATGAATGCGTAGAGCCTGGATCAAACAAGGCAGCGACATTTATATCAAAGAGGTAAATCTTACCTTTAATCACTTTGAACGAGGCATCGATAGACTCTTCGTCGATGGCAAACACTCGTCCTTGGGTCACAGCTTTCTTTCCCTTCTCGGCAATAGTGGCCTTAGGCTGTGGTTGAGAAGTCTTATCAGATTCTTCGGGCACCCTCTGGTTTCTATTAAGGCAATCCCTAATCATGTGTCCCTGCTCACCACATCTGAAACATGCGCCACTTGCCAACCGGCATGGCTGTGATCCATGAAACTTCCCGCATTGCTCACATCTTTGCATCGTACTCTTCGGTGAGCTAGCGGTACTACCTGCTGGATATCGGGATCTTTCATCACTTATCTTGATCTCGGTAGCTCTAGGAGTACCTATAGAAACTCCTTCAGATCGTCTACTTCTTCTATATGGATACCTATCACTCGGAGCTTTCTCATCCGACTTCCGCTTCATTAGCTCTTTGCCTTTACCCTTAGCTCGAAAGTCAGCGTGATGAAAATCATAATCCTGCTCACACAACTGAGCCTTATGGACCGCCTCTCCATAAGTGGTGATATCCATCGGGTACAACTTAGATCGAATCGGGGACTTCAATCCCTCTATGAACCGGTAAATCTTGTGCCCTTCATCTCTTCGGACCTCTGGATCGAATCTACTCAAGGTAATAAACTTAGATTCATACTGATTTATCGTCATCGTACCTTGAGTTAAACTCAGAAACTCAATCTTCAGCCTATTCCGATCAATGCGTGGGATGTACTACTCATCAAAGGCTTCCACAAATCTATCCCACGTGACCTCATTATATCGAGCCTCCAATACTGTCTGAGTGGCCTGCCACCAATGCTTGGCATCATCTATTAACAACTAAGCAACTAGGCCTACCTTCTCCCTTTCAGAGCAGGGCATGTACTCAAAAGACTTCAAGACCGCTTTCATCCAGTTCTCTACGGTCAATAGGTCTTTTTCCCCCTTGAACTTAGGCGGATCCAACTTTTTGAATTCTTTTATCAAAGACACACTACAATATGCTTGGATGCCTTCCAGTAGCTGGGACTGGTGGGTACTTCTGTAGAGTAACAATAGGTGCAGCTGTTGGGGTACTTGTGGCTACATTCGGAAAGCTCGACATGAACTGTGTGAACATAGTGTCCATATTCTCCATATGCTTCTCCATTTTCACTAGCCTAGTATTCGGGCTATGCGTGGAGATGGAGAGGAGATGTACTGGGGGCTGTTCTTCACGACCCCGTCCTCTTCCTCTACATGTACCTCTTCTACGTGAGCTCATTCTATGAATATAATCACAATTGAGCTCTTTAGTATAACTATAAACAGTTATACTATGCATATGTATTCAGACAAGTACAGTACAATTGGTGATATACTCTATTTCTAGCTTCTTAACACTGACAAACACCAATCGAATCGCTCTGATATCAATATGTGACGTCCCCGCCACTACATGTTATTACCTAACTTTTTCCTTTTTATCTTATACGACTTGATTCGATTTGGTTCATCAATGTCATTCATTCTTCTTCTTAAACTAAATATCTAATAGCTCAATACCAATAAATTACTATCCATAAACAAACTAATGATATGTATATATACCATTCCATTCCACGGGATCTTACACATCGTTCTTAACTTAAATCTCTGACATCTTATATACATAATTGTTACTTGTACTGTACCGTAGCTAAATTACAATTTACTTTACATAAGCATAAAAGTATACCTTCTATGCTAACTGGGAAGCGTCTCTCGAAGGTATGCTCAAATATCTCAAAAGTAAGCTCCTCTAATCGGAGCGGGGTTCACTTCAGATAATCTATAGGAAAAATGGTCGTAAAAGGGTGAATTTACGCTTAGTAAGAAAAATATATAAAAGAGCGTACTATGCCTCTATATACATTTTTCCTGCTTGGCTCTATAATGTCATGTAAATCATTATAGAGCTTGCATACATCGTGTACTTCTTTTAAACATCATTTGCAAACATGCATACTTCTTTCAAATAGTATAAGTAAGCATACTTTACATGTTTTTCTGAAACATACATCTTAAACATACTTTATATGTTTTTATAAAATAGCATATTTCATATACTTCTTCAAAACATACATCGTCTTCTTACTTCAAAACATACATCTTACATTCTTTAAATAGGATGGAGACTATGTACATCTATTCAAGCAATTGCATCATCATATAAATCATTTATACCCATTTATATGATTCTAATCATGCATTAGTACAGTGGTGCACCATGTAGAGGTCAGGATCCTCTCCTACCTTTAGTAATCCACAGTGAACATTAGTCAAGTGTCACTTGTGGTATTGAGGACCAGATTAGGGTTCCTCGCTCAACATACATAATACTGAGGACTTGATCAGAGTCTCTTAACCATCAGGGATGCATGATCATCACGCTGTCCATAGTCTCAAAACATTTATCATATACTTGTTCACAAAACACTTTTGTGTTTAAACCAAATAGGCTTTGAAATCTCTTTTCATACAGGGCAGTCGACTAGCCTCATAGGGCAGTCGGCTGCTGCTTCATAACTTCATTTATCGAAATTATTTTCATTTAAAATTGTGATATTTTTCATTTCTGAAAACACATGGGCAGTCGACTGGTTTTCAAACAGAATGCTTCTTAAGAAATAGCAGTCGACTGGTCATATAGCAGTCGACTGTTTTTGGAACAGAATGCTTCTGGAAAATTAGCAGTCGACTGGTCTTATAGGTAGTTGGCTAGTTTTGAAACAGAATGCTTTTCTTGTAAAAGCAGTCAACTGTCCCTTATAGCAGTCGACTGGTTTGAAACAGAATGCTTACTGGATAAATAGCAGTCGACTGGCTTACATAGCAATCGACTGGTTTGTCTCGATTTTCGAAAAACAACGCTTTGGTTGTCTCTCAGCAGTCGACTTCCCTTTAAGGCAGTCGACTGCTCCTAGCCTAATTGGTACTAGGAGTAAAGTCCGAAAATGCAACTTTTCCTGCAAAAGACAACTGATGCTTCTCTCCAAAACACTTCAAATCACATTAAAACATGTGGACATAGCCGCCTTACGTCCGTTACATAAATTCCGTACCTCGATTACTTCGAGAACACGAAATCACTTGGCGTGTCAACCCTAGCTTTTCACTTCTTCAAATCTGTAAACATCATACAATTCAAAACTTTAAATAATCATCATACACATGCTATACCAACTCAGTATAAACTCTATACCATGGATGAAATTGAAAGAATCATCTTCTTCTCTTACATTTCTAGTGACCAAAATTTCAAACTTTGAGATCTCCTCCAATACTTGGATTCAATCTATCAAACTTCGGATATGACCTAGTCTAGCGACAAGGATCGATTTTCGTTTGACAAGCTTAACGAATCAATGACATATGATGGTGATTTATCAAGGTGACAAAATGGAAACTTGGAAGCTTGGAGATGGAACGAGAAGGAAGGCTATGAAAGGGGCTGGCGTAGGGGTGGTGGCTGATAAGGATGATGAGTCATGCCATTGCATTAAATGCATGCTCATCCCATTAATTATCTCAGCCACTCTTCTTGACCCTTTGACCCAACTCTTCTCCTTTCCATATGACTCATCTATTTAGTCACCAATTAAATTTCTGATTTTGATTCTTTTCTCATACTCTAATAAATTTTTTGATATCAACATACATATCTTTGACCAATTGACTTTCAATTTCTTTATTTCCTTCATATTATTCATATTTACTTAATCATTTCAGATTGTAATACTTTACAAACATGGAGGAATTACATGAAAATTGGAGATTTCACACAAGCCAACTTGCGTTGGGACTTGCTCAAGCACAAATTGACTTGCGCGGGCAATGAAAAGTATAAATATTTATCTTAAAACTTTTTTTCTTATTTGATTTTTGAAGCTTACCTCTTTTTGAGTTTCAGTGTTTTCATATTTTTTAATGCTATCAAAATAACTACTCTAACTTAAATTTTCATTTTTTTGTTAGAGAGAATAAAATTTAAGATTTAGAAGAGGAGAAAGAAAAAATGTGAAACCGATGAGGAAAGAGAAAAGAAGCTGATGAAGAAAAGAGAGGATATGAGTTCTGTGTTTTGGGAATTTATATTAGGGCATGTTTGTCTTTTTATACAAGAGTTTTTTGTTTTAAAAAATCTTGAAATGTAAAGAGTAAAAAAAAAGTTTAAATAAAAATTTTCTTTGGAAAAGGCTTCCTTTTGTGTTTGGTGGTCGGAAAGAGGCGGCGCCAACAATGGCACACTACTCGTTTACGGATTTCATGAGTTTTTCAACAAGTTTTGTAGAGAGAGATTAGACGGCAGGAAACTTAGGGAGAGAAAAAGAGACCAAAAATAAAAGTAATAAGAAAATTTTTAGGTTATATACATTTTGAAGCCTTATGTACTATGTTTGCCAAAAAAAATCCTAAGACGTAGCATTTTGGTAGCTAATTTTGAAATTTTGAGGTATTTTAAAATGAAGATATTTTAAAATTCATAATTTTAAAATATTAGTATTTATAATTGACTTATTTGGATAAAAAATTTTTAGAAAGAATTTTTGAATACAAGAATTTGATTAAATAAAAAATAATTATAAAAGAAAAATAATAATATTATATATTGGAAAAAAATATCAAAAAAATATGCAATATAGGTATTATTAGATTTTAAAAAATGTATAAATATTATTAATAAATAAAAATAAAGATATATTAAATTTAAATAAAATAATATGTTTTTTTTGTTTTTAACTTTATATTTAATAGTAGGTCACATCCAATAAAATAGGAAAGAGAGGAAGAAATTTTGAAAAACCACCTTTTTAGATAGATTTTCAAAAGAGAATTTGAGCATTTCAAATTCTTTTTTGAAGCCTCTCTTAAATTTTCAAATTCTTTAAATTTTTTTACCAAACAAGAAATTTACATTTTAGACTTTTAAATATCTTGATTAAAATAAATTCCCTTCTTGAAATTCCTCATCCAAACACAACCTAAGAGACCCAACTACACTGTTTTTCAGCAAGTGATGTCAAACCATGTCCCAAATTCAAATAGCGATTCACGCTTTGTAAACATTTTTCTTTTTAGTTTCGTTTATTTATTTTACTTTATTCGATTTATTTGTCTTGTTTCTTTATTTTGTGTTTAATTGCTATTAGTTTAATTAATCTAGATAATTTAATAGTGAATTCATTTAATCGTTAGGGTTGGTTGATTTATTTATATATTTACTTCTATTTAATTTAATTTAGTTGAGTTGATTAGTAAGCACAATTTATTAATTAAAGTAGACCTATTAATTAACTTGATTGAATAATTTAAATGTTATAATTTATTTCATTTGCCTAAGTTAGGCATTTTAGTAAATATATATGCAATGTTGGTTGTTTGTTATTATTTATTTGTGTTATTAATTTGTTACTTATTTGTTTATTTTATCTTAAAATTACGATTAATCATAAAATAAAAAATGAGTAAACCAAATTATATTGTAAAATTCTTTTTACATTTAAATTCACAATAAAGGATGACTCAAAATTTGAAACTAATCATTAATAAATTATGAGTGTGAATATGAGTTATTTCGATTTGGAGTTTCAACGAGATTGCACATAAGTAATGCTTCTTAAAAATTTTTACGTAAAAAAGTTCTTTTCAAGATCTAACCAGCATGAAGAAATATCTAAGAGAATTTTTCGATTATATGTAATTTACATTCATTTTCAAAATAATAATAGAATTAAGTTAAGAGTCACATAAAGCATTTAACCCGTCCGACAATAAAACCCTTCAAGAAAGACGAAACCCCCTTGAAAACTCTTGAGTTGGAGAAAGTTTTTAAGTAATTTGACCAGTTTAATAGATAATACCTCGGAAATATTTTTCAATATTTAATGATTGAAATTAATATAAATTAAAGACAATTAGGCAACTTTAAGATAACCAAAGATTAGCTTGTGCCATCTAGGATGAGCATTGTAAGGGTATAAATCCTTGGTTACATGTAACCATACTTTCTGACCCAAAACTCTTAATAAAGAATAGTACTTGTCTTTAAACTTCAATAAGTGACTAATCACATTTAGGTAGAAAATTATTGGTGACAACTCTTTAATATTATATCTAGGAGTTAAGTTATAGGAGTTAGGATGTTATGACACTAACCCTAAAAAAAAAAGCTACAGCATGCAATAAATGAGAAAAAAAAAACATCTATAGATACTTTTTTCTTCTTCTTTTTTTCTCAGTTGATCCATAACACTTTTGAACATGTAAAAAAAATTAATATTGAAGATAAATAATCAATTTCTACACATTAAGTTCTTTCTTATATGAGAATTGAATAATTTCAATTGTGAACTTATAGAAGAAGAATTTAAGAAAAAAATTGCTAATGAGATACTCAGATTTTTTTTGTAATTAGAAAGTTTCGAATTCAAATAAAAAAATGATTCATATAATAAGATAGCACTCATATTTTATTATTTAAATTAGAAATTAAGGTGTGTGGATATATATTTGACAATTGAAATGTTCAAGGACAGAATTCTAACTGTTGAAATTAAGAAACCAATATTCTACCACATGTGTTGATCAAAAAAATATTCTACCACAAGTTCACGCGGTTGTCGGCAATTAAAAGTTTTATATGCATGTAAAATAAATTCATTTAGGTAACCAATGTCCATGTCTTATTTTTCCTTTCTCACTTTTCCCTAATAATTATCTTCTATGGGGCTTGTAAAATGCAACACTGAGTTTGTTTTTATTTGAAGATATTGTCTCATCATCTTAAGTAGCATAATTAAAATAAAATTTAAAGAAAAAAACCTTGTAATGTGGACAAAGTTTTCTTTTAATATTTTGACATTGACTAATCTTTTCTCCCTCTTATTTTGTGCAACAAATTTGTTTAGTTCTTGGATCTGTCGTGCTTGACCTTACGTCAACACGCTAAATTTTCTTAATTTCTTTTATCACCTAATCTCTGAATTCGAGTTGGCAACTTCAAAATAGTCATAAAATAATATAAGTAAATTTTATTAATGATCCTTAAGTTTTTATTTTATTTGTAGAATTCGCGTATTTGAATCTTAGTCTTTTAAAATAATTTTATAATCGCTTTTTCATTTTATTTTATATTAATAATTGAAAAAAGAGTTTGCATGAAAAAACGGAAGGAGAAGTCACTTGACATTCCATGTGATCTACATGGTGAACACTACAGCAATTTTGATGAAATAATTTGACAAAATGATCATATTGGAACTATTTTAAGAATGAAAAATAAATTTAAAAAATTTAAAGATTAAAGTGAAGCGAAAATATAAAATTAAAGATTATATAGGTGAAATTTACCCGTATATTATAGACTGATATACATTTTTATATTTAACTTTTTTACTAAGAAATTTTTACATTAAACTATTCCAATTTCCTATATATAATTGAGGAAATCTTATATTTCGAAGGTTGATGACAAAAGATCCTCCGAGATTAGTCCAATCAAACAAGCTAATTTTTTTTAGATATAATCATCACAATAATTATAAATTTTTCTTTCTTTCTATATATATATATGACAGTCATGTTCACTTATTTGAAAATCATATATATTGACCACCGGTTCAAGGAGGAGGTTAGAGATCGATATCAAAAACAAATAAATTTTGCTACCCAAAAAGGTAAAGAAAGAAATTTATAGATTGATAAAAACGAAGGAAAGAAAGTGAGAGAATGTGTGGAACTTTTTTTTTTCTTGAACAAATTTCTTCATATAAAATTTTGATTTACAAATGAATTGAGAACCCTTTATATAGAGGAATCTATATACAAGACATTGTTGAGACGTGACGAAGTGTACTTATTACAACTTTTGACTTTTAAGCCACTGGTTATCGTAGTAAACTTGCTCAAAGGTCCGATTATCTACCTAAGCTCGAAGATCTATTTAATATTTAGTCGGGTTTAGGTAAAAATATCATATGCAATTAACAGGTTTAGGTAAAATTTTTAGGTCCGATCCAGTCTTGAGGTTGACCTTTCGAAGCCTATGCCCGGCCCGAACATAATTAATATTAAAAGTTTTTTTAATATATTTACTAAGTACATTGTAATTGTATGTATATAAAACATTATTTATTAATAAATATGATTATATATATTTAATATGAAAATTGACATGCAAATTTTGACAAATCAAATTAAATTTCAAAAGGACTAAAAGAATAAAAAATAAATAAACAAAAAATAAGTAAAATAATATTTGAGCCAGGCTGGACTAGGCTCAGGTTGGCATTATAAAACAAAAAAAATAGGCTTAGATTAAAAGTCAAGCCCAAATTTGCTAGTCGAATCGAGCTTGTATATAAGTTATTATTGTATAGCCTAGGCCCAACCTGAACGCGACCTGACCAATGACCAGGTCTACCTAATAGTAGTGGCTTTTTCACATTGTTGAGGCATAAGGGGCTATATCTATTACAACTACACTGTTGAGACACGAGGGCATAGGGGCTTATACTTTTTACTGTTGGTATATAGGTATGTCCTATAGCCAATCTAAACAATTTTAGTTTTGGATATTTAAATATCTATTGTTTTGAAACAATTATTAATCTAGGCATTATTCTTTATCTAAAGCATATTAATTTAAACTATTAATAAATGCTTATGATAAGGCCCTTAAAACAAAATATACTTTGCAAAGGGAATTCTAAGATGATTATAATTAGGAGATCCCTATTGCATAAAAGTATAATGTTTCTAAAATTGTTTATGGTCAGGATTTTTTAAGAAAATGGGATATTGATAAATGTCACTGAGATTGGTACAATGTTATCTCTTTACTTGGAGAAAGTAAACAATTGATCTTATAAACTAAAGCATTCATATGCTTAGACTATGTGAAATCCCAATTTCATGAAATTTCCTTATGTTTGTAAAGTATTTCAAACGGAAATGATTAAGTAAATATGAAATTATGAAGCATGAATGTTATATGGAACATAGAAGGAATAATGAAATTTACGGTCAAATAGTCAAGAAATAAATTCTGATATTGTAAGAATATTGGAGTATGAAAAGAATTAATATCAGATTTTATGCAATTAATAGACATGTGTCATATGAAGAAGAGGAAGTAAATTGGTCAAAAGGGGTCAATGGCTGATGAATGGAAGAAAGAAGAGTAAAAAGGGATAGAGTTGCATTAAATGCATTAAATGAAGCTCATGAGTCATCATCCTTCCCATCCCACGGCAGCCATTGCTCTCCCTCTCGTTTTCTCTCCAAGTTTCCATCCTAATTTCCTTGACAAACAAGCATATTGTGTTAGCGAATCGTTAAGTTTGCTTAACGAAAAACGATCCTCATCACTAGCTCTACTTATGCCTATAATATGAAAGGCTGAATCAAAGGGATTGAGGAGATCTAAATTTCTGTCATTTTGGTGATTAGCAAAGGTAAGATATTTAAATGGTGTTAGCTGATTTTATCCATGGTTTAAAGCTGTGTTAAGTTGGTAGAGTATATATATAAAGGTTTCTTAAAGGTTTGAAATGTTATGATAATTTCAGCTTTGAAGAAGTGAAGGAAAGGAAATTGATGCAATCAAGCGGTTACGCATTTTGGTGTAATTAAGGAAAGGAATTTATGTAACGGATGTAGGGTGGCTATGTCCGCATGTTTTTAATTGTTTTGGAGAGAAGTAAAAGCTGATTTGATGTGTGGAAAGGTAAATTTCGGGTTTTACTCCTAGTTATCAAAATGCTTGGAGCAGCCGACTACCTTAAGTAGCAGCCAATTGCCTAGAGACAACTAAAGCGTGAAAATTTTCGAAATCGACTCAAACCAGACGACTATTATATAAGCCAGTCGACTGCTATTTACTTGAAAAGCATTCTGTTTCAAAACCAGTCGATTGCCTATGGAGCCAGTCGACTGCCCTGTTTTCAAAAACATTCTGTTTGCGAAACCAGTCGACTGCCATTTTCTCAAAAAGCATTCTGTTTCAAAACTAGCCGACTGCTATATGGCCAGTCGACTGCCCCATGTGTTTCCAAAATTTCAAAATATCAGAATTTATAAAAAGAAAATAATTTCGATAAATGAAAATATGTAATAGCAGCCGACTACCGTATGAAGCCAGTAGACCACCCCCTTTGAAAAAGAGATTTTTAAGCCTATTTCAAGAAAGCATGATTGTCATTGCAAAAAGCTATATGACAAATGTTTTGAGACTATGAAGTACTTGATGATTATGCACTTCTGTATTTGTTTGAGGGACTCTGATCAGGTCCCCGGTATGATTTATGTTTGGCTGAGGAACCATAAGTCAGGCCTCAGTTGCCACATATGTCACCTAACTAGTGTTCACTGTGGCCATCGATATTTGACCAACTTGTCTCGGTTATATAATTGGCTAGAGGGAGGATTCCTGGCCCTTACGGGGGTACGCCACCTGTTATCAGTGCATAATTCCCTTAAAATACAAATAGTCTCCCTATAAATTGAAAGTATATGAAGTATGTGAATTACTTGATTTTACTTGATTTCAAAGAAATAAAGAAATCAAAAGTATTTAAGTTACTTAATTTACTTGCATATGCTATTTGAAAGAAAGTATATGATGTATGCTTGTATATGATGTTTTGAAAGAAGTATATGCTATATGCTTTATAAGGGTTTTACATGACATTATAGAGCCAAGCAGGAAAACTGCATATAGAGGCATAGTATGCTCTTTTACATATATTTCTTACTGAGCGTAAACTCACTCCTTTACAACTATTTTTCATACAGATTACCTGAAGTGAATTCCACTCCAAATAGAGAGCTGGCTTTTGAGATACCAAAGTGTACATTCGAGATACGCTTCCGAGTAATAGTTGAAGATATACTTTGTAACCATGTAAATCAAATAGTACTACAGTACATTGATGTATATAAGATTTTGGGGATTTAGGCATGTAAGATGTGTAAGATCCTGTGGTATGGAATGATATGTATATATATCATTTTTATGTTTTATTTGAAACCAAATTCCTTATAGTGAATTATTAAATATCAAGCTTAAGAAGAAGAAGAAGTAATGACATTGACGAGCGAGTCTAATAAAGTTATATGAAAAAAGGAAAAAGTTATAGGTGAAAGTGTGGTGGTTGGGATGTCACAGACTATCATCATAGGTGCTTGTTTGAAAAGACAAATTCACTAAATTGAACCGCATTGAGAAGTCCACTTGGTACATTCACTTAAGTGTCTATGAAATATTTTTTGAAGTGATAGTTGTATAAGTGATCCTCAAAGTTGAGATCACGTTGAGATCACCATACTATCTTTGTGATTACTGTTATACTTTGATTATTCTCCACGAATTCTAATAAAAGATCGCCAATTGGAATGAAATTGAGTATAGTAGTAATTGTATTGAGATATATGTGTGATCAAAATAGGATTTATTACCCCAAGTGAACATTAGGGAATATATCCTAAGGCCTTTGATCAATGGTAGATTAACTTATGGCCTTGGCCAAGGCCAAAAAGAGATTTGACTAAGAGTTTTCAAATCTCGTTGAGATAAGTTAACTACCTAGGATCAAAAATAATAAGATTAGACAATAATAGAGTAATCACTACTCCAAGCACTATGTCTAATCAAGATATAAAGATGATTGGATTGAATTTTATGGAAGACTAGTCACGGATAAGTTTGTTATACTACTATGACTCTTCATTAACATATTGGGGGTTGTGCAGCTAGTACTAGTGGCTAGTCACAATCTATATAGATTGAATTTGTTCAATTAAGAATTAATTGATGGTGGATGCAAAGGAGTTTGATCTATTGATGAATTAAAAGATGTTTAATTCATCCGGTCCTAATTAGTTTTAGGATGTAATTCATATATACTACCAACTTGTCTTGAAACCTAATGGGTCACACACAACAGAGTTGTAAAAGAATAATCAAAATGAAAAATTAAGTTAGACATAATTAACAATGGAATTATTTGTGACATCCTCGTCACTATCCAAATAACAACTAACTTTCACTTCAAATAACAAATAAATTGACTAGTTATCAATGTCAATCTTTCTTCTTCTTCAATACTTTAGGCATTATTATCAAAGTATAATATCAATTTTCACATGAATAAAATTTTCATATATAAACATGTGTCACATACATCAGGATCTCAAATATTTACATAACCTATTTTCCCCGAATACACACAAATGTGATATCATACTGTACAATAGCTGAAGTACACGGCCAACTGATTATACCTTCAAAGGGGTAGTAGGAAGCGTGCCTCGAAGGTATATCAAATAAACCCAAAAGATGCTCCTCTATCTGGAGCGGAACTTACTTCAAGTAATCTATATAAAAAATGTTTGTAAAGGAGTGAGTTTACGCTCAGTAAGAAACTTATGTAAAAGAGCGTACTATATCACTATATGCAGTTTTTCCTGCTTGGCTCTATAATATCATGTAAAGCCATTATAAAGCATATATCAAATACAAGTAAATCATTCTTTTCAAATATTTCCACAGATATCAAATCACATGAAATCATATATGCGAATATAATTAATATCAAATACTTTCAAATAGAAGGGAGACAATTTATATCCAATAGAATCATGCACCAAGTAATTCTCATAATGGATACTATAAATATATCCCGTGAGGGATAATTCATAAGAGATCTCATGAGGATACCACAAATATATACCGTAAGGGATAATCCTGAGAGATATCAAATAAATGGCGTACCCACGTATGGGCCAGAGATCCTCCCCAAAGCCGAAACAAGTAAGAGACTCATGGCCATTGTCTATAGCCCATAGTGCTCACTAGTCTGGTGCCTTACTACGGGTCTGAGGGCTGGACTAGAGCTCCTCAGTCAAGTACAAGTACAAATAATGTGCATGCTCTTTCGAGAGATTCATAGTCTCCAAAACATTATTCATATACCATTTAACAAATACAAATATACTTTCGTGAAATAGGTTCTCAAAACCTCTTTTTTCAAATGGGTAGTCGACTGGTCTTTATGGTAGTCAGCTGCTACACCATATTTTGCTTTATTGAATTTCTTTTCCTTTTTGAAATTCAATTAATTTATTTTTCAAAATACACATAGGGTAGTCGACTGGCCCCAAATAGCGGTCGAATGGTTTTGAAACAGAATGTTTCCCGAGAAAAGGCGGTCGATGGGCCCTCTGGGCAGTTAGCTGTTTTCGAAACAGAATGCTTTTGAAAGCATAGCAGTCGACTGGCCCCCTGGGCAGTCGACTGGTTTTGAAACAGAATGCTTTTTAAATAAAAGCAGTTGACTGTCCATATAGCAGTCGACTGATTTGAAACAGAATACTTTTTGGGAAAATGACAGTCAACTGGCTTACATAACAGTCGACTGGCTTATCTCGGTTTTCGGAAATCTCCGCTTTGGTTGTCTCTAGGCAGTCGGCTGCTACTTAAGGTAGTCGGCTGCTCCTAGCCTAATTGGTACTAGGAGTAAGACCCAAAATGTTCTTTTTCCTGCACTTAAACCAACAGTTGTTTCTCTCCAAAACAGTTAAAATACATTAAAACATGCGGACATAGTCACCCTACGTCCGTTAAATAAATTCCTTACCTTGATTGCAATTTATCCTCAAGCTTGGTTAAATCAACCCTTAGCCTTCACTTCTTCAAAGCTGCATAATTCATAAAATCAAACTTCAATAGATATACTCTACTAACTCTATACAACTCCAAACCATCCATGAAATCAACTAAAGCCATTTCTTCTCTTACCTTTGCTAGTGACCAATTTTCAGATTTTGAGATCTCTTCAATCACTTGGATTCAACCTACCAAGCTTTGGATATAGCTTAGTCTAGTGACAAGGATCGATTTTCGTTTTAGAAGCTTAACAAATCGATGGTATGAGATGGTGGTTTGTCAAGGGAATTGGAATTGGAAACTTGAAGGAAAATGGAAGAAACGAGAGGGATGGGGAAAATGGTGCTACCGTGGGGTGGATGGTGAGTCATGCCATGGCATTTAATGCCCATTATTGCATGATCATAATCTTAGCCATTGACCACCTCCTTTGACCCTTTGACCATTTGACCCTCAATTGCTTTAATTCCACTTATGTCCTAAATCTCATCCATATATCAGAAATTCACATTTATTCAATTCTTTTCAACTGAAATACTATACAATTAGTGGAAAAATTATAGGAAATTGGGGATTTCACATTCTCCCTACCTTAGAGAATTTGGTCCTCCAAATTCAAATAAGGTTAAGTCTCAAATAATTCAGGATACTTTTCTTTCATTAAACTCTCACGCTCCCAAGTAGCTTCTTCTGTAGTATGATACTGCTATAGCACCTTAACTAGTGGAATCGTCTTAGACCTTAACACCTTATCTTTTCTATTCAAAATCCGAATCGGTTTCTCCACATAACTCATGCCTTCCTGAATCTCCAAGGGTTCATATTCTATGACATGAGATGGATCCGGATTATACTTCCGAAGCATCGACACATGAAACACATTGTGTACTCCCGATAACTCCGAAGGTAGTGCCAACCTGTAGGCAACATCTCCCACACGATCTAGGATCTCAAATGATCTGATGTAGCGAGGACTCAGCTTACCTCGTTAGCCAAATCTCATGATCCTTTTGGATGGAGATACTTTCAAAAACACATAGTCTCCAACCAAAAACTCAAGTGGTCTCCGTCGAGCATCCGCATAACTCTTTTGTCTACTTTGAGCTATCTTGAGTCTTTGACAAATCAGTTTAACATTCTCAGAGGCTTGCTCGACTAAATCTAGAGCCAATAACCTACAGTCACCCACTTCTTCCCACCCAATCGGCGATCGACACCTTCTACCATATAAGGCCTCATATGGTGCCATCCGATACTTGCATGATAGCTATTATTATAAGCAAACTCAGCCAATGGCAGATGATTGTCCCATAAGCCTTTAAATTCCAAAGCACAAGCTCTCAACATATCCTCGAGCGTCTGAATAGTGTGCTCGGATTGCCCATCAGTTTGCGGATGAAAAGCTGTGCTAAAATTCAGCTAAAATCCCATGACTTCCTGAAAATGTTCCCAAAAGTGGGAAGTAAACCTTGAATCTCTATCCGATGTGATGCTCACTGGAACACCGTGTAGTCTAACGACTTCTTTCACATATAAGTCTGTCAAAGCACTAAGTGTATCCGTAGACTTCATAGGTAGGAAGTGAGCTGACTTGGTTAACCGATCCACAATCACCCAAATACCATCATGGTTCCTCTTGGTCTTGGGCAATCCCATAATAAAATCCATCGTAATGTGTTCTCATTTCCACATAGGTATAGGTAGAGGATGTAACAAACCTGCTGGTCTTTGGTGCTCTACCTTAACCTGTTGACAGGTGAGACATTTTGCTACAAACTCAGCTATGTCTCTCTTCATGCCAGTCCACCAATACACCTTACGAAGATTGTGATACATCTTCGTATTTCCCTGATGTAACGTGTACTTAATGGAGTGTGCTTCTGTCAAGATTAGCTTCTTCAACTCATTATCATTAGGAACACATATACAGTTATTAAATCTCAAAATTCTATCACTACCAATGTCGAATTCCGAGATTATACCTATTCAGATTCCATCCATAACCTCAATACACTGGGCATCCCCCCTTTGAGCAACCCGAATTCTATCCATGAGCTCCGGCTCGATCATCAAGCTTGTTATCATCCCATTTTGCTCAAGAGGTGTAACACTTAAGCCGAGGCTTGCAAACTGTTCTAACAGCTCATATTCTCTTACCATCATGTAAGATACCATTCCCATATTCTTCCGGCTCAAAGCATCCGCCACTACATTAGCCTTCCCCGGGTGGTATAAGATCTCACAATCATAATCTTTTAAGAGCTCGAGCCATCTCCTTTGCCTCATATTCAACTCCTTATAGGAGAACAAATATTTCAAACTTTTGAGATCCGTAAAAATCTGAAATCTCTCACCATATAAGTAATGCCTCCATATCTTTAGAGCAAATACTACTGCAGCTAACTCCAAATCATGAGTTGGGTAGTTCTTCTCATGGTCTTTTAATTGTCCAAAAACATAGGCAACTACCTTACCATGCTGCATTAGTACACATCCTAAACCCTGCCCTAAGGCATCACTATACACTGAAAATCCTCCTGAACCACTAAGAATGGTGAGTATAGAGCAGTCGTCAACCTACGCTTCAACTCTTGGAAGCTACACTCACAGTCATCATTCCACTCATACTTCACCTCTTTGCGCGTCAAGCACGTCAATGGAGCAGCTAACTTCGAGAAACCCTCCACAAATCTTGGGTAATAGCCAGCTAAACCCAAGAAACTCCTAATCTCCATCACTGTCTTCTGTCTCTCCCATTCAACCACCGCTTCAATCTTCGATGGATCGACCGAAACTCTATCTTTACTGATTATGTGACCCAAAAAGGAAATATGATCTAGCCAAAAATCACATTTACTTAGCTTGGCATACAATCCTCGATCTTTAAGGGTTTGCATAACTATCCTCAAATGCTGCTCATGCTCTTCCCTTGATCTTGAATACACCAATATGTCATCGATAAAGACCATGACAAACTGTTCCAAGTACTGTTTGAACATATCATTCATCAAGTTCATGAAAGCTGCTGGTGCATTGGTTAGGCCAAACGGCATCACTAGAAATTCATAGTGACCATACCGTGTCTTGAATGCTGTCTTAGGGATATCTTCATTCCGAATCTTAAACTGATGATATCCCGACCTCAAGTCTATCTTGGAAAAGACTTATACACCTTTGAGCTGATCAAACAGGTCATCAATCCTAGGAAGAGGATACTTGTTCTTGATCGTCACCTTATTCAACCATCGATAGTCGATACACAGCCTATGCTGCCATCCTTCTTCCGGACAAATAGCACAGGAGCACCCCAAGAGGATACGCTGGGTCGTATGAATCCCTTGTCTAGTAACTCCTGAAGCTGCTTCTTCAATTCCTCTAATTCCACTAACGCCATCCGATAGGACGATCTCGAAATGGGCTCAGTCCCTGGCATCAAATCGATCGTAAATTCTACTTCCCTATCCGGAGGAAGTCCTGGAAGATCATCCGGAAACACTTCAAAAAATTCCTTGACTACCGAAATTTCATAAAGCTCGGGACGTTTCTGATCTACGTCCACCACATATGCTATAAACCCTTCACATCACAAGTATATTCTATTGCTTCAATTTCAAATAATTAAATCAGCAAACATACTTTCTTATTATGCATTGGCAAAATTTACAACATAGCTAACGGAAGAGGAGAAGATCACACTCTTAGTATGACAATCTAGCATCACATGATTCTTAGCTAACCAATCCATTACCAGAATAACATCAAATCCATACATATTCAATAGAATTAGGTCAGCTATTGATTCTCTTTCTCCTACCCGTAGCTTACAATTATGATACACTATGTCCGTTATTTGGGATTCCCTAAAAGGAGTACTTATTTGCAGTAATTCTCCTAAATGCTCAAGCTCAACAATTAATCTCATAGCAACCATAAGAGAAATAAAAGAGTGTGTAGAGCCTAGATCAAATAAAGCAAGGACACATGTATCATTATGGTAAATCTTACCCTGAATCATCTTCGATGAAGCATCAGCAGACTCCTTATCTATAGCAAATACCTGACCCTAAGTCACGGTTGCCTTTCCTTTCTCTGTCGCTGGGGTTGAGTGGTCTTAGGCTAGGGTTGAGGGGTTTTCTCTGATTCCTCAAGCACCTTCTGATTTATCTTGGGACAATCCTTAATAAGATGTCCCTGTTCACCACACCAATAGCAAGCCCCACTCGCAAACCGGCAAGGCTGCGATCCATGAAATTTTTCGCAATGCTCGCACCTTGGCATTGTACTCCTCGGCGGTACTACCAGTTGGTTGTCGGGATCTCTCATCACTTATCTTGATCCCAGTAGGTCTAGGAGTTCCTATACCATAATCATTCATAATTTAGCATAATTCTGTATGACCATTTAATGAAGACAAATTATTTCCTTATAATGGACTTGCTTACCTATCGAAGCTCTGTCAAAAGGCCTACTTCTCCTAGATAGATATCTGTCACTTGAGGCTCTCTCATCTGACTTTCGTTTCATCGGTTCTTTACCTTTATTCCTAGCTCGGAAGTCGGCCTGATGAAACTCATAGTCCTGCTCACACAGTTGAGCCTTACGGATGGCCTCTCCATAGGTAGTGATATCTAGGGGTATAATTTAGACCTGATGGAAGGTCTCAATCCCTCCATAAACCTGTAGGTCTTATGTTCCTCTCTTCTCAGCACCTCTGGATCAAACCTGCTCAGTGTAATGAACTTTGACTCGTATTGACTAACCGTCATATTCCTTTGAGTCAAGTTCAAGAATTCAACCTGTAACCTCCTCTGAGCAGTGTGAGACGTATTGTTCATTGAATGCTTCCACAAATATGTCCCACGTTACCTCGAAATGCCTAGCCTCTAATACCGTCTGAGTGGCTTCCCACCAAGGTTCCGCCTGATCTATTAACAAATAGGCAGCCAATCCCACCTTTTCCTTCTTAGTGCCTGGCATATATCTGAACGACTTAGTAACCGCTTTCATCCAATTCTCTGCGGCCAATGGATCACTGTCCCCTTTAAACTTAGCCAGATCCAACTTCTTAAACTCCTTTATCAAGGCAACACTACAATATGTCGTAGGATCTCGTCTCTCAACAATTGTGATTGGTGGGGGTTGTACCGTAGGAATAGGAGGTACAATAGGTGGAGCTATTGGTACACTAGTGGCCACGTTCGGGAAGTTAGACATAAACTGCATGAACATCGCGACCATATTTTCCATGTGTTTCTCCATTTTCGCTAGCCTAGTTTTCAGGCTATGCGGTGGAGATGGAGAAGAAGACTGTGTTGGAGGCGGTTCATCACGACCCCGTCCTCATCCTCATCTAGTACCCCTCCTTCAAGTACTCATTCTGATAATATCACCACCAAATAACACGATTTAGTATAACCTTAAACAGTTATACTACACATAATTATGTAGACCAGTACAGTACATTGGGGAAATACTCTAATTTTAGCTTATTGACATCGACAACTTCAGTCAAATCAACTCTGATACTAATATGTGACATCCTCGTCACTATCCAAATAACAACTAACTTTCACTTCAAATAACAAATAAATTGACTAGTTATCAATGTTAATCTTTCTTCTTCTTCAATACTTTAGGCATTATTATCAAAGTATAATATCAATTTTCACATGAATAAAATTTTCATATATAAACATGTGTCACATACATCAGGATCTCAAATATTTACATAACTTATTTTCCCCGAATACACACAAATGTGATATCGTACTGTACAATAGCCGAAGTACACGCCAATTGATTATACCTTCAAAGGAGTAGTAGGAAGCGTGCCTCGAAGGTATATCAAATAAACCCAAAAGATGCTCCTCTATCCGGAGCGGAACTTACTTCAAGTAATCTGTATAAAAAATGTTTGTAAAGGAGTGAGTTTACGCTCAGTAAGAAACTTATGTAAAAGAGCGTACTATATCACTATATGCAGTTTTTCCTGCTTGGCTCTATAATGTCATGTAAAACCATTATAAAGCATATATCAAATACAAGTAAATCATCCCTTTCAAATATTTCCACGGATCTCAAATCACGTGAAATCATATATGCGAATATAATTAATATCAAATACTTTCAAATAGACGGGAGACAATTTATATCCAATAGAATCATGCACCAAGTAATTCTCATAATGGATAATCCATAAGAGCTCTCATGAGGATACCACAAATATATCTCGTAAGGGATAATCTTGAGAGATATCAAATAAATGGCGTACCCACGTATGGGCCAGGGATCCTCCCCAAAGCCAAAAAAAGTAAGAGACTCATGGCCATTGTCTATAGCCTACAGTGCTCACTAGTCAGGTGCCTTACTGCGGGTCTGAGGGCTGGACTAAAGCTCCTCAGTCAAGTACAAGTACAAATAATGTGCATGCTCTTTCGAGAGATTCATAGTCTCCAAAACATTATGCATATACCCTTTAACAAATACAAATATACTTTCGTGAAATAGGTTCTCAAAACCTCCCTTTTTCAAATGGGCAGTCGACTGGTCTTTATGGCAATCGGCTGCTACACCATATTGTGCTTTATTGAATTTCTTTTCCTTTTTGAAATTCAATTAATTTATTTTTCAAAATACACATAGGGCGGTCGACTGGCCCCAAATAGCGGTCGATTGGTTTTGAAACAAAATGTTTCCCGAGAAAAGGCAGTCGACGGGCCCCTTGGGCAGTTGGCTATTTTCGAAACAGAATGCTTTTGAAAGCATAGTAGTCGACTGGCCCATAGGCAGTCGGCTAGTTTTGAAACATAATGTTTTTTCAATAAAAGCAATCGACTGGTTTGAAATAGAATACTTTATGGGAAAATAGCAGTCGATTGGCTTACATAGCAGTCGATTGGCTTACATAGCAGTCGACTGGTTTATCTCGATTTTCGAAAATCTCCACTTTGGTTGTCTTTAGGCAGTGGGCTACTCCTAGCCTAATTGGTACTAGGAGTAGGACCCAAAATATTCCTTTTTCCTGCACTTAAACCAACAGTTGTTTCTCTCCAAAACAGTTAAAATACATTAAAACATGCGGACATAGTCACCCTACGTCCGTTACATAAATTCCTTACCTTGATTGCAATTTATCCTCAAGCTTGGTTGAATCAACCCTTTGCCTTCACTTCTTCAAAGCTGCATAATTCAAAAAATCAAACTTCAATAGATATACTCTACTAACTCTATATAACTCCAAACCATCTATGAAATCAACTAAAACCATTTCTTCTCTTACCTTTGCTAGTGACCAATTTTCAATTTTGAGATCTCCTCAGTCACTTGGATTCAACCTACCAAACTTCGGATATAGCTTAGTCTAGTGACAAGGATCGATTTTCGTTTTAGAAGCTTAACGAATCGATGGTATGAGATGGTGGTTTGTCAAGGGAATTGGAATTGGAAACTTGATGGAAAATGGAAGAAACGAGAGAGATGGGGAAAATGGTGCTGCCGTGGGGTGATGAGGATGATGGTGAGTCATGCCATGGCATTTAATGCCCATTAATGCATGATCATAATCTCAGCCATTGACCACCTCCTTTAACCCTTTGACCATTTGACCCTCATTGCTTTAATTCCACTTATGTCCAAATCTCATCCATATATAAGAAATTCACATTTATTCAATTCTTTTCAACTGAAATACTATACAATTAGTGAAAAAATTACAGGAAATTAGGGATTTCACATTATTAAATTAAATTGGATTTAATATAAACTTTGAACCTAATTAAAGTAATTAAGGTTTGAGAGTTGCACTCCTAGTTAGACTAAGGTTATAAGGGGCAACACCCTGTCATAATGCATACTAGAGTTGCCGCACATCAATGATGCATACTAGGGTTAGCTGCACGACACCTTCCCTTGAATTAGGGTTTGCAGCATATCCTTGTGTATAAGCTTGGGTTGTTGCACATCTAAGAGAGTGAGAACAAGGGACTACCGCACCTCTCATAAGAAAAGGAAGAAAATTTCTATGCTTCTAGGTTCAAGGTTGAAACTTTTGAAGCACTACCCTGTCCTAGTCTAAAGAATTTTCTGCCTAAATATCTCTCTTTTTGACAGTTTTTTTTTTTTGAAAAAGAAAGAACACTAATAAAAGAAGATTTAATCTTTGCAATTTGTATGGATACCATTAGAGGTTAGATGCTTAGACAACTTTGGTTGTGATCGACCTCTTTGACACAAAAGCTTTCAACATTCACTTGAGTAAGGTAAATCATCAATCTCCTTGTTATGTGTCCATGTTATTAATTTCAAAGTGATCCAAAGAAGGAAAATTAAGAAAAATTTTAAATTTACATCGTGCAATGTATGTCTATTGTATGCTTGAATTCCTAACAATAATAACTTTTTTAGCTTTTTACTTTCTTTTTTCAGGTTGGCAATCGAAAATTCTTGTCTCTTAGCAGCATACTCAAAAGATTAGTCATTGTCGCTGTCTATTATTTGAGGCCTTTGAGGCAGTCATCCTCGTTGTCTTGAGTTAGTTCAATATAGTGGAAAGAGAATACTTTATATTTGGTTGTTTTTCTTGAATATGGAAATCTCAACGAATAAGGATATCTGTGGTTTATAAAAAAAAAAGGATCTTCGATTTCCCATAATCATAATCCTAGTTCGGGTTTATTGATAATATAATAAGATAAAATTAAAGAATAAAAGCAGGAATTATTTAGCTAAGGCCTAAGAAATCAATATTTGACTTTGAAAATTATTCAGAAATTATTGAAAGTTGTGGACAACTCGATAAACTAGGATCACCAAAATCTTCTAAAAACTATAAATTAGGTAGTCCCGATTCAATAGAGCTCTTCCACTAATTAAGCCATCAACTTGATTTTTGACTTCCCATTACTATTTTTAAGTTGAATTTCGTGGTATTCCACTATATATTCCATTCAATTTTTAAGATTTTATTTTTTTTATTTTATAAGAAGTTTTAGTTTCACTCTCTTTTCTTGACTTTCTTTGTCCCACATTTCATCCATCAAATCTTTTTGTTTGGTGTAATTACAGGTATCTTCGTCCGTTTTACAATCTGTAAAAATCCTTCTAATAGTGACGACTCCAAGAATTGAACATTGTTCAAATGCTTGGAAAAAAAATTCATTTCCACTTCTTCCAACCACTTGCTGGTATCAATCAAGTCTTTTATTCGTTAGTTGCTTTTCTGTCTACATTTCCTTCAATATATAGAACTTATTTATTACTAATGAACAGATTCACAGTTGAGAAAGTTCAATAATTTTAATGAATTCAAACTTTTCAAACAATTAACCATGCAAGTGTTTTTTTAACAGACATGATATATGTTCTCTACAATCGTATTTAATTTACAAGAATCCTAAAACATTTAGTTATCTTTTGTTAATTACATGTGAAACTATACACTGCATAATGAAAAATAATTTTCTCTCATTTTCACTCAACCTATCTATAAGAATTAAAATTAAAATTTATAAAATAAGTTTGTTAGGTCCAATAAGCTCAACAAAGAGTTCAAAACACAAATATATTAACAGAGTCATGATTGAACCGTGCACACCGACACTCTTAATATAAGATGTGATCCTCTTTCTAAATCCTTTTTTCTCCCTTCCTTTAACCTTTTATTTTATCTTCTTTCATCTTTAAACATTAATTTGAATATTAAAGTGTACCATGAAATTTAAACTACGATCCTCGGATTAGATCAATTCAATCATCCAAGTTACATTGAAACCACATTAAAAGAACATCAACATGTTTAATAAACTCTAACCACATGTACATTATGAATTAATTACTTATATGTTAGTGGTAGTAATTGTGACACACACACACACACACACACATATATATATATATATATATATATATATAATTGATAAGGGAATTTTAATAAAATTTGTGACATTTGCAATGTCAAGAACATTAAAAAGAAGTAAAAACTAATAGTTCCAATTAATATGGAGGAGAATTGATTTGTGGTTCATTGGAAATTTGATTTCTTTCATAATTGATAAAAAGAAAATCCAATTTAATTATTGATAACGTGTCATGCAATGAAATAGAGATGAATTAAGTGTGAAATTAGAGTTCTATCACTCATGGGTTGTGACTCAATTGGCAAAGCAGACTAAGTTTGTGGGAAGAGCTCTTAGGTTCGACTCCCACTAAACACACATTTGGAGAGGGGTGAAGAGCCTTAACTGTGACTAAACTCCGAACAGGAGTAGTCTCAAACCGTTAAAATGGATGGGGATACCTGTGGTTTACACCAAAAAAAGAAATTAGAGTTCTATCCTCTTGCACAACATTATAAACGAAAAAAGCATGCCACGATGCCAATAATGAAGGAAAAAGATTAGGTGATAACAACTGAAAGAAAAAAGTTTGCTTCCTTCCACTGCCTGCCATACCTCAAATTGCTGGCTTCAAGTGGCAGGAAAGTGCTTGTGAAAACACTTGCATCACAAGCAATCTGCCTTAACTACTCTGGCTATAGCTCTAGTCATAATCTCTCTACAGCAGATCCAGCAAGTGCATAATGCATAATGCATGATGCATGAAACCAACTCCTATATTGAAATTATTATGGCTATTCCATGAGGATCCGGTTAATATATGCCAATAATCCAATAAATATTTATTGAAGTTAGTTAAAACTTTATTTTAAAAGTATTTTTTATTTAGTATATTATTTTGTATCAAAAACAAAAAGGCAATCACATATTAAACAAATTTATTTTTTACAAATATTATCTTACCTGGTGTCTCATAGGGATGGATTTAGGGTGACAACAGTAGTAAATAATCTGGTAACAATGGCTTTTATTCAAAGTTCAAGGTTGAACAATTTGAAGAAGAATTAAATGGGAAATTGATTTGGATTATAACGATCGTAGAGAAAATTTTTTTAATTTTTGATTTGGTTGTATTTAATAGCTGCTTGCAAAGGAAAAAATGATTTTTGACTAGAATTTCTCTATATCTATTCTCATAATAATATTATTTCATTGAGGAAAATTATTTTCATTTAATAAGTTGTATGGCTATACCAAATACGAAAAAAGAACTGAACAAGGTCAACAATGCATTACAGATTTGACAATGGAAAGTAGCTTTTATCCCAACATTTGCTATGCTTAGAACTTGCCTCCAATGCTTTGTCGTGGGTGGGGCTGGTTTCTATAATGCATATAAACAGAGAAAAGTGGAGCATGCACTGTTTTGATTGCAAACACGCACTCCATCCAAAAGGTAACTTACTTTTCATTATTCCTTTCTATCTATCCTAGTTGGAAGGAAAAATTAAAAAATATAATTAAAACACCTAAATATTATATTAATAATAAATAATTCATAAATAAAATTATGACTAGTATTTTACTCGAATATATGACGAATAATAATCTTACTTTTTGAATCTTATTTCAATTGGATTATATAATATCTTAATCTTATTTAATGATGGGGATTTAAGGTTTAAGATTTGCCCTGCCTAACGTGAATGGAAAAGAGAGATTCTCATGTTGCCAGGTATGCCGAGATAAGGTGGCATGGCAAGTTGTCTGCTGGGCATCCATTCATGGGATCTTCAACGGTTCATGGGAAGTCTATGAAGGATGTAAAAATCTTTAAGTTTGGTCTGCAATAACTTCGTCGGCTTTGAATTTTGGGTAGCTTTGCTTCTTTTGTCAGCTGAGATCTGAAAATTTATTAAGTTGATTTATTTATTATGATTTCTTTCTTCAAATTTTCACGCTCAACCTTTTTGACTAGATGCCATTAAAGCTGGGTTTTAGCCTACTCTTAAGCAAATGAACCAAAAAAAGGAAAAAATGCCGAAGGGTTGAGCCTTATGTCGAAAGGCCTAATCATCTCATCCAAGCCCGCTCCCTTAAAACGATGCAAACCCAAATCCCAATAGCTATTTGTACGATGAAAGAAGCCATACCCTACATTTTTTTTCATTAAATTATTTTCTGTCATTACTTTGATCTGTTTAAACACCACATATATTATCTTCGTCTTGTTTTAATGTTATTTTTTATTTAATATTAAAAAATTTTTGAAAGATTAATTTGGTATGAATTGAAATTTCGGAAATTTGTTAAAGTTATCAAGTGATTAATCTTTTAATTTGTTGAGGCGAATGGACGTGTGTTAGCAATGTAGACGGTATCAAATTTCTTATTACTTGGGACTTGAAGACCTTGCATGGACACTAAATTTGTGGCATGTATGTATTTATTGTTATGTTTAGTTTTGCTAGTGAGGAATCAATTGAACAAAGTTGAAATTGCATTAAGATAAATTTGCTTGGGTGATGTTTGAAAATTATTGAGATCAAAGATTTGGAGTGTTTGTATTTTATAAATTGGCTTGAAATTAATAATGATTTGATTATAGTATAAACGATCATGAAGAGTTTTTATTGAAATTTATTACATCACATGTGATCAATCTCTTGATAGCAAAATTGCAGGACCAATTTTTTAAGTTGAGGAGAGTGTAGTACTCAATTCCAAAGGCCCAAGCGATGAAAAGACTTTATTGACAATTTTCTATGACAAACAAAACCATGCTGGAGGAGAAACAAGAGAAATCTTGGAAGCAACGAGAATGGTTGGAATTTGAGAATTTTGTCTTGTAATTGAACGTTTGAGGGAAGATTAGTCTTTTGATCTTTTTATTTTTGGGTGTTTATGAGAAAAATTTATGCATTAGTTTAAGGTTTAAAATTTATTTTAAATATTTTGGCAATATTTTGATGACTTTCTGTCAACATGTGGGATACCAGTGAAAAACTCTCATTGAGATCTATCTAATTATTCTTATAGCACCTCATTTGGTTGAGTATTTAAGGAGATAAATTTTTTAAACTTATTAAATTTGAGATTAACATTTAAAAAATGAAAAATCTAAAAATTTATTAAATATTTCATGATGATACTTGATTGGTTTGGATAAATTTCTTGGCTAATGTTTTAATCATTCATTTAAGAGTTAAGCATGATTAGTGAGTTGATTTAAGAGCTCATAGTAAAAGAATGCATATTTTTATGAATTACAAAGAGAAAATTTTTTAGTATGAAAATGGTTTATGTAGCCGTTGATTTATTTTCTAGATTAATTTATAGAATGTCACTATTTGAACTATATATAGTCGGAAAGCTGACTGAATTTACTTTTTAATGAATCAAATGGAATTGAAATCCGAATTTTCTATATGGAGAAAAAAAATTTCAAGTAAAAGTTGTTTAAGGTCCCTCGCAACAGTGTCAAGGGTAATTTCGAGATTTTATTGCATATATATATATATATATATATATATATATATGGATAATTATTACATACACTGACAGTGGAGTTTTTTTACTCCACAAGCAGCGTTAAGATCGTAACACATGTCCTGTTTTATTTATTTTAATATTTTTATAAGACACATGTCATGATCTTAACGCTGCTTGTGGAGTAAAAAAACTCCACTGTCAGTGTATGTAATAATTATCCTATATATATATAAGCATAGTTTTCATCTATTTTATGGTTTGAGATTAATCTTGTTTAAGCCGAGGGTAAACGGTAAAGCCCTCCTAATAGTGGAGACTTCAAGATTTGAATATTGTCCAAATGTCTGAGGTAAAAGTTCACTTTCACTTTTTTCGATCATTTCTTGATTTTGCATTTATATTTGGGCGCTTAGCAATTGTCCTTAGTTTGGTATAGCTTCTTAAGGGAGTATTTTCATATCCGTTTTAAAGGCTTGCTAGTAAGAATTTTTGTGTCTCTAGATCAAGCTATATAGTGTATTATCTTGTAAACTTGAGGTTGTTTTTTGTAAGTTATAATTTTTGAGACTTATGGAGATTTTTTTAATTTAATATGATATATTTTGCTTTGCATACTTGTGGATTTTATCCCATGAGTATGTGACATTACTATTTCTCAAATCTTTTTAAATGTGGGGCATGACAATTAGGATAAATCATTCTATATATAGCCAGTGGAGTTTTTTACTCTACAAATAATGTAAAAATTATGACACATGTCTTATAAAAATATTTAAAAAATAAAAAATAAAAAAAATAAGATATATTTCATGATTTTAACCCTCCTATGAAATAAAAAGCCTCAATTGACGGTGTATGAAATAATTATCCTAACAATTAATAGTATTAGAACCAAGTTTGTGGTTTTGTGAATTTTTGGGCATTTAGTCTAATTGACTTTTAGATATCAAATTTAAATTTTGTGAAAATGAGAAAGTTTGGACAATATGATAAAATGTAATACTATGTTTGCGAGAAAAATGATATTGAAATGAGTTTTGATAAAATGGATATTTTAATCCCAAGGGTTATAGTGGAGATTGATTTTAATCTTTGGAGAATTTATGGAATTGAAGTCAGATTCTCCATCTATAGAGATTTTTTGAACTTTTGATTATTATTTGAGTTGTATTTTGTTGAAATTGGTTAGCTCAAAGGACTGAGGTTGAGTGAATTTTGTTTCTTAAAAAATTTAAAAGATATTTTTCAAATTTAATAAATGAGTAGACAACGAATAAATTGAGAAACAGTAATATAATAAATAACTTGAAATATAAAGAGTCAAGGGACAGAAGATCAAACACAAATTGTTTATAAAGGTTTGCCCCCTTACATTGGCACTTATGTCATCTCTCGACTTCTTTTGCCAAGCAGTTGAATAAACTAACTCTTCAAAGTTATAACTACTTTTTGAGGTTAAGGGTCCCCCTTTCGTCAACTCGCTCTCTTTGCATCTGCTTATCGGTTCAAAGCTTAGTCAGAAATCAGCACCCATCTTCTCTATTAATTAACTACGCTTTTAGATAAATTCATTCCAAACTTTTATTTGAATGCTTACCATCATGAGAACCCAAAGAACCCTCCCGGTGACGCATTTGTCGCCTACGGTGAGCTCTCTTACTCTGTGCTTTGCTTGGCATACTTGAGGGGGTAGAGTGATGAATCTCCTCTGATGTAGCCGTATAACCAAAAACACAATCTAGCGGGTCTGCCATCAGATCAGTAACAGAGTCCACCTGGAAGAACATTGCAGTCAGAAAACCGGTCAAATGCTGTTTTCGGTTGACAAATAACTCCATAACGAATTTAGGCATAAAAAGAAGTCCGAGAAATTTATTCCGAGTCAATACAATCATGTTAACTAGCAAGCAAAACAAATGAAAAAAGCTGAGTTCATTATATGTGCTCAATAGCAATAAAAAAAGGTCCACAAGTTTCTGTTCTACATCTAAATGCACCTTCTTGCACTACTTCATTTTAGTTTTACTGGTGTTGTGAAAATGTGAAAGATACTTACTGCACTTACAGGAATCTGCTTAGGCCTCGAATCAGTCCTTTTCCTGTCACGGTTATCTTGGGTATCAGTCGGGGTGGCATTATGGGAGATATCCTGGGAATCATCATGAGCTCCTCGATCCTGATTGATATTATCACTGAAGAAATTTCTATAGCGCCACCTCAGCCTTGGCTCTGACGTTGAATCATCAAATACTTCCTCTAAATATAAATGTTTAGAGATAAGTTGCATCGTCCAAGGATCATGCTGATATTTCTTCACTATTCTGTTATTTCACTTTTAGCTTATGAATAGGAAACTTTAGCAAAAAGTAACTGTATACAGATATCTATGAACATGCACCGGTAGAACAGATATGCAGATGCCAAGAACATAGTAGACAGTCTAAAAGTACGGTAAAAGTTACATAACTTGAACCAGCATTTGTTTAATCTGGCATTAAATTTGTGTTTAACTTGAAGAAAGTATGAAACAAAATGAAGAGAAAAAATTCAGGTCTCCATCTGATGGCAAATTTGTAGCCATCATGTGGCAGGTACTATTCAAATTTTTGTTTGAACCTCTAATCCACCAAGAAAAGAAAAGTTCTAAAAAATGGGGAAATCTGGTATAAAGACAAAACATTGTGTAAACTAGAAATAACCATCAGCTGATACTCCCAGGCATCAGCACCCATACTTACATATCTGATAGACAAGAAAAAAAATAGTGACATTTAAGGAAAAAAAAGAAAAAGAAATTCAATAAAAAAGAGCAAATCATCTTTACCTGATAACAAAATTTTTCAAAGATAATTTCCTGATACCAATGCAATAATCAATATTACCTTTAAGAATGCAAACGACCTGCCCAAAATTTTTTTGTTCCCCTAAAGAAATATACACTCAAATCCATGAAGCATGCATAACGATAAATCCAATTAGTTTACCTGTTGATTCAATGCTTGTAGAATTTATACTTATTATTGATCTTAACTATGTAAGTCTCCAGAATTTTGGAAAGAAAATTACAGACATATATCCTGTAATTTCAACTTTAAAGGCAACATATGAAAAATAAATCCAAGGGAAGTCTGTTAACTTAGTAGAGGATCCAAAGGATCAAGCATGTATTGTAGTCGCTATATTTCTGATATGTCTATGAATCCCTTAAAATATCTGTATTTTTTATATTCTTTAATAGAAAATTTCATCATAAATAGCAAATGATACATACATATTTGCTAATTCTCTCTGCATCCGAGTTCCATCTAACGAAAGAACATAGTCAGCGCTCAAATCTAGTGAATTACCAAGTTCCCCAAGTCCAAGTGTAAAGGCAGTTCCTGCATAAAGTTAAGAGTCAGTTGTCATTAAAAACAATAATTCCAATGATTGCTTCTTCATCTTCATGCAAGTCTATGCATGAGCATGACCAGCCAGAGAGACAGAGAGCAAGTTACCGGCTGAGAGGGTTATCCGAAGTAACCTATGACGCTTCCATGTTGCTGACAAAGATAAAAATAATCAGAAAATCCTAAAAATAGATTATCAAACGTAGTTGTTAAAAAAAAGTTGAAAAAAATAAAAACATGGTTATTACCAAAATGATTAGAGAATTATTGGGATAATTTTAAGAAAACAAGTAACACATCAAATAGAGAATCAGCGTTAACAAAGGGAAAATATACTGCAAGGGCAAAGAGTTAACAAAAATACTACCTTCATAAGTATTTTACCATCCAATGGAAGATTTATTAAAGAATAGAAAGGACTGCAAGACAACAGTCAGGAAAAGACCATCTTGTAGACAAGTACTTACTAACCAAAGTTCTAGTTAAATCTTGCACAAGAAATCACTTTTGAGAAGCAATTGCATCTTCAAAAAGAGACTCATGATCAAATGAAGTCAAAGGCATACAACTCCAAATAGTCCTTACAACGAAAAATTGGTTTAGGAACACTAAAAAAAGCATTTGTATTTAAGGCAATTGTATCTGCAATATCCTTTTAATTATGTCCAGGGGCCAAAAGGAATTAAAAAAATATCATAGTTTACTAAGTTTCAGTAGCTATATCTAAAAAAAAAAAAAACTAAGGACTCAATAGCCACTACAGTTTCAATTGTTCACGGTCTCATTCTTGAGAGCACAGATTACCATAGTAAGAGAAACTTCAAAGTTAGAAGACCTAGTACTATGAATCTAGAATGAATTTATACATGCAACAAAATTTCAAAATTTTAAAAGCCAGTTTCTAAAAATGTAAGATGAAAAACAAACAGAAATAAGAACAATACTAAAGAGAACATCATTGATTGCAGAAGATAAAGTCTTATAATCATTAAAAGGAGAAAAAATATTAAAAATCTTGAAGCAGCAGCAGATACATCAACCCCGATCATGTTTGGGCTTGTGCATTGTTCATTAAAACCCACATCTATGGATGTGCATTCAAATACAAAGAACCATCAGCAATAATGTGCGTGAAAACATAGATACCTGCCCAGACAAGACCACCAGCTGCTATTACACTAGCCCCAAACCGTTTAAGTGCCTGGGACTTACATCTTTTAAAAATGCTTTCCTCTTGCAGGGTCAATTGCTCCTAAGAAAAGAACACACAATTTAATATAATAATGCTACAGAAATAACTGATGCTACAACCAACCCATTTTTAGCATTACCAGACAATCTCTACACGAATTAATAGTTTTGAAACAACTTGTATTGCGTTCCAGAGAAATGTTTAATTGGTTATTTTGGGAAGCAAGTATCTTTCTTCATTTTCTGTGAAGAATTGCTTCTTGATTAATAAGTGAAAGGTACTAAAAAGATCAACAGTGAGCGGAAATGAACTGCGGAATTGAAGAGTTAGAACCCATATGAATAAAAAGGATATGAAGGTACCTTTCCGGACCTAAGATTAGCTTCAAGCTCGAGCAAAGCTTCAGCCATTCTCCGCCAAATTTAGCCGCTATTTTCTGAGTTGAGTGATGATCGATGAGGTTGAGACTGGAGAGTTGAGATTGAAATGACGTTCATTTTCATGGGCCGTGGCCTAGTTTTGTTGATAGGTTCAGTCCTGGAATCTATGCAAATCGCGTTAACCTGAATAATATTGGGCCCATTAGCATTCTTCCAGAAAGTTGATTGTTACGAAAAAAATTGGGATAAAAGGTAATTTTGTCATTATCTTAGATATGAATTTTTTTGTTGTACTTTTTATTTTGGGTTATTTTTTAATAAAATTAAAAAAAAATTGTTATTAACCTTTATAATAGTTCTTTGATTCCAAGATAAGATGTAAGCATTCTTTATCAGTAGACTATTAGAATTAGGTGAAGCAAAATGTTTTGAGTTTTATATATAAACTAGCTTTTACTCGTGCGATGCACGTATTAATTTTAATAATTTAAATTTGTAAATATTTAAAATAATTTTATTTAATTTATATGTTTAAGAAATATATAAAATAATTATATATTAATACATTGTTTTTTTTTAACTTCACAAACAATGTTAAAATGATAACAAATACCTTCGCTTTATTTATTATTTATTATTTATTTTTTTAATATTCATAAAAAGTATGTATCATCATCTTAATTTCACTTGTGGAGTCTAAAAAGGATAAAATACTAAATAAGCCCCTATACTTTTATGCTTTTCTTAATCAAGCTTTTGTACTTTGATTGTACTCAAATAAGCCCCTATACTTCAATTGATACTTATACAAGCCCTTATTTTTAAAGGAAAGATAACACTTTTAACTTATTTGTCACATGACATTCGATGACTACGTGGATGATTACATGGCAAGATGACATGGTCATAAGAGTTTGAGTTGGACTTAAATAATTGACAAAAAAACTTTAACATTTAATTACAAAATTAAAAATCCAAATTACCCACAACCTATTCAAAAAAAAAAAACAAAAAAGCAATGTGGTTTTGCTTAGAAGTATTGGCCATCAGATGACTACCAAGAGATGACGACCACCAGAAGATGACCAACAGATGACAACACCAACCCTTATTCAATTTATATTTATTCTAACCTTTTTCTTTGGGCTCTTGCTCGAATCAAATAACAGTAGCTTCCACTAACTCTTGATTCTACTTCAGACCCACCTCCAATCTTTGATGGAATAACAAGGTTTGGGAGAAATTTGCTTCACTTTACTTCAATTAATTAAACTACTAATGGAATTTTAGCAATATGTAGTTGAGTTTGTTTTCATTAGTTTTAATATCCATGTGATCCTTAAACATATATGATTTCTAGATTTGTAATTAAGAATATTGTTCTAACTCTGGTTTTCAAATTTTTAACGTAATTCCTTTTCCTTTTTGTTTTTGAATTTCTACTCACCTCTCTGAATTAGTTTTTCTTAAAAGAGGAGATGTGCATAAAAAAAGTAAACGAGGATTTAGTGATCACGAATTGTGCTCTATTAAGTCTAAGGTGGATTTGCAAATAGGAGCTAAACTAGTAATAGCATCCTTGCAGCGATGGTTGTGATCACCAATCACACTATTACTTGTAGAATGTCAAAATGGCCAAACCTTCCCAACTTTATCTTTGTCCTTGATTACTGCTTTTGAATATAAAACATCTGTTCAACTTCAGTTTTGCTGCAAAACGTTTTGTTTGATTTCCATCTCATATCGAACTTGAAAATTCAACTGAAATTTTTGCCATTACCAACTCCTATTGCTATCGTTTCACTAAGTTACTTTCACATATAGGCTTAATAGCCAAATGTGTCCTTAACGTTTGCCACAAAATGGAATTGAGTCCTCAATGTTTAAATGCATGGAAATCAGTCCTCAATGTTACAATATAATTGAATTAAGGACATTTCCGTTAAATTATTTAATTTCTGTTACCCCTACCAATAATAAAACTTAAAGGAAATTAAAGGATTTAACGGAAATGTCCTTAATTCAATTATTTTGTAACGTTGAGGACTGATTTCCATGCATTTAAACGTTGAAGACTTAATTCCATTTTGTAGCAAACGTTGAGGACACATTTGGCTATTAAGCCTTACATATGAAACCTTTCTAGTCTATACTGGCAACAACCCTTGAAATTCCACCGCAGGTATTATTTTCTCAGGCCTTTAGTTATAATTGAAAGGTCTTATGCTCAAAATCGATTTTTTCCTTTTACCTGATGCGAGCGAGAGTCAAAAGAAGGTGAGAACAAAATGTGGCTGTCGTCCAGTAAGTAGCAATTCTCTTGAACAAAATAAAAGGTCATTGTTATCCAGTGAGTAACATTTCTGTTGAGTAGAACTGTCGCTACCTTTTTTCTGGGAACAAAATTTGCAGATGATTTGTTTGGGTTTTAATTTTAATTTTATAATTAGAAATTAATTTTTTGTTAACTATTTAAATCCAACTCAACCTCATTTTACCATTTCATCCTGCCATATATAGGGTTGAGAAAAAAACCAAAAAAACAGAAAAACTGACTTGAATCGGGTGTTCGGATCGAATGCTTATAGATGACATCATCAATACTATATGTATTCAAATCAGATCAAGTTTTTTCCGATAGGGCCCGAAAACCCAAATAAAACCAAATTAAAATAAAAGCCCAAAAATGAACTTCAAATTGGCCCAAAATTGTATTGGGCTACTGAGTATTGACTAAAATCTTAACATTTGTCCATTTCCATTTTCCAACCAAAAATGAAAAAACCCCTTCCTTGGCTGTTGTTTTGTCGGCAATTGGCATTATCTTAGCTCTCACTTTCAATCTCCTGACTCTCATAATCTCATCTGTCAGTCTGTCACTCATCTCTCAACTCTCATCTCATAAAAGAAACCCTAAAGAAAAGTCTACAGTCTCCTCTCCATTCCACAATCCACACATAACGCCACCAACAGCAACAACTCAACATTGCATGTCAGCATTCTCGACAATCTTCAATCTCGACAGTTCCCACACGGCCACACCTCTAGTATAGGGCGTCAGGCATCAGCTAGGTCTCCTCAGTACTCACTCTCAAATCTCAATCTCTCGTGTAAGTCACTAAGTTTGTCTGATCTTCTTTTACTTCTTTTACAGATCTATGCACCAACGCCGCTTGCTCACTGTCTCACTCTCTTTCAAAACGCCTTGCTTTGCTTTTTGTTCTTCATTAGATCTAGCTTTCCTCCTCAAAAGAGAACCATGGATCTTCAAGGTAAACTCTGTTTGATCTTGGTGAGAATCGTAGGCAATTATGCAGCCCACTACCACATATTAATATTCTAAACACAACTCATTTTGTTTCTAGATTAGACTCTATAGCTAAGCAAAGCTCATTGCAATAAGAGCCTAGCCTTTCTTTTCTGAACAGGAGTTTTAGAATAAGAGAGTTCTGAATTTTGACTTCAATGCCTAAACTAAACTAGATTGATTCTAGAATTTACAGTCTGATTGATGCCTGTTGGCTCTATAACAATACCAAGAGGGGGGGTGAATCGGTTTCTAGCTAACCTTAAGTTCGTTTTTCGGTTCTTCGAAATTCACTAGCCTATATTAATATTTTCTAAGTTATCTAGGCTATGCAAGAATGCAATCCAAATTCAATACAACAAACACAATATAATTGCAAGTAAGTAAAGAGAGAAGGGAAAGAGAAATGCACACAAGTGATTTATAGAGGTTCGGCAACCTTGCCTACATCCTCTACCTTGAGAAGCTCCCAAGGATTTTCTCCCAAATTCACTAACTTGAATTTGTCTTTACAATCCCTCTTTTTGTAGTTTCAAGAAAAACCTCTCTCTTTTTCAAGGCTCAAGAGAAACATATCCCCTCTTTTTTCTGGGCTTAAGGAGTAAACCTTATCTACCTAATATATCACTCAAGCATTCACTCCCCTTTACAATATGTGAGTGGGTTTACAAAGAGTGTAATCAAAGAAGGCCTCTAGGTAGGCAAATGATTACAAAGGTTTAGCTCTATAAAAGAAACTCTAAAGTATTTGTGCTATAAAGTACAAAGATGTTGAGAGTAATAGAAGATATTGAATTCTAGATTTTGAACTCTTTGAGATGCTTGGAGAAGATGAAGAAATTGAAGAATAATGTGTCTTGGCTGCTCTATTCCTTCCTTAAGCTTCCAAGCCTCTATTTATAGTCCTTTGGATGGTTTCTAAACGTTGGTAGGAGCCAAAACTGAATATGACTGTTGTATCTCACAAAAACTAGCCGTTGGAGTGCATTTTCGAGGTAGGGGATCGATCCTACGCCATAAGGGATCGATCCCATCGATCTTGTACTTCAAATTTTTCTTCTAGGAGCATTATGCAATTAGGGGATCTATCCCTTCCCTCAAAGGATCGATCCCTTACACTATTCATCTATCATGTTGGTCAGGGGATCCATCCCTTCAAGCACTATTCATCTATCCTGTTCTAGGTTTTTAGGCATTAAAAACATTTTAAAGCCAATTTTGAGTATTTTTAAATATGACATGACTTTGAAAACATGAATTTGAGTCCAAAAATTTATCAAGTAATTTTCTTAAAATATATTCAATAATTCTATAAGAAAATTACTTAAACCAATAATTAAAAATATTTTCTAAATTGATTAAAGCCAATAAAGATAATCAATTAAATCATGGTTTTATATTTGATAAAAGCACTTAATATGATTTGTGAAAATCATAATTGATAAAGCAAATTTACAATATGAATCAAGCATTTAAGATTACTTAAGTTTTTTTCATTTCAAAATATATATCAATTTAAAGCTAACAATGACCATTGCAAGTAAAATATCTTCCAGTTCAATTGGCCAAAAGAGTTTGAAAATGATATCTCCTGTCTTTTGTTCTTTGTTTGTCCATTTGTTGTTCTTCTTTCCTCTTTGTCTTTTGCTAACTTATATTTGTCGATAAAAAAATAGAAGAAATAGAAATTCTAAAATGGTATCATAGTCAAGAATAAGAAAACCCTTTTTGACAATTCCAAAAATATAAAGAAACTGAAATTCATCCTAATTCGGCCTATTTTACTTGCTAATAGTTTCTTAATCGTATCAGGGAAAATAAATTACTGCATAGTGAACAATTTGAGATACATAAATAAGAGAAGCTACATTGTCATGTTTTCTTCAACATTTGATCACAAACCAATACCAACAATGAAAACAACAGCTACACTTGTTTTCTGAATGCAAACATAGGATTACATTTTGTTAACTAAAGCTTTTGCCAGTCATGTAATTGATTATGATTTGCTTAGTCTTTCTCTCTTATTTTTAACGCTCCTTTCAATTCATAAAATCTATTGCAAACAAAAATCAACATTATGTTTAAAATGTTTTATTTGATTTTCCCACATTTTCTTATCAATCAAACAGAGCATTAGGTCTTTAATCCCTTAAGTTGTAGAATACATTGAACTGCTTTCATAGACATTTAGTATTCTTTGTTTGGTACGGAGAAAACATATGAATACCAGAAATTTGTCAGTTTTTGGGAAAATGATTTTTGTTTTTTAACTTTGTTATATTAATAGTTGAATAAACCCTAGCAGCTGAGATGGCTAATGAGACCACTTCATAATTGAATTTTTTATTTTTAAATTTTAATTTTATCTAGGTAGTTAGATCACCATTTTAATTATCTTTTAGAGGGAAATTTTTTTTGATCAACCAGGAAATAGGTTCAGCGCTTTTTGACGAGAAGCTATAGTTGTAATCTCATTGTAATGCCATTAGTTCAAAAATAAATAAATAAAATGTTTGCGAAGGCGACTTTAGCTAAGGCTTAGGTTGCAGAAAACTTGAAATTATTGCTGCAATGGAAGATGATTTTTTAGTTTCAACTTGGTTGTCATGGTGTTGAGTCAATTTTGCCTTGTTGATTTAGTGAAGTAGCTCTAACTATTAGGGGTTGCTTTAGGATTAGTTTAGGTTTATTTTCGTGCTCTAAAATCATAGGAATTTGGCCTTGAATCTTAGGAAGTTTAGGCATTTAAATGCATTTGATTTAGGGCACATATGAGGTCATGTTGTGTAAGTATTCTGCCTTAGTTTCTAACTTTCATTTCAATTTAGTTTTAATGTTTAAATTTGCTAAAAAATTCCAGATTTGAAGTTTATTAGGTTAACTTGAATTTTAGATTTGTGGCTAGGTCTAAATAGTTGTTTTAATTAAGTTTAAAGTTTATATAGCCTATAGGTTAGGTGTGCATGGCTTTTTCTACATTGCTCTAGCTTAGCTTGGATATGTCATGTTTTTGTTGCTGCCTAGTATTCACTTCGGTTTTGAACTCAAATGGCTGCTGGTTTAGGGTTAATTCTAGGTTAGTTCATGTTCTATTTCATTAAGGTATAGGCTAAATTAATTAGAGAAATAAAACAAGTCATAAGCAATAAGTTTAGTGCATCTAGAGTCACCATTTTCTTTGTTTCACTACCTAGTTTCCAATTGCTGTTTGGTAACATTTTTTTATGTAAATTGTTGCTTAAAAATTCCAGATTTGATGTTCATTCACTTAAGTTATAGATTTGATGTAAATTATTTCTACAAATATTTTTTTATATTTAATATATCTTTAACGTGTTATATTTGTTTCTTTCTAGATAGTTGGATGGATTCAACAGCATCAAGCAATCTCCCTGATAGTAATACTTCACCGGAGAATCAAAGTGGTCGAACTCGAAACCCACCTATGGTTGAAACTTTGACTCTTGACCCAACAACAACAAATGAGCAAGCAAATGCCAATGCCAATGTCTAGTCAAGTGCTAAGAAACCACCTAGTGGCAAATTGGGATTGTTGACATCTAAGGTATGGGAACATTTTACTAGGTTGCCTTGTAAGACTAGGGAGGATCAAAAAGCCACTTGCAATTATTGTGGTAAACTCATGAAATGTCCTAGTATAAATGGAACTACTGTCTTGCTAACCACATAAATAGATGTAAAAAAAACCCTTTGAACAAACTTGATGAAAACCAAAAGATGTTAATGTTTAAAGCTTTATCTGGGGATGACTTGGGGACTAGTAGTGGTTTAGCAATGGTTACGTGGAAGTTTGATCAAGAAACTTGTAGAAAATATTGTGCTAGGATGATCATTTTAGATGAGTTGCCTTTTAGGGTGGTTGAACGTGATGGATTTCGTGAGTTTTGTAATGTTATACAACCTTGATTTCAAGTTCCTTCAAGGTTTGCTGTAGCTAAGGTTTGCTATAACTTATTTCTGAGTGAGAAAGAGAAGCTTTTCATGTACTTAAAAAGATCAAAGTTAAGAGTTTGTCTCACCACTGATATTTGGACTTTTAGGCAAATTCTTAGTTATATGTGCCTTGCGGTTCATTTCATTGATCAGAAGTGAAAATTACATAAGCGAATCTTGAGTTTTACTCTAATTCCTAACCATTCTGGTAAAGAAATTGGAAAATGCATTGAGAAACATTTGCTTGAATAGGGAATAGATAAAATTCTTACTATCACGATAGATAATGCAAGTGTTAATGATATTGGTATTCAATATGTAAAAAGAAGACTTAATAATTGGAAGGGTAAAGAGAAAGCATTTGCATATGAGATGTTGTACACACATTTTTAGTCTTACCTTGAAAGAGGGTTTGAAGGATTTGGATGATTCAATTTTTCGAATTCGTTCTGCTGTGAGGTATGTGAAGTCATCCCCTGCAAGGTTACAAAGATTCAAAATTTGTGTGGAGCAAGAAAAAATAGGAAGTAAAAGCCTTGTTTGTTTAGATGTTGAGACTAGGTGGAATTCAACTTTCTTGATGTTAGAATCTACTTTGAAGTTTTAATTAACTTTTGATATGTTAAAGGAACAAGATGACAAATATCGAGTTAAGCTTAAGGCAGAAAAAAATAGGGGTTTGCCTATTGGAGATGATTGGGATTATGTACATGGATTGTTGCCTTTTCTGAAAAGCTTTTATGATTCCACTTTGCATGTCTTTGGTTCTTTGAATGTGACTTGCAATAATTACTTTCATGTGGTGTTTGGTGTTGGAATGCAAATTAACGACAGATTGCATGATCCAAATCCAAGTATTAAGCTAATGGCTTCTCGAATGAAATAGAAATTTGAGAAATATTGGAGAAATGTAAAGAACCTCAATCCCTTATTATTCATTGCTGTCATTTTAGATCCTAGAGATAAGTTAGATTATGCTATGTTTGTCATTGATGAAGTTTATGATGAAGAAAATGCTGCAAATTTGGGTAACCGGGTGAAGGTCACCCTAAATGCATTGTTTAAGGATTATGCTTCAATTATTGGTAGTTCTAGTGAAGAAGTAAGTGCTAGTTCTCAAGCACCAATGAAGGCAGAAAGAGGTTATTGATGTCAATGATGCAGAGGCATATGCCTTGTCAAAGTATAAACGGAGAAGGGCAGAGTTATAATACAAAGAGGGGAAGTCAGAAATGGAAAGGTACTTAGAAGATGTTTATGAACAAGATGATAAGAACTTTGATATTCTACATTGGTGGAAGATAAATGGTTGCAAAAACCCAATACTTACTACAATGGCACGAGATGTATTGGCCATTCCTGTGTCTATTGTGGCCTCTGAATCTGCTTTTAGCACTGGAAGGCGTGTCCTTGATTCTTTTCATAGTTCTTTGACTCCAAAAATGGTTGAAGCCCTTATATGCATACAAAATTGGCTAAATTTTGCACCTGTGCCGATTAAAAATGAAGAAAAATTAGATGTTTGGGAAGACATTGAAAGTAGTAAGTAATTAAGTATTTATAACTTAATTTGATATATTTATATCGTTTTGCTCATTATTTATCATTAAGTTATTTTATGAATTGTACATATATTTTTGTAGATTTTAAAGAGTTGATCCTTAATGAAACAAGGATGGTAATTGATGATTAACTTCAAGAGTGAAAGGTAATTTGATTTAACTTTCTGCTATTTTAATTATAAATTATTTTTTTTTCTTTTTTATCGTGAATATTCTTTTTTTTTAGGAAATTGAAGATAAAGGGATTTGACAACAACAATTTCATTGATTATGAAATTCAGTTTGTAATTTACTGTTTTTAAGTTCATATCTGGAAAATGAAAATTGGAATGTTGTAATTATATTTTTTGGATGTTTTGATTTGAACTTGATTTCTAATAGCTTAGTAGTTTAGTTCTTGGAAGTTGGAATGTAGCTTTTGACTTATTTTGTAATAATTATGGATGATTTAGGACTTTAATGTTTTATTTAGTTGCTGAGTAAGTTGTATGCTGGAATTGTAGAACATGACGATTATGGATGAATTGTATTGAATATAAATTGTAGTCATTATTACTTTGTTGTTGTTTGTGTTTGGTTTGATGAAGAAATGTATTGAATGTTTGGTTTTATTTAGTTTAAAGAAATGTTTGGTTTTATTTATTTGCTAAGTAAATTGTATGCTGGAATTGTAGAACATGATGATTATGGATGATTTGTATTGAATATAAATTGTAGTCATCATCATTTTGTTGTTGTTTGTGTTTGGTTTGTAGAAGAAATGGCTGTTGTTGTTCTCTCTATTGTTCTTGTAGGCTATTAATATGTTACAACTTACAACACCTATTTTATTTGGCTGTTACAGCACATATTTTCTTTTCTTTTGTGTTTTGAGGATTATAGAAGAAGCAAATCTAGAAGAAGTAGGTTTTTCTAATAAAGCTACAATAGAGAAAATGGAGAAAATGCAACACTGTCTTGCTATTATTAGTATGAGAATTGTAGCTAAGTAGCTTAGTAGTTATAGGAAATAAAATCACTTTGTTCAGATTTTTTTTCCTATTTTTTAGTGATGGCAAGTTCTTTATTTAGATTTTTTTTCCCCATTTTTCAATGAAATCACTTTGTAGCTAAGTGACCTCTTATTTTGTACAATTACCTGGCCTGACAAGTCTCAGTATTTTCAATTTATGTTAGAGAGATGCTTAAAATTGGAATGGGTTACCTTCAATGCTGGTTTCCACTTTCCAATTTGTAATTGTTAATATTTGTTGGTAAATTATTTATAAATACTTGATCTACAAGATGCTTAATTTTTGAAGTGAGTTACTTTACATGATAGTTTTTCAATGTTATACGTATTAATATATTTGAAGCTACATTGTTTATATGAACTTTAAATGTATGTTTTCTGTCAAAGAAAAAAATAAAGATTAATCAAGTATTGGGATATTTGCAATTGATGCTAGACAGGTAAACAAGCACAACAATTTCCCAGATAGCAAGTGCTTCTATGTTGACATAGCCTGCATTTTATATTTCTATTTGCAGTTTTGCACTTTATAGTTTATACATTGGTGTTGAAAAAAAATTCAGATCAATTCGGATATTATTCGATCCGATCTAAACTTGGACGGATCGAATATATTCAAATAGTTATAGAGTGCGGATCGGATACGAATAATAAAATCAAAACCCGTATAGGTTCGGACCATAACCAAAAAACCTGAACCGAACCTATCCGTTATCACCCCTAGCCATATAATTATTCACGTGGTCATTGAATGCTATGTGGCAAATAAGTTAATGGCCTTATCAAACCGTTAAAAATAAAGGCTTGTATGAGTATCAGTTAAAGTATGAGTGCTTATTTGAGTACAATCAAAGTACAAGGGCTAGATTAAGAAAAGCATAAAAGTATAAGGGCTTATTTAGTATTTTAGTCGTTTAAAAACTTCACTGACAGTGTATTGGATAACAATCATATATAAAATTCATATAATATAATAAAGATATCCAATCATAAAAGAATTACATATTTAATTAAAAAATTATAAAATTTAAATCATAAGATAAACAAATAGAAAATGAAACATATTATAAATAATACTTGTACTTCATGATTGGTGCTAACCTAATAAAATTTGATTTGGTAAGGATTCAAAGAGAGACTTCTCGTTATATGTTGTCTTCACTTAAAAATTCAGTAGGATCTTATACTACTTAGCTAACCTTTCGGGTTTGTTTTTTCAACCGATTGCCATAGCAATTATGACATGTATTAACAGCTTGTCTCTCTTTTCTTGAGTCTAGGCTCAAATGAATGCTTGAGAAATTAAATAAAAAACATATTCTTCATTTTTTTGGTAAATATTGAAAAGAACTATGAAATTATGGAAATTTTATTAAATAAGACCGTATCATGTTAATAGTAAATTCAATAAGTTAAGACACAGCACTTATTTGAAATTTGTTACATGAGCATATATGATTTATCTTTATTAACAAGAATCATGCTAAATTAATGAAAATTGTTGATGCCGAAAAGGATGTTGGGCTTGTTGATGGTGGATCAACTCTTTTCTTTTGGATCAACCTACAAAACAAAAGGTCTATCGGAGTTGTTCTCGGTGAGACTTGCTGCAATGCCTAAGTCAATAAGAGTATTCGAGAGTATTTTAAAAAAACGAGAGAGTTAGAGTCCTCCTTTGGTTTACCATAAGACCTCTTTTATTGCAGTAAGGTCCACTTTGACATGATCTCCACACCCTTGTTTCATGGAATTTCATGTTTGTGCATTAAGTGGGTAGTTTATGGAGATAGTGGAAAATTTTCTCATACATTGGTGGGAGGTGGTAATTTATGGGTGGTTATACTTCATGTTTAGGACCCATGTTAATGTGGTACTAACATAATACCCCTAACAAATGGCAATTATAAAGTGATCAGTATTCGCTATAAACCTTTTACTCCTTTTGTATTTTGGAGGTTGATCATTTGTCGAGGAGTTAACCAAAATGGAGCCCAAGACCGTTAGTGTAGAAAGGCTCAAAATTTTGGCACTCAAGGTCACAAACATAGAGAAGTCCAATGTGTTGACGTTTATAGCAATAAGCGAGCAAATGCCTAAAAGGCTGGCGCTAAGGCCACAGGTGAGTAAGTGCCCAAAATACTAGTGCTAAGGCTATGAGTGAGTGGAAACCTATGATACTAACATTCAAGCCACGAGCAGTTGGAAACCTAAGAGACAGACGCTAAGGCTATAGGCGAGCATGTGCCCAAGAGATTGGCAATCAAGGCATAAGCGAATGGATGCCCAAGAAACTAGCACTCAAGCCACGAGTGAGTAGGTGCCCAAGATACTGGCACTAAAGCCATTCAGCAACCAATCAACTACTATACATTTTTATCTTTGCTTATTTGCTTAAGAGCTTTACATGATTTCTTATTCAAGTTCCATAGACGACGCCAAAATGTTGATGCCAAAAGTTGGGCTTATTTATGGTGATCAACTATTTTCTCCTTGGATCAACCTGCAAAATAGAAAGTCCACTAAGGTTGTATTCGGTGATACTTACTCCAATGCTTAAGTTAGTAATAGTATTCGAGAGTATTTTAGAAAACAAGAGAGTTAGAGTCCCTTTTTGGCTTAGTATAAAATCCCTTTTATAGTAGTCAAGTCCACTTTGACATGATCTCTACACCACACCCTTGTTTTATGAGGCTTCATATTTGTGCATTAAGTGGGTGATTTACGGAGATAATGAGAAGCCTCCTCATATATTGGTGAGAAGTAGTGGTTTATAGGTGGTTGTACCCATCTTTAGGACTCATGTTAATGTGGTACTAATAAAAATAATTTTAAGAATTTATATAGGTACGTGAATGGGTGTGTGTATAAATTTAGTGTGGTAATAATTTCGCTTGAAAATTCAATTTTTAAATGAATTTGCAAGTAAACTCCAATCTTATGATTAGATGTGTTTGATTATTTAAGGAAACTTATCCTTTTAAAAAAAGTTCAAAATAATAACTAGTGACTGTTTGGCCTAGCTTTTTCAAGGGCTTCTCTACTTAAAAAGTTGAAGTTGAGTGTTTGACAACATCTTTAAAGCTTATGCAGACAGTATTTTATAGCTTTTAGACAACCAAAAGCTGAAGCTACAAATTGTAGCTTCAAGAGAAAGAGCTTTTACATGCTTATACGGCTAGACTTTTTATTTACTGATTTTTTTTATTCCTACTTTACCCTTACCAAATTTTTAATATTACAAGCCATCATTATTAGCCCTACTTTTTACTTACTCATCTTTTTACTCTTCTTATGCACCAACGTCGTCTGCTTTTTACTCTTCTCATCACTAATTTGTTGATTTCACAATTCATTTTTTTTTCATTTTAAAAATTATGACTTGGATTTAATGAGATTTTTTTTGTTTATTTATTCACATATGCTTATAATTATATATGTTTGTTCATATATGTGCTTGTGATTTTTCTATTGAAGGATATTAAATTTTATTTTTTTGATAAATTTATAATTTTATAATTCTAATAAAAATTATGAATACAATGAATATCCAATTAGCAAATCAATTAAGTATAAAATTAATAAAAAAAAAGGTACACATAAAACCCTTTTTCGTAATTTTAGGGGTCGTTTGCTATCGTTTCTTGTTTTCTGTTTTATGTTTTCTGTTTTTGAAAATTCTGTTTTTGTTTTATTTTGTTTTGTTTTCAATTTCTGAAAACAGAAAACATGTTTGTTTAATATTTTTATGTTTTGAAAACAAATATTTAAATTGATTCATATATAATAATTCAATTCACAAAATAAAATTTAAAAAATTAAATAAAAATAATATATTTATTAAATAATAATCTTTAGATGATATTAAATAATATTATTTTATATTATTTAATACTAATATTAAATATTTTCATTTAATCATATAAAAATTTAATATAATTTAAATAATATTATAATTAAATATAATATTAAATAAAATAGTATTATTTAATTTAATTGTAATAATCATAAATTATATTTAATAATAATTTTTTATTTAATTGTAATTATAATATTACATTATTAAATAAAATATTTAACTAATTAATTTATAATAAATTATATAGTTATTAAAATGTAATATATTGAATATAAATAATATTATTTAATGTTAAGTATTTACTTATTTAATAATATTAAATTATTTAATAGTAGTAGTGATATATTTTAAATTTAAGATAGAATATAATATTAAATAATAATAGTTTTTAGTAAAAAAAAATTAATTATATTAGATAATAATATTAATTATTAACATATCAAAATTATAATAAATGATATTATTTAAAATATATAATATATTCAATAAATTATTATAAAAATTTAAATTAAATAATATTATAATATTATAGTTCAATGTAATTTATATTTAATTGCTTTTTACGTTTTCGACTTTGTTATATTAAAATAAATATATTAATTTTAAAATATTAATTAATTAATATTTTATATTAAAATTTAATATTATTTTATTTAAAAATTATTTAATTTTATTTATATTTTTATTATAAAAAATATTAATATTATATTAATATATAAATTCCATTTACTTACTTATGAACAGTAATAGAAATGAAAACATGTTTCCAAAAACAATGAAAACAAAAAATTTTTGTTTCCAATAATTTTGGACATTCTTGTTTTCGTTTTCGTTTTTTTGAAAACGGAAACATGTTGCTAAACATGTTTTCTGTTTTTATTTCAAAAAAAACTGAAAACAAAAACAGAAAACAGGAAACAAAATCGATACCAAACAGACACTTAATATTTCACAGCTTTTCTATAATATTATTACCAAACCACTTTCTATTTCCTACAGTGCTTTTATATTAAATTTGCCAAACGTTATTTTAGCTTCTTTTATCCGCAATTTTAAAACAGTTCTACTCAAACAACACTTTTTATATAAACTCCAGTTAGACCAAATATACCCTTAAACGAATGAGATAAACCAAATTAATAATTGTACGTTAACTCCATTCATTCAATCTAACTAGTGCACGTGATGTTTTTGTTAAAACAAAGTAGCTGTTTTATCATGTACTCATAAATACGATAATCAATTTGAGATACTCAATTAAAAGTTGTTATGTGAGAGTGTATTAATCTATTTTCGATAACTTGTTAGATTAATGAAAAAAAGTGTGTGTTTGTGTGTATATATATTTGAATATAGAGAGAAGGGCATGAATGGCTGTGTGTATGAATTTACCTTAAGAATATTTGATAATTTTTAATTAGAGATAGTATCTTAAATTCCTAATTTATCAAATCCATTAATGATGTGCTAGAAATTATCTATCTAATAATTTTTCAAAATAAGAGATATTTACGAAGAGACAATTAGACAAATGACTTTATCAATTTAGCCACTCTATTTTTAATACATTTATTTATTAATTACTATTATAATTATTATATATTTGGCTCCGATCAAAAAAATTATTATATATTTGGCAGCAAAGAGGACATTCTAACTATGACAAAATAAAAAAATGGGACATTCTAATTTTCCAAAGAATGTTCTAGTGAAGCGTCGTCGTATGAAGGTTTATTACAGGCTTCTCATATTATCTAACATAAAACACGTGGCAGCCAAAGAAAGCTTTCCAACCATAAACAGAACCGAAGTGCCTGGACTCGTGGGCAACAACTGGTTTTTCAAGTAATTCAATCTCAATCATCAACCCTTCTTCTCTTCAGATTCTTAAACAAGCAAAAAGAAGGCCCCGAAATCACTTATATCTCGCTGTCTTGTGGAATTGAAAAACAAGAAATGAACTTGTAAAAACAGATTAGATTTTTACTGAATTTTGAAGTACTGAAAATGCAAAAATTGATTCTTCATAGACCACCAGTCATTTCAAGAGGGAAACTTCCCTTGCTGGTTCTTGTGGATTCATCGCCATCTTTTTGTAGCATTTCAAAAGTACCCATTTCTCCTTCATGTAAGTTTTCCTCTCTGTTTTCTTTCTTTTTGTGCTTCTTTTTTCTTTGGTTTTTAAGGTAAATTTGACATATTTGTGATGGGATTTATGAAAGGATTTAATTTCTGTTAGTAAGAACATTATGTGTGGATTTTTTAATTAAAACTCTATGAATTGAGTTTAATTTAGGCTATCTGTGTTCGAAGAGGTCTGGAGGACGTTGTTATAGTGAAATTAACTGTCGGAATAAAGCAGTGAATAGCTCTCTTTTTTTATTATTATTACTTAATTTGGATAGAAATTTCAGAGTTAACTGAGAGTAAGTGAATCAGTTTCTAAGTTATGCATAAATAGACTTTGGAGTTTGTGTGGTCTGTGACTTTGTTTTGGGGATAGTTGAGTGATAAATTCAGGTCATGTGCAAAAGTTCATAGAAAGAAAAGGAAAAGAGTTCAACCAATGGTAATCTTCTAGAATTTGATGAATTGATGAAAAAGATGTAAAGGCACTCTGCATTATCTTTATTTGGTAGTTACAATGCTTTGCATAATTTGCATTGCATGTACTAGATTGTTCCTTTACTGTATAGGCTATTGTTTGGTTATATTGAATTTAGCATGCCCTTGTTGAATTTGATGTAAGCTGAGTTTAAGTTTTGACAATAAGATTAATTTGAGGATCAAAATGCTCTCAGGAATTTCTTGTCTTTAGATCTCTAAACTAAAAAAATAATAGCGAGCAGTGTTTGGACTCTTCCATTTTCTTCTTCCTAATATTTATTGGCTGAACCTTATCCTGTTTATTGGCTTGCTCTAAATAGCTTGAATTGCTGTTCAGTATCATTACTCAGCTTACAATTGTTTATGTTTCTTCTTTCTATGACGCATTAAATGGCTGTACTCAGTGAACTGTTCAAATTTATAGTCATGCGAAGAATAGATTTTATTCCCCTTTTTGCATCCTTAATTAACTTTTCTGATAACCTTTTTATAGTACGATATAGAAAAATATCAAGGTTGAGTTCAACTTGTAGCACATTCAGAGCACAAGCATCCAATGTAGGCACTGGATCTGGAGGCTATGAGGGCAGGGAGGAAAAAGAAGACCATAAAAGTTTTGTGAAGGGACCACCCAGTGGCAGTTTGTCAGAAGCGTAAGTGTTGTCCGATTAACAAAATCTTTTGATGCCGGTATACTAAACTTTTCAAAAAACATTTCAGTTATTTAGAAAAAAAAAAAAAAACTGTAAAAGTAAGCATTCTTAAATAGAAACTTTTTTTTGCCTTCATATACATTTATTGAGTTAAGTCACCATGTGGTACAATTACATAAAACTTGATGATTGCATATATAAAAAATGCGAGTATTTGATAATCTTCTTCAACTGTCTAACAGCTTACTTCCTGATGAAGGAGACTACTTGAGCCAAAGAAAAAGAGAAAGAGAAACTACTAATCTTTTCCTTGTAGTATTGGGTTTCATATCTACTCAATTGAAATTTTTTTGTTAAATTGATAAAAAAAATTTATAGCTTTTTATTATGGTTGATGTTCTTCCTTCCTTGGCTTTAATAGATGCATGTCATTGATGAAATATAAATTACATAAGCTCAGGCTTCGTTTCTGTGAGAATTTCTTTTCTTGGAAGCAACAACTTTGCAGTGGTTGTAAGTTTTTATTGAGATGAGATCAAGTTCTGGTTTATTGTCTCGTGTATCATTTAATTTTATGCCTTTTTATATAAAATGTCAACACACTTTCAATCTTTCTTGATGTATTTATCTTTAATTATTTTGCAGTGTGGCACCTTCCGGTCAAATTCCTTACCCTCTTCTCTCCATTGCTATTATGCTATTGGGATGTGCTTTAGTGTTTTCATTGATTACCTTTATAAAAGGTGGACCTTCATCACTCTTAGCAGCAATTGCAAAGTCAGGCTTGACTGCTGCCTTCACATTAATATTTGTTTCTGAAATTGGAGACAAGGTAACTAATTTATCATAAACAACTTCATGTGTTCTTGATCCTTTTTTCTATCCTTAATTTAAGCCATTAAAATGTAGTTCAAATTGTGTTATACCAGGTACACACGTCTTTTCATCTACCTCTCTGTATAAGTTCTTTCCTTTCTTTGACGAATCAATAAGTTCTTCCTTTGGCAAGCTTCACTGAATGGATCTAACTCATTTTGCAGTGAAACCATTGAATCTAAGAAGTTTTCATTAGTTTCTTAAGTGATAGTGCCTTTAGAAACCTTCCCAGAAATCTAAGTTATGTTTTTCTTCTCTTGACCAGACATTTTTTATTGCTGCACTTTTGGCCATGCAATATGGGAAAGGACTGGTATGTTCTCTCCTAACTACTACTCTCTCTCTCTCTCTTTTGCATTAGGTTGTCACTCTTTAGTCCAGACATTGTTGTTTTTAATTTAGGTTTGAAACAAATATATATTTGGTATCTAATTTTACTTTCTCGTTGGGAAATAAGAACTAGTCATTCATGTTGCAATAAAAACTTGAAGTTGAGCTTCAACTTCTTTAAGCTGTTGTTATTTTTACCATTACATCAAATAATTTTGATACATAAAGAAAGAATCTGTGGTAATATGAGCAATTACAGCACAGTCACCATCGTATTAAAATGCTGTAGAATTCTTGCCTACCTTCTCAATGTCAATTGCTGTGGTGGAACACTCCCTAATAGTTTGTAATGACAAATGTTTCATCCTTTAAATTAATTAACTATAATCTTCATGTTATCATGCTTCAACTTCCAACTTGTTGCAATGGGGCTGCTTCCATGACTTGCATTTGTTATGAGCATTTTCCTGGACTAAGTAACATGCCACAATAATGTATTATCCTTGGAAAAATGTTTTTTCATTTTGTGTATATATTGCAGATTTTATTGCATATTCTCTGGTTCTTAGATTGATGATTGTTTTACTTTCTTGGACAATTTATTTTAACATTTATTAAATCACTGGAAAGGTTCTGTTGGGGTCAATGGGTGCCCTATCTCTTATGACAATCTTGTCAGTAATAATTGGACGGATCTTTCAATCAGTTCCTTCTCAATTCCAGACAAGTAAGTTCTTACTCCTTGCATCTGCCTTGTTTCATCATTAATTTCTGATGAGATTTGCACTCTTTGATTATTTAAGCAACGCAACAATATGAACACACTGGCTACCATGAAGTTATACTAACAGTGTAACATATACTAATTTCCTGTGTAGTCTTTTGACAGATATAAACACATAATTGAATTTGATTTAATTCAACCAACCGTTTCAGCTACGTGCATATAGTGAGATTCTTTTCTCAGTTTGCAGTGCTAAATCCTCCATGCAGCCTTAACCGATATTATTTTCTTCAGTCTTAGATATTCATGAAATAAACTCTCAAACTATGCATGTTATCAAGTTCATTTACACCAGAATCTTATTTTTTTCATAATGAATTACAGCCTTTCATATATTATTAATTTTTTATTCTAAAGTTTCTGATGACCCCATTATTCTTTGATTTTTATGCAGCCTTGCCAATTGGAGAATATGCAGCGATAGCTCTTCTTGTGTTGTTTGGCCTAAAATCCATAAAAGATGCATGGGACCTTCCGCCAACTGTAGCAAAGAAAGGGGGTGAGAGAGGCCCTGAACTTGATGAATTTGTCGAAGCTGAGGAACTTGTGAAGGAAAAGGTAATCATCCTTCTTCAGTGAAAGAAAATAAGCAGGCCGGTGCATGTTCTTTTTTGTTAGTAAAAGAAAAGAAAAAAATTTATATAAAATTCTATTTTTAATGTATTCAGGTGTCAAAACGGCTCTCAAATCCACTTGAAATTGTCTGGAAGTCATTCAGCCTTGTATTCTTTGCTGTAAGCATCTTCTTATCCTTTTTAAAACAACATTTTATCTCCAAAAGAAAAGTCTGCTCTTTTGGTTATTTTGAATTTGCTCACAAATGTCAACAGAAGCAATAAAAGGAAAAGAAAATTTGTTATCTGTGTCTGCAGATTATATACCAGAAAACTTGACAAGGAATTAAAACTGTAGAATGAATAAATATGAAGAATTTATATACCATGTGCCATCGACAATTATTCATTGAAGTTACATTTCCATATGTTGTGTATTTCTTTCCTAACTGTTATCTAAAGTAAAATGTCGCAATTACTCCCAGGAATGGGGAGACCGTTCAATGCTTGCAACAATAGCACTTGGTGCTGCACAGGTGCAACTTTGCTGACTTTATTTTTCATTCTTTTTTAAACATTTTATCCTCTTTAATTCACAATAGTTCAATGATTGCTGCTTCTTTGCTTCTACAGTCACCATGGGGTGTGGCAACTGGAGCCATTGCTGGACACCTACTTGCCACATCAATTGCAATTGTAGGGGGAGCATTTCTTGCCAACTATATTTCTGAGAAACTGGTAAGACTGGAAATCTATCCTGTGCTAGTATGATACACTTAACAGCTGCTTTTTGACTTGTATTGCAATTGTCTTTCTTCAATCAGGTTGGTTATTTGGGTGGAGCACTTTTTCTAGTTTTTGCTGCGGCCACATTTTTCGGAGTGTTCTGATAGATTATAGAGAGCCTAGGGAAAAAGAAAGCGTCTAGTTTCCACGGCAATTGTTGTGATAGACTGCCATCTGTGGACATAGAAATTGTTACTAGAGAAAATGATGGGAAGAAAAGAGCCCTAGATCTTCCACTGGGGCTCTTAAGAGGCATGTTAGTTCTTATAGAAGCATCCTTGAAATTCTGTCAATTGTAAGTTACCCTTACTGTAATATGGAAGACTGGAACATTTGAAAAAGGGATTTATGTCGGAAATATTTGTTCACTTAGATGATTTTTATGTACTTTAGCTTCAGCTAATTTTCAGGCCCTACTTGATATGTTTCTTTCAGGTAGTTTCTACACTTTTCTCATTTATGTTTCTCTGCAAAAGACATGGAATGTTTTTATGTTTCGGAGCTTGCTCGGTTTTTAACAGGTGAGAGTGGAACATAGACAGTTATGGTGTCGGTTATGTATTGTGCTAATCAACTTTAGGCAATTTCTCTTTTCATCTCTTCTGCAAAACCACAGATTATATGTAAACAATTTTAGGTTTGATAATTATATATAAAAAAAAAAAAATTGGAACAACTGATTTGCAAGAAAAATTGAAGTTATATTAGCTTTTCCAATCCCAAAAGCACCAAAAAAATAAAAGACAACCAAAAATTCATATATGAACTTGAATTCGATTAGGTTTCATTAAAAATCACGTTTATTGTGATTTATGAAAGACTAGTAATGAAGATATTATTCATATAATCTACACCTTTTTAAACATTGTTAGTCAGCTACAAAGTACCACTTCATTAATGAGTAAAATTTAAAAATATGCAAATCCATAAAAATAAATATCAATAAAATTTTTTAATTTTAAAAAGAATTTTTAAATTTTGTTCATTAACGATATGATATTTTGTAATTAAGAAACAGTATATAGTTTTTATACACTTCAATGCATCAAATATAAACATTATTTTATTCTATTAAGAATCTAGTCAAAATTTTGCCAATGAGGTCTTGGCTTTGTGGTAAGAAGGAGACCCTAAGACTTTGAGATCTCAGGTTCGAGTCTCATCAAGTGTGAGCTTGAGTTAGTCTAGTTATTTACTAGTTTGTTATAATTATTTATTAGTTTACTTAGTTTGAATAATGTAATTTTTATAATGACCTGTTCATGGAATGTAATATGCTGATTGTGATTGTAACTTTTAATGAAAATGTACTACTCAAAAAAAGAATCTAGTCAAAATTTTGAATTTTTTTAGCATTCCACAAAATTCAAATTTAAAATTTGGAAAGTTGAATCTTATATAAATATATAAAAGAAAAAGTTGTTGGCTAAAAATAAAATATTTTACATGAATAATCCAAATGTTTGACACATGTATTATCTTAAAATAAAAAATAATTATCATTTTTTTAATATTCTAAAAAATAAATATATATATATATATGTATTAAAATTATAATATAAATCAATTAGGTTTAATTCAATTTTCTATTTCAATGTATTAACTTAAATCAATGAACTACCAATTTTATTATTTAAATTTTCTAAAAGATAAGCATCTATATATAATAAAAATTAAAAAATTATCTTTTATCTATTTCATTACCCAACTTTTATCGTTATTAACTAATTAACACTTGTATATGTAATGTTTGGCTGTTGCTCTCTTGGATGGCTACTCTATTGGTTTTTGTCTCTGCACATACAATATTTGACTATAAATATTTGTTTAAATAAATTAACAATATTAAATAAAATCATCATTTGTGATATAAACAAATAATTAATTATGCCAAACGTGTTTTTACTTTTTAGTAGTTTAATTTTATTTATATTTCAAATTAATAAATTTTCTTTTTACAATTATACACTATTTGTCCGTATCATAAATTTTAAAAATTTAAATATATAAATGCGTGAATAATACGAATATATGCATACACATATATTTAAAAAAGTAAAACCATTTGTGCATCAAATGGGTCACAAACTAGTATGAACTAAAGTGGGAACAATTTAAGGAAATAAATGTAGCCAAATTTTTTAAATGCTATGGCATTCCCACTAAATTCAAATTTAAAGTTTAGAAAATTGTCTATGAATTAAAAGTGTGAACAGTTTAAGCAAAATATAATGGTTTTTAATTAACCATTAAAAAATAATGGTATTTTATTTTTTTTGAAAGAAAAAAAATTAAATACCATTATACGGAAGATTTTGAAATTAATGTAGCAGTGACAATAAATTATAAATTATATAAAGTTAATTTAGTCTTCCAAAAATTAAATTTTTGCATTAATTGATAAACACATGGTCTGAGCTTAAATTACGTGTAAAAACAACAGGCCGTCCACACCCTACATTTTGTTTTACTAAAAACTTTGTGGTTATATTTACATACATCCATTTTGTTAGGTCCTATCCATACAATACAAGACAGTCTAATCTAATCTGGACAATGAGGCCCCAATAAGCTCAACATGCCGAAAGGTCCAGAGTACAAATTATAACCCATCTTGGGCGAACAGGCCTCACATAAAAGAAAGGGCCCCACACCAAGATAGCAAGCCTCACGGACTAAGTTGGCCCAAGTTACCTAATGCAACCCGACTCCCTCACATCACAGTAGACAGCCTTAGTGCACAGTGACACTTGGCCACCTACCAAGGTGAAGGAGACGGATACCACCAAAACGGAAATGTCCCCCTTAGACATGCAGCATTGGCACGTGATACCAAGCAGTTATAACAGGAGCCAATAAGGAGAGTAGAGGGATTCCAACCTTTTGCTTCTACAAAGCATACTCTGCTTAGCTCTCTACGAGCTAGTAACGTCTGAACCTTTAACCTCTATTGATAACCCTCCTTTAGTCGAGAATTGATACTACGCCAAGGCTATCACTCTACTGCAACCTTTGTTGCTTGCTTTGTTTCTGTTCTCATGTACCAAACCCCACACCGGGAGGACCTCCCGAGCTGCTTATGAGGAAAGCTCCCCTTAATTGTTGTAAGTCCCTCAACAATTGGTGTTGTCTGTAGGAACCGACAGAAACCCTCTTGCTTCCATCTAAAACACCATTTGTACCTCCCAGCATCGCCCTTTCCTCCACCATTACTGTCTAAACAACAACACCAAAATTAGCTCCTCCATACCTCCAGTCACGCAGATAACCCCCTACAACCCTTCCCTACGATAGCTTCATCGAGGGGACATTTCTCTTTATCCCCCCTTTTGAGTATACATGCAAAGCCTCTCCCCATGGGCCCCTCCACCTCCTGGTTATTACCAAAACCTCATGGGAGCATTGCCTCCCCCTCAACCATCGCTTACAACTCTATCTAAAACAACTTTAACAGCTCTCTCCCCACGACTCCTCGCCCATAACTATCTACATCTACATTTGTTCCCACAACTTGGCTACGAACTCCCCCTCCTCCAATAAACACTACACAACCCTTTGCCCTACCTACTTAGCAACCAAATCCCCCTTGTTACCCCTCAAACCCAATTGGCGATGATTTTCACGAACCTTTCTGTCAACTTTTCCATGCCAACAGCTCTTGCCATGTACCTGCCCGTGTACCCAGCACTCCAATATGCTCAACAATATCAACAACAGTTAAGTGCCCAAAAGGCAGCTCAAGAGAGACTGGTCCAACAGCTACAATAACGCCATTCTAGGTTGAATGAAAGTTCTATATCCTCTGTCAGAGTCCCTCAACACTTGCCAAGAACCCCAATAGCCTCCCTAAAATCCCCATGGCAAATCCATCCCTCCATTGATGCTGAAAAAAGTAAACGCCATGGAAAGAAAACTCCAAGGCCTTGAAAATGCTAAGTTTGGTACAGGCAAAGAAAAGTCCAATTCAATGTCCTTCGCCATCCGCCAATAAACAGTAATCGAATACCTTTATATGGGAATTCGAATACCATGTGAAAATTGAGAGTAAATGGTTTGTATGAAAATTGAGAGTACATGGTTTGTATGAAATTACTACTTTGATAGCAGCAGTTGACGCGTGATGGTATTCGAATTCTCATATAAAGGTATTCGATTACTGTTGATTACATTTAGCCTCACAAGTGTGGTACATATATTAATCATTTGAGTATATATACAAAACAAGACAATTACATATCCTTTATAGAAATATACTAATAATAACAACAAGGTATTCGATTATTCCAACTTTTTATCATTCTTGCGAGATAGGTTCTTATATTTAATCAGATTAAACAAATAAAAATTAAAAAAATATATATGAAATTATAGTTTATTCGATTATTTCAACTTTTTATCATTCTTACGAGTTTTTATATTTAATCAGATTAAACAAATAAAAATGAAAAAGTATATATGAAATTATAGTTTACAACGTGCAATATTCAAATCATCTTTTTCCGTTGATCCTTTTAAAGAAATATTGCTGTTTCACAACATATCCTTAAAAGTTTTCTTTGAATTTTTCAACATATCATGGTGCACGTCAGCGAATCGAAAAGCTAGATAAAAGATTCGAAGGCCATAAATGCAGGGGAATCGACCACAGAAATAATGGAAGAGGGAGGGAAGATTCGGAAAGAGCTTAATATTTTGCTTGAAAGAGAAAAATTATTGAACGCAAAAATCAAAGGTGTCTTAACTATGTGAAAGGGACGACAAAAAATCATTTTTCATGCACAAGCCTTGAAACGAAAGCGTCGAAACAAAAACGTAGATGTCATGTGAAGGTATTAGATGACGAAAAAAGGGTTTGGCGTGAGGAAGATAACAATTAATTATATTAAATTCGATTATTCAATTATAAATGAGTGATATGAACACTTGTTATATAACTCGTTTCGAAGCTAAACCCATAATAGAAGTAAAAATAGCATAATTTTTATCCTATATTATTAGTCAAAATTAAGATAATTAATTATAATTAAAATCATATTTTGATGATTTATGAATTTTATTGTCTATTGAATTAACTTAAGTAATTTATAAGAAAAAATAATATAAAACTAAAAATTAAGCTTTAAAATATTATGTACTAGTCCCCAGGGATGAGTTCAGCTGGTTACGCTCGTTAAGCCTTAGGCCCCATATCCTAGGTTCAAGTTGTGCTGGTGGCTCTTGGTGAGGTTGGCATCCATTTGCACCCTACTCGGGTGACGGGTCAGCTCCTTCTACCCCATTTTTCTAGATCAAAAAAAATTATATACTAAATTAATATTTAGTATTAAACTAAAATAATATTTATAGTTGGATTTGTGTGGATATTTTAAAATAATTACATGAACTTGCATCTAATAATATTTTTTCTATTCAAACTTTAATTAAATTTTATTAAAAAAATTTTAATCCTTTTAATAAATAGAATATTATAAGTATTCATTTTTTAATGAAGATCAAGGGCAAAAAAACTATTTTTCATTTCTTAAGTCAACTACTCAAACCCCAAAAATTTGAATTTCATATCTCCATAAAGTCTTAAATTTTTTTCTGTCAATTGAAATTCTTAGACATTATGACAAAATGAAATTATTAAATAATGTTTGTCAAATTAGGTTAGTTCATTTTTTTGGTATAAACCATAGGTATCTTCATCCGTTTTAACGGTTTGAGATTAATCTTGTTCAGAGTTTAGTCGCAGTTAAAGCTCTTCACTCTTCTCCAAAGATGTGTTTAGTGGGAATCGAACCGGAAAACTCTTCCCACAAACTCAACTTACGTTGCCAACTGAACATCAACTCTTAGGTAATTAGGTTAGTTCATTTGTGTCAAACAAAATTGATTCTAAAATAAGTAACGGCGTGAATATGAAGCAATGAGAGATCAAATGCTTGATGATGTGGTAATATTAGAGCGTAGATCTCAATCTTTTTGAAGGAGTTGTGGCGTGTCTCGTCACTGAAAAAAAAATTCAGCTCGACAATCAAAATTGAGTGAAGAGACGCCCCAGGAGCTCGAGAGAGACAAAAATGGAAGCCGAAGAACAGAGCGAGTGGGGTGCAAAAGCATGGACCCACCTAAGCGCAGTACACAATCAAGCGCCGTTAATCCAGTGCATCACCAACTTCGTATCAATGGATCTTACGGCAAACACTCTCTTATCCGCGGGTGCATCGCCGGCCATGGTCCACTGTTCTAGCGAAATCCCAGACTTCACTCGTCAAGTCAACCGACGCCGTCGAAGCCGCGAAATCCTTGGCTAATTCCAGCGGTGCCGTCGTGGCAGTGTCGGGGGCAGTCGATTTCATCACCAACGGGAATAGAGTCATCGGAGCTCGAAACGGCGTGCCGATGATGCAGAAGATCACAGCCACTGGATGCGCTGTCACCGCGTTGATCGCCGCTTTTGTCGCGGTTGATCCGTCGCACCCTTTGGAAGCAACGGCTTCTGCGTTGGCCGTGTTTGGCGTTGCCGCTGAGATTGGGATGGAGATAGCGAGAGGTCCGGCTTCGTTGCGGATGCATTTGATTGATTCTCTCCACGGACTTGATGAAACGACTGTAATTTCTCGTGTTAAAATAACCACTGTGTGAAGGACGATTTGGCCAAAAAACCCAGAGAAGGGAGGAATTCTATATGTACTCGCTTTTTTTTTTTTTTTTTCAGCGCTTTTTTTTTACTTAGGTGCAATCATTTTAAATAATTAAATAATTCACGATAAATTTGTTAGTTTTTATAATTCTGTATTTAAAATAGTTGAGAAATTCCGTTCACGATTAGTTTTTTTTTCGGTAGATTTTTTTTGTTAATTTTAAAACAAAAATACTCTTAATAAAATGATTTTATAAATTATTATTATATTCACCGCCAATAAAATTTTTTAACTTTACAAACATGATTAAGATAATATTATGTGTTTTTTAAAAATATTAAAAAAATAAAAAATAAATAAAATAAAATACACGTGGAATTAAAAAACTTCACTAACAGTATATAAAATAATAATCTTGATTTTATTAACCTTAAAATCAAAATTTCATACTATTGAAAATGAAGTATCAGAGAGTTTAATTTGGGAATTAAATTTTAAGTTCAATAAAATCATTTTATTGTCTATGAGTAATAAAAAAAATGGTTATGAATAGAATTTCTTGAAACAGTATTTGGCCGTTGCCATATCAATATATGTGATTCGAAGAGGTTTAAGAGATTGATAATCAAAGGTTAAATATATACTTTGAAATCTGCAAATATTACATTGAAAGATTGAAGCAGGAAAGTGAAGCATTAAACAACGCAGTTTCTTTCAAGACCAAAAAAAAAAAAATGAGAGAGCAAGATGAAAACATACATAATTCACTATATTTTACATTTCAAGTTATATCCAATTATAATACCAACTTCAGTAACTTTTCAACAAACATATAAAAGTTAGGATTTATATATGATGCACTGACAGTGTATAGTTTCTATACACTATCAATGCATCAGAGGTTGACACCTCATCATTAGGCCCTTATATGCAAATATAAATAAATTTTTTTTATTTGCCCATAAGGGCCTAATGATGAGGTGTCAACCTCTGATGCATTGACAGTGTATAGAAACTATACACTGTCAGTGCATCATATATAAACTCTAAAAGTTATCTGCATAAGATTGTTTAACACTACAAGTTACCAATTAACATTCAACTAATCTACCATGTGACTTAACAAAATATGACAGCAAAAATACCAATTGCTTGCTGCATTGAGTAACTGCTAGCTAACACTCCTTGACATTTTTGCTGGAAACACTAAATTTCTTCCTCAATGTTTCAAATCTTGCTTTAGGCAAGGCCTTGGTAAGAATATCTGCAATTTCATATTCATACTTGCAGAACTAGCTTAACTTCACTTTCAGCTTCAGCTTCAGCTTCCTAACAAAATGGTTCTTAATCTTTCTATATTTAGTCCTCCCATGAAACATAGGATTTTTGGCCATTGCAACGACAGACTTATTATCACAGTAAATCTTAGTGCTTTAATTTGCTTCTGATTTAAACCAACCAAAATTTTCCTCAGATATATGGCTTGATTAACAGCTGCAATGTGGCTGTTGTTTGTGCCACAGTCTCTTACTTCTTTGAATTCCAGCTGAACACACTTGTTCTAATGGTGTAAACATAAACAGAAGTGCTCTTTATATCATCTTGAGACCTTGCCTAGTTACTGTCAGTAAAACCAATGAGCTTTAAGATCCCAATTTTGTTGAACCATATTCAAAACTCTTTTGGCATATTTGAAATGTAGCGTACTAAGATTTTGCATGGACCTAGAGAGTAAACTAGCTGCATACATTATATCTAGCCTTGTTGTAGTCAAATATAGCAAGCAGCCAATGAGACTTCTACATGTAGAATCATCCAACCTTTTTGCTCCATTTCCTTGACCAACTTTTCATTATGAATTAATGGTGCATTTACTGTTTGCAATTTTGCATCTCCAATTTAACCAAAATTTAAATTTGCATATTTCTTTTGACAAATGAAGATGCCATGTTGATCTTTGATAATCTCCATTCCAAGAAAATAAGTCATTGTTCCCATGTCTATTATCTCAAACTCATTCAGTATTTGTTCCTTGAAGGTTTCCACAAGACTAGTATTGCTTCCTATCGCTAACAGGTCATCAGCATACACACAAATAATCATCAGATCACAATCAACTTGTTTCATATAGAGAGTAGGATCACTGATGCTTCTGCTGAAACCCAATTTCACTAATTGATCATTAATTTTGCTGTACCAAGCTCTAAGAGCTTGCTTAAGACCATAGAGAACTCTTCAAAGTAAATAAACTTTGTCTTCACAACTATCTACAACAAAATTTTCTGGTTACTCGACAAATATTTGTTCTTTGAAATAACCATCTAAAAAATCGTTAGAATCAACTTCTGTTTGACCAGTACCTTGTACTTTAATGTACTTATGACCTATAGGAATCTCACTAGAAGCTTCAACTTCATTTTTGTCCCAATTCCATCTGGTTGTTTCATCAAACTTCACATTTCTACTGACTTGAAGTCTTGGTGTTGGTGTTAGTGTTAGTGTTACATTAGTTATGAGCATATAGATTCGCTTTGAATTCTTTTGTTTTTTTTTTTTGGTAAAAGTACTAGTAATAATATAATCTGATTATCTTCACATCTCCTGAACATTGAAGTTTATCGATTAGATCCACATTGTTTTTGAACAGGAGAGGCAAATTGTTTGTTTTCTTCCATTTGGGCTTTCTAAAATGTTCTAGTTGCCAAAAGCTAGACTTCCTACAGTGGGATGCAACGATACCTGATTGTTTATGCTGATACTGAGTTGAATTTTAGAAGTTTAGATGGGTGTGAAGTTTCAGTATTTCGAGTTAAGCTTCAGTAGTTTAAAGAATTTATAATCTTATGGATTCAAGACCCAGGGAGAAATCAAGAGAAAGATCAGAAAGAATAGGTTGAATTGAAGGTTAACATGATGGATCCCGCTTTAAAAGTGTTATAGTTCCTCTCTGAGTCGAAGGTGCTAGAAGCTGAAACAAAAATAAGAAATTATTAGTAATCAAAATAATATAAGAAAATATAAGTTAGATTTATTTTATTGATCACGAAGAGTAAGACTGAGGCACGGATATCTCGCTCTCTTTAAGACGATTCACACCTCTGCGGGAATTATATCACCGGTGCAGCAGGAAATCTAAGCGTGTCGCCTCCAAGATACAACAGCCCAACCTATCTTCGTTGTATACTCTACAGTTCTGCACTAACATGTAGAGTAAAGAGCTCTATGATCAAACACTGTGAAATCCCCAATTTTCTGTAATTTTCCTATGCTTGTATAGTTTTTCAACTTGAATTAATGGAATAAATATGAATTTCTGATATATATATATATATATATGGTGCATGGGACATAAAGGGAATTAAAGGAATTGATGGTCAAATGTCAAAGAGTCAAAAAGGGGGAATTTATGGCTGAGATGAGCATGCATTAAAGGGGGCATTAAATGCCATAGCATGACTCATCAGCATCATCTCTTGCATCCCACGACACAGCCCATCTTCCTCTCCCTCTCGTTGCTTCCATTTTTCCTCTAAGTGTCCAAGCTTCTCACCTTGACAAACTACCATTTCAGGTCATCGATTCGTTAAGCTCCTCTAAAGAAAAACGATCCTTGTCAATAGCTTAACCTATGCCTTTAATATGAGAGAGTGAATCCAAGTGGTTAAGTAGATCTCAAAATCCAAAAAATTTGGTGAATAGCAAAGGTAAGAGAAGATATGGTTTATGTTGATAATTTTGATGGGTTGGGATTTTATGAAGTTGATATAGAAGGTTGTTGAGCTTTTAATTTACTATGATGTTTACAGCTTGAAGAGTAAAGAAAAAAGGACAAGTGTTGGTGCAACTAACTTGTGGATTAATTGCTAATCGAGGTAAGGAATTTATGTAACGGACGTAGGGTGACTATGTCCGCATGTTTTAGTATGTTTTGATGTGATTTGGAAAGAAGTACAGCTGTTTTAATTTCAGGAAAAAGGGTACCATTTGGGTCCTACTCCTAGTACCAATTAGGCTAGGAGCAGCCGACTGCCTAGAGACATCAAAAACGCCGTTTTTCGAAAATCGATGCAAACCAGTCGACTGCCATTTTCCAGAAATCATTCTGTTTCAAACCAGTCGACTGCCAGGGGGAGCCAGTCGACTGCTATTTGTCCAGAAACATTCTGTTTCAAAACCAGCCGACTGCCAAGGGGGCTAGTCGACTGCTAATTCTCGGGAAGCATTCTGTTTCAAAACCAGTCGACTGCCAATTGGGGCCAGTCGACTGCCCTATTTGTATTTTGAAAAATATAATAATTGAATTTTAAAAAGGGAAAGAAATTCAATAAGGCAAAACATGGGGTAGCAGTCGACTGCCATATATGACCAGTCGACTGCCTATTTGAAAGAAAGGTTTTGAGAACCTGTTTTAAGAAAGGATATTCATACTTGTTTAAAACCTATATGAACAAGGTTTTGGAGACTATAAATCTCCCAAAAGAGCATGCACATTATTTGTTACTTGTATTTGACTGAGGAGCTCTAGTCCAGCCCTCAGACCCGCAGTACTGCACCTGACTAGTGAAACTGTGGGATATAGACAATGGCCATGAGTCTCTTATTTGATTCGGCTTTAGGGAGGATCCCTGGCCCATACGTGGGTACGTCATTTATTTGATATCTCTCAGGATTATCCCTAACGGGATATATTTGCGGTATCCTTATGAGATTTATCTATTGGATTATCCCTTACGGGATATATTTGCTGTATCCATTATCTTTCTGGATTATCCTTTACGGGATATATTTGCTGTATCCATGATGAGAATTTCTTAGTGCATGATTCTGTTGGATATAAATTGTCTCCCATCTATTTGAAAATAATTATATTTGCCTACTTGATTTCACGTGATTGGAGATCCGTGGAAATACTTGAAAGCATGATTTACTTGTTTTTGATATATTTGAAAGAAATATAAGCGCTATGCTTTATAATGATTTTACATGACATTATAGAGCCAAGTAGGAAAACTGCATATAGTGATATAGTACGCTCTTTTACATAAGTTTCTTACTGAGCGTAAACTCACTCCTTTACAACTATTTTTCATACAGATTACTTGAAGTAATTCCGCTCCGGATAGAGGAGCTCATTTCGGGATTTTTGAGATACCTTCGAGGCACGCTTCCTACTTATCCTTTGAAGGTATATTTAGTCGGCCGTTACTTCGGCTAATGTATAGTACAATACTACAGTTTCGTATATGTTAGGGATTAGGGTGTATGAATATTTGAGATCCTGATGTATATGGCACATGTTTATAAATGAAAAATTTTATGCATGTGAAAATGAATATTATACTCTGATAGAAATGCCTAAAGCATAAGAGTAAGGGAGATTGATATCGGATAAACTAGTCGATTTATTTGTTATTTGAGTTAAAAGTTAGTTGTTATTTGGTTAGTGACGAGGATGTCACAAACACCCTTCTCTTGTTCAAGAAAATTAGAAGTGAATTGGTGTTGTTTTGTATATCTTTGTTTGAGGCTTGGTGTCTTAATTTATAAGCCTCACCTATTAGTAACCTTCACCAAATATTAAATATAGGTATTATTAATATTTCCGTTTTAACTCATATAGCAAACGGTAAGAATGAAACTCAAGAAACGTTTTATACATTCAATGTATAATGTTAGAAGCATTATTATATATAATAACTACATGCTAATAAATAGCTTTTTATGATACAATAATGTTGGAATTTATTGTGTTTAATACTTGAACGTTATATGATTTTATTATTAAAATCAATAGTTCCAACATAACAAACCAACAACAATGGCAGAAAAACAGGACAACCGCTGCTATCTAACTGTTAACAGAATTAACTGCCACTCTTTTGTGTATGCATATCGGTTTCAGTTCTAATATAGAAATATTTGTTATGATTTTAAATTGGTGATGAAGCTGTTTGTTACACTGATTTAAGGAACTGCAAACCATTCTGCTTTAACCATTGCTCTTCTGCTTCAATTCCTTTATTTTTAAGTATAAAGTTAGTCTATCATTAATCAACTCAAATCATTTCTTCTTGATATAATCATGGTAGATGTTTGAATTCTTGCCTGTATTTTTCATAGCTTGATGCTCAAATTGGACAAGTATACAACCAGCCAATAAAAAAAAGGGGAAATAATGAAGAAATAAACAATAGAAGTGTGATACAATCTTAATTGCTAAACAAACTGAATTAAGCAATCTTAAGGTTGCTTCACAACGGGGGCGATTAACTTCCAAACTGTATTAAGTAAAGGCTAAAATATCTGTCTCCATAGTTGTAGCTCACAAGTCTCAGGTTATCTTTAACTTGTAAGTTGTAATGATTTCACTCCACCTTATATGATACACCTTTGAAAGTAAATTTTTATCAAGTCCTTGTTTATCAGAAAAAATTTGCACAAGAAATCATTTGTCGAATTGGCAAAAGCATTAGTGATCTGAAGGGAATTGCATACTATGAATTCACTTACTGTATATCGAGGCTGCAAGCCACCCGTTGATGATTTTCACCCATGCACTTGTCCAGCCAACATTGATGCTAGAGGAGGTTAATGTCCTTTTGATATAAACATAAAAGGTTTATTTATTTCACCGTGTTTTTAATCCCACTTGGGCGTGTTCTCCGGTTGCGTTTGGTACATTGCAGGTAAAGTAATTGCAGCGCAAAGTAGTTGCTGAAAAAGTAACATTGCAATGTTTGGTATGCAGCATAAAATTTTGTTTAAATTGCAAGGAAATGTAACATTGTAGGGTTTGATATGCAATCACTTTGTTGGTAATGTAATTACAAATTCCAAAAATACCCTTAAGGATAAAAAAAATTTGTACATTGGAATTAATTACAAATGTAATTATCACATTAAAATGTAAAGAATATAAAGTTGTAATTGTTGACATTGATCATCATTTGTAATAACAAATTTATATACATTATTATTAATTTGTATAATTAATTGTATAAATTTATATTCATTATTATTAGAGAAATGAGACAATGCCAAATAATTTTATTCGTTTTGGATTGCAAATAAACGAATTTGCTTTCTAGCTCAAAGAATCAAAGAACAAAACTACCAAATCATAGGTGATAATAAAACTATATTACAAATCTAAAATAAGTCATACATACATGATATCTAGATAAAACATCCATGAAAGTAATAATAAAACCACCTTAATAAGTTACCTAGACATCCAACAAGTTATAAAAATAATTCTTAATCATTGTAATAAAGTCATCCATATCTAGTACCCAGGTAACTTATAACTGACAGACTTATCGAAGGTAGTTCTTGACATAGACCTTTCTCCTTTTAAAGGAACATGAGAAGAAAACGTCAACCTTGGTCTGACAACTCAAAATGATTTCAGTAATCTCAACTATTTCTTCATCTGTCATGTTTTCTACATCACCCTTCAGCTCATTTATTAAGTCCATTACCTTGGCCTTTCTAGCAATGTCATTAGACAAATATTTAGAGCAATCAACCAACTTACCAACCTGTTCAGTTGCTCTCTCACATAAGTTATGAAAGTTAGCAATTGTATTAATTAGTGCTTCCGTAAGTTCCTCTACATTAGAATCTACGGCTCTCTTTTTCTTGTTTTATTAGTACAAGTGGCATTAACAGTCATCAATGTTGAAAGGAGGTAGCTGAGTGCCAATAGACAGAGAATTATGTGGAAAGAGGCTCTCAAAAACAATTTCAAACCCAAATTTTAGAAACCCTTTTACACAAATCTGAAATGAAAGTTAGGATTTCTTCTAAAATAATCTCACCTGTGTAAGAAGATGAGAGATGGTGAGATGAGACTTGCAAGAGGGAAAGAGAGATAGAGATGAGGAAAATTCAGAACCTAGGTTGATGGAGAGGAAAGTTCGAAGAGAGATAGTGAAATGGATTTCAAAACCTAGGTTGATGGTGAGGAAAATTTGAAGAAGAAGATGGGGGCTATTTTCGACTACGGGACTTTGCATGTTCGGCTACAAAGTACTTTGCAGTGATTGCAGTGAAGATCTTACTTTGTAGTGTAAAATGAGGTATCAAACGCTATAATCGCTTTGTACCCAATTAAATTGTAACGAAAAGTGATTATTTTCTCAATACCAAACGCCACCTCCATTTTTAATAAGTATCGCTTTTCGAATAAAAAAAAAAAGCCCTTAACAAAACAACATTAAAAAATAAAATTAACAAAACAAAAATTGAATCTCCACTTATCCACCATATGAAACGCCGGCGTTTATCTCGCGTCAAACTTCCTATTCAAAATGGCTGTTCATCTTCGTACTTGTATGAAGACCGAAAGGCTAAATATGTTAATACGGCGGATGCAACTAACCCAGTTTCAGCTATTTAGGGCTTCAAGTTCGTTACACCAGAGGCGGAAGACACTACGGAAATTTCCCTTCGAAATTCAACTGCGAAACCCAAAACCTTAAATTATTAAAATGTTCATCGATGAATTTCAAATCGGTAGCTTCTTCATTGTCGTATTCTCATGTTTTCTTTTCTAAATTAATTTCTTTGGCTTATTATTTCTACCTCTTATATTCGAGATTTTCTGTTATGATAACGCCATGCTAATTAATTTCATTTGATATTTTACAGATTTGGAAGCACTGCCTAATATTCTTCAGAAAAAGTATGCATTGATTCGTGATCTTGACAAAAGTTTACAAGGTATTTTTTGAACTTAATTTTGCTTTGTTTATAATTCAACGAAGAAAGATGGTAAATTCAAAATCAATGAATCCAGGTTAAATCGAATCCCATTTTTTCATTTGGCTCGAAATACTACCTTCTGTTGCTTTATGTGAACAGAAATTGTGAGGCAAAATGAACAACGTTGTGAACAAGAAATAGAGGATATTAAAGGAGGCGTGAGGGCTGGAAACGTTACACCAGATACTTCACTCATTAGATTCTCCAGCGAGGCACTTGACGAACAAAAGCATAGCATTAGGATTGCTGATGAAAATGTTGCCTTGGCAATTCAGGCGTATGATTTGGTGCGTCCTTTGTCCTCAGAACTTTTATATTTGATCCTTGCACGTAATTATATGATTCATATGCAATAACTATGATTGAGAAATTCGATCACCTTTTGATTCTTGGTTGGAATTGATGCTATTCTAAGGCAGTGTTTTAATGTAGAAAATGCTGTTAGATTCTTTTAGCATTGACTACCTTAGGATAGATAGATGGTGTGTTTATAATCTTTTAAACAGGTGCGTGTTTTTTTTTTTGGTTAAAATTTAAAAGATTTATATATGATGCACTGACAGTGTATAGTTTTATACACTGTCAATGCATCAGAAGTTGATACGTCATCAATAAGCTCTTATGAGCATCATCATCAGAGCCTTTATCCCAATAGATTGGGGTAGGCTATATGAACCAATATCTAAAATCACGTTAGATCGTCCATATGTATTCTCTGTCTCCATAGAATATTAAAATTCGATGCATACAGTATTCTTATGAGCATATTAAAAAAATTTATTTATATTTACTTTTTAGGGCTTGGCATATTTTTTAATTTGACAATTGATGAGGTATCAACTTTTGATGCATTAACAGTATATAAAAGCTATACACTGTCAGTGCATCATATATAAATCCAAATTTAAAAGTCTTTGGATATGGTATTTTCCTGTATGTCGTACTCTGTTACATCCACCAGTGACGAAAGAGTTCCAAATACGAAGTCATATCAATAACATGGTGGATGGTTCACTATTTGATGAAGAAAATATTTGTATCGTTCCTACAATTGGTTCTTTTTTTAATATGAGTGCTAAATTGATATTAGGTTTAAACGAAAGCATATCAAGATTTCAATTCTGGATAGAACTAATTTTGCATCCTTATCACTTATTTTCGTCTACCCCAATCTCTTGAGATAAAGGCTCTGATGATGATGATCACTTATTTTTGTCTATGATGTGATACATTCAGGTTGATTCACATATACAACAACTTGATCAATATTTGAAAAAGTTTGATGAAGAGCTAAGGCGTGGTATGTTGCTGATTTTCCTCTTCCCCCAATATTTAAAGCATCTTTTGTTTGCGTTTAAGCCCCTATACCTGTGTTGCTTTTGTAATCCGTACTCTGTTTTATTGTTTTCGACAGAAAGAAAGAATGCTACTGCTACAGCATTACCTGCTTCAAGTCCCGATGGTACCACTAAATCTGGAAGGCTTAGTGAAAGTGGAAGAGGAGGGCGTAAAAAGTATGTACCCATCATAGATAAGCTAATTTATGGTTTCCTTATAGGCTGTTCAATGGTCAGCCAGCTTTTATTCCAGCTTCTGCGGAAGCTCTTTTCTGAAAATTAATTATGTTAATCTAATTTTACTGATTTTCGCTAAACTACTTATAAAAGTATGAAGAAGATATAGTATCAAGACAAATGGATTTTTTTTGCTTTGAAAAAAAATTCTAGGAGAAGGATTTTGCATTTGGCAATAATCATAGTGAGAAAACGATTTCAAAATCCTTCCATTACACACTGCAAATGTTTGAATGGTTAGATACATGTTATCATTTGAACCATGATTTCTGCAGAACACGTACAACAGCAGCAGCCACAACTGCAGCTGCAGCAACAGAAATGGTGGCAGTAAATCCAACTGGTGTGGAGTTAGACTTGCCGGTGGATCCTAATGAGCCCACCTACTGTTTCTGCAACCAAGTTAGCTATGGAGAGATGGTGGCATGTGACAACCCTGATGTATGTAACCAAGTTCTTTATAAATATTTCTTTGAAACTATCATTGTTTGCTTTCCCCATTTGTGATCTGATGAAACTCTTTGCTCATTTTATCAGTGCAAGATAGAATGGTTCCACTTTGGTTGTGTTGGTCTGAAAGACCAGCCGAGAGGGAAATGGTATTGTTCAGATTGTGCAGCATCGAAAAACCGTCGTAAAGGCAGATCACGATAATTTTTTTTAATGGGAAGATGTGCTAGTGCATTTGTATAGATCCGGGTTTAGAGTGCAACTTTTGGTGCATTAAGCAACTTCATGATCTTTTTCTCTTTTGTCCCATTTGATGAAAAGGGCACTGGCCTTCTAAGATTTAACTAGTAAGTTTATCTGAATTACAATAGTTCTGTTGTTTAAACAGCCTGTGATTTCTCCTTTTCAAGTTTCTGGCTTGCAGCTGTAAGCCTCTAACAAGAGCATCGAGCTCTGCTTCATCCAGGTTAAATAAACAAAGTATAGCCGGAAGACTACTGGATGATAATCCTCAACATTTCAAATCATAGGTGGCATTTTTTGCATGTTTGACAAGGCCAGCACTAACTCTTTTAACTTTCTCCTTGAATTCAATGTTCTTTGCAACAGTTGCACCATGCTTTGTCAAAAGTGTGGCACCATAGCTTTTGTTCATAACCACATTCCATCTCTTTATACCCCATGCACGTGTAGATTGACAAAATTTCCTCCTTCCATGTGTACCTTATCCAGAAATATTTTATATGCAAAACAACTCAGTTACTTTGCTGTTTTCCAAGAGATCACAACTTGCATCCTGCCATGTGCCAACCATTACCGGCGCAGCATTACAACAAGAAGATTCAAACCCATGTGAATATAACAAAGTAATTCGGGTACCTTATTCGACTTGATAGTCCTTGCATGGCAAAATTTCAAGTCAGTACTCCTTAATCTATTTTCAAACAGGAAATTTTGAGTTGCTCTACGTGACCGCAGAGTTCCATCTGCACAAGCTCTCAAACAGATAGCCTTCTTGTTCTTTTCATGCCAGAAGTCATTATCTACACTACATGCATACTGACTACAATGAGCTAGGAAATAGGAATGTTCTTTCCTACAGCCACGAACTCTCCTGTAATCTGCTGAATTTGATGATTTATGCACCAAAAATCCAATATGAAGAAAACATATAATATGAAGAAGCTACGAGAGAAAGTAATTCCGTGGACTGCAGCCATAAGATTCACCGGTTTAAAGTTTACAATACTTTGTGTATTTGATACGTTCATGAGATTGTGTGTTAAGGCCTTGAAGGCTAGCTAGCCACCAATGGCAACTCTCCTCTCCCACTATCCATAACAAATAAGTTAGCTCAAAATAATCGAACATAAACATATATTACAACCCAAATACAGAAAGCAACCAAAACCCTCATTCTTGCAATCCACATTTTGACTGACCAAAACCAAAATGATTCAAGATTTTAACAAAAACCAATTAAACCAGTCAACCAAAACACACTAAAAAAAGTCAAAATTTCCCTGATGGATTTTCAACTTCATAAAAAACAAAAGCAAAAAATAGTAACTTTCACAGTTTCACTAACCCAATCTAAACCCTATTACAACCAAAAACTCCTAAAGTAACTACACTAACTTATAAGTTTAAATAAAAAAAAGAAGACCCAAATTTTGTTTAAAGGAAAAAAAAAAGGAAAAAGGGGGAAAAGCAGTGCTCAGCTCACCAGAACACTACCCTTTATCCATAGGCTTCATTGAAGAAAATCCCAACTGTTTATGCCTCTTCATCTCTAAAATCTTCCTGTGGGAATTCGAGTGCAACTCACTCGAAAACGTAGGGCTACTTGCTGGACGATACTCAGGCACCAAACGCCCGGACTTGTACCTCACTCCACAAGCATTGCAAAGCGTTTTAGGCCCAAGCGGCCCTGCCCTCCATTGCGGTGTCTTTTCTGCCCCGCAATGCTGGCATTTCCTTCCTATAGTCCTCGAACTAGCCCCCTTCGCAGTGGCATTGGCATTCTTCACATTCTCCTGAACCCACCAGCTGTTTTCCTGGTTCCTCAGGTCCCTGCATTTGCGGAGACGCTTGGACCGCGCTTTTACCGGTACTTTAACGTCGCCACGACAATACATTACGATGTTTCCGTTGGTTAAGGTTGTGCTACCGGAACTGTTGCTGCTGCTGTTGCTGTTATCCAATATTGACACCGGGCTCTGGTTCTTTGCTGCAGTCCCTAAAATATCGACGAATGAAGTTTCCACAGCTGGAAATGCATCCTTGTTTGACAACCATTCTAGTTCTTCCTCTGCAAATTCCTGCAAAACACAAAAACTCTTTAACTCAGTGGTTAACTCAGTCGACTCGAACGAGTTACAATTGCTTCAATGAGTGGTTCCACAATTTTCCTTTTTTTTTATCATGGGGCACAGGGCACTTTGGTTGGGAGCAAAAAGACAAAGCTAGGTCCTGTAGGATTCACGTGCTTCAAGCAAGAAATACTGTTTAAAAATGGACAATTTTGACTTTTTGTTGTGGGTGGAATTATAAACAAAAATGGAGTGCACGTAGCAATTTTATTTTTTAATTTTGAAAAGCGAAAATGGAAATCTCGCTGGACATTTATTAGGACAGCTCTAGGCCTGGTAAGCGACAGCTCATGTCAATAATACATTCCCCTTTGAAACACCACAATTCCGAAACTACCCCCAACATGATGTCCTTATTACACAGTCTTATTCGATAGTGTGAATTAAAATGATGGGTAAACCTGTCCTGTAAAAAATATCGTTGGGCCAATCAATTATGGGCACGCGAGAATCAATTTCCACTAATCCATCCGTCTCGGAAAAAGAAAATTTAAAAAGAAAAAACAAAAATCATGTGACAAAGTGGCTGTTCAATTCAATGCCGTCTGCTTTGACCCGACCCGGATCATTTTCAGTCCTGACTCGGGAAAATCGCCCAACTTCGACTCATCCCAAACCCTAATTTCCCTAACTGAGTCGGGCCGAGTCAGCTCTCCTTCCTAGTTCCCCCAGCCTCCAAAAACCTACCAAACAGCAAAGACTCGGCCGAGTTAGCACCAAACTCGGCCTCTTTCAGCCCCCTTTAGAAAACAGAACCCAAAATAATTATTAAAAGAACATAAAAGCACATAAGAAAAAACACTTACAGGAAAAGAACGGTTAGGGTTAAGAGAAGAGGAGTTAATCTTCGACGACTTCTTGTGTTCTTCGTCTTCATCTTCCTCGCCGACGTCGGAGCCAAAGTCCAAGAAGTTGCCTTCGAAACAAGCCGCTATGTCAAACGCCTCCATTTCCTTCTCAAACAAACGGATTATTTTTTCTCAGACAACCGAAATGAAAGGAAGAAGAGAAGAATAGGGAGATGAAATGAATCCCTGTTTTTGCTTTAGTGGGAAACCAGGGGATGTAGATTTTTTTGGCGTCGTTTCACTTAATTCCTTTTTCGGTTATAATTTTTCCTTTTCTCCTAACGTATAATGGTGCTGAGTAATGCTTCTCTGTAAACATGGTCCACGTTCTTTTTGACCTTTTTCTTGAAATCAGGACATTTGATGAATCTTTAAGATTGATTGATTTTTTTTTGTACATTTTAAAATGGGGCCCGGTTGTTTTAACGGAAATTTTGGTGAACTGAACGGTAATCAAGGAGAGGATGGAGGGAAGTTAAGTGTGAACATGATTAATTATAGATATATTTCCACAGGTTTTTATTTTTACAAAGAAGATATTTAATAATTGAGAATGAGGATTTTTATCATTTTTTTAATTAATTACTAAGATAAAAGAAATATTATCCATAATTTTTAAATTGAGATACATATGAAAATTTTATTTTTAAAAATAGACTATCGATTATCATATTGTATCATAAGATAGGATAAATTTTTTTAAAATTAATTGTAAATAATAAATTCACATTTAAAACAAATAAAAAATTATACATATTAATAGGATTAAATGAGTATGTGATAAGAATAAGAAATTTGATTCTTTTTAAATAATTAACATGGTCATTCATAGTATTTATTTTTAAGCATTTATTTTAATTTACGAATTGAAATTCTTAAAAAATATATATTTTTTAAGATTAAAATATGTAAATATGTTTTTAAATTTTTTAGGTTAAAAAGTCTTTAAAATTGCAATTTTACCTAATTAAGTCAAATTAGATTTGGATTAGACCTAATCCAATCTTACTATATAACGTATTGAAATTGAGTATATCTTATTATACTCAATTATCTATACTTATACCAATCAATTTTTTAGTGAATGGAATCTTATTATTAACATGTATTATACGACATTGATAACTATATTATTATCCAATGCATATGTTTCAAAAATATTTAAAAAATAAAAAATAACGTAAAATATATGTCATTATTAGACTCTAAAATTTCACTATAGTGTATAAGTATTTGATTATAATTCCTAATAAATATAAAAAAAGATTGAAGTATTATTGGAAATAAATTGATTCTTTTTCTTTTTCTTTTATTGTCTTCTCGGCGAAGAGTTCAACTATTAAACAAGGGATGGAGCGGGCCGCATACGCAACGCTACGGCCTGCCGTGCCCTAACTATAGACGACTTTAACGATGCTTTAATTCCAATAAGATGCAAAATGCCACCACATTGAACCAATGGGTTTATGACACGTAGGTTATGTGGGCATGTTTTTGAACCAATATTTGAAACCTTTGACTTGCCCCGAGCCCGACATCGCATGTGGCGGCGATGATCTAGTGAAATGCGACGCACAAAAATTAAGTACGAACGAAGGGAGATTGAATATTGTTTAGTTGAACTTGACAGACTTTAAGAAATGGGGCCCACTTTGGCTGGTAAATTGGCAATTTTGCATGTGAGCGTTAACGCGAGCGGGCTCCACAGCCTACCTTCTCCACTGTACCAGCTGATGCTGGGAGGTGGTGAAAAGTGTCAATAATTCTCAATATAATTAATCACGTGGGAGTCACGTGTAAGGGTGTGTCTGCTGAGCTTGACTAAGAGCATTTGAGCCACAAATCACTCTCGATACCATCGAATTGGGCAAAACGATATGTTCAAATTTAACTTGATTTTAAAATTTAAAAATTGATTCGAGTTTAATTTAATAAAATATTCATCAATTGAACTCAACTAGATAGATTTGAAATCGATTTAATAGACTAGATCTGTCAATTTTTAATTTTATATTATAAAAATAAAATGATAAATTAATAATAAAATATTAAAAATATATAATAAAAAATTCAATAAAACTCGCAAACTGCTCTAATTGAATATTAAGAAACTTAGCTTGATTCGTTACTTAATAACTTAAGCTCGAGCTCGACTTGAAAATAAACAAGATAAATTGAATAATCATCGAATTAAACTCGAATAATTTATAAGTAACTTGATTCATTTATATCCCTCCATGTGAGTCGCAGCCAACTGTATGAAATCATGTCAATTAAAAGAGGAAAAAAAATGCAAAGAAGATGATTATTTCTCTTTTTATTTGCACAAAACACAGTTCCAGATAAACCAATTCTTCCTAACAACAACAATCAGGCAGTTTCGACCTTGATCACCAAAAATACCTACAAGTTGCTCTCTACTTCTGACTACACGGATGCCTTCCAACGGAAACAACCAAAGACAAACGACTACAAGCTCCAATATTCTTCTCCTAATGAGATGTTGGGAAGGAGAAAAACAAAGATAGATTCCAGGCAATTTCAATCAGTGTATTGTTAGGAATTAACCTCAGTAATCCATGCCACCCATACCACCGGGCATTGCTGGAGCATCCTTCTCGTCCTTGGGAAGTTCAACTACGATAGCTTCGGTTGTTGTCATCAATGATGACACACTGCATCACAAAGGCGACATACTCGCTTGTTAGTTTTACAAATTATAAAGGCAAGCCAGTGCAATAATGCATAACATAGAAAGAGATTTATGGCTTACCTTGCAGCATCAACCAAAGCCGTTCTAATTACTTTCAACGGGTCAACAATACCAGCCTTTACCATGTCCACGTATTCACCTGGTTATTGAACAAAATTAAGTTTAAGCAGTGATAGTTTCATTGGAATGGTAAATACATGCAGTGAAAGAAACTTCCAAGTCATTCACTAACCTTTGGCAGCATCATAACCAAGATCAGGGTTATCCTGCTCCAACAGCTTACCAACAACAACAGCTCCTTCCACTCCTGCGTTCGAAGCAATTGTGTATACAGGTGTCTGCAGCAAGAATCATTTATAGGTGAGAGTTAGCTTCACAAATAAAAATTAACAGCATTTTGAAACTTTACCGCGGAATAGCTGTCTAATCTTTTAAACAGGACATCTAGAAAAGAATTTAAGAAAGGAACTTCTGAAGTTGATCCATCTGATTCTGAGATATGCAGAAAAGAATACAAACCTTTAGAGCATTCTGTATAATTTGAACACCAATCTTCTGGTCAAAGTTGGCTGTAGGTAGCTTGTCCAACTCTTTTGATGCATACAGAAGAGCGACACCACCACCTAGACAGCAGAGAACTCCTTGAGTAATGTTTCCCCTAATTCCAAGTTTATTGAAACTTCATGAAAAATCCACTAAGACTTAAAAGTTTTTACCTGGAACAATACCCTCTTCTACAGCTGCCTTTGTGGCATTTAATGCATCTGTAACTCTATCCTTCTTCTCACCAACTTCAGCTTCACTTGCTCCTCCAATCTGCAATGTCCAGCAAATTCTAAGATTCATTACCTCCATTCAAGCAGCAACAAATAGGAAGGAAAGCAGCTACTGCATTTCTAAGTTAACAAGTTAAAATGCTATTAACTCTATGGTATCATACCTTCAAGACAGCCACACCACCAGAAAGCTTAGCCAGTCTTTCTTGCAACTTCTCCTTATCATAATCAGAGGTGCTCAATTCAATTGCTGATCTAATCTGTTATTGTATAGCAAAAACGTTACAATCCTAATTATTAAGGAATTTGCATAAAGTTCAATAATCAAAAGATGGCTAAAAGTTTGTTTGCAAAAAGCAAGAGGACCTGTTCACATCTTTCTTCAATGGCTTTCTTGTCACCATCCCCATCAAGGACAACGGTGTCATCCTTTGAAACAGTAACCTATAACAGCCAAAGGGAAAGGAGTCATGCATCAAGCTAGATGTCTATACATATATAAAAGGGATTAAATACTTCCATTTTACCAAACTCAAAAACTTCCTTGTTATGGGGAACTAATAGAAAATCACATCACATCAGGCAGAAAATTTCCAAACAATAGATATCACACCTTTTTGCAAGTGCCAAGCATGTCCAGATCCACCTTTTCAAGGTTCATGCCAAGTTCTTCAGTTATAACCTACATTAGATAAGTAACATAATTCATTCAACAAAAGGTCATGCGAATTCATGCCAGTGGAACTCTATGCTCTGAAACAGACAAATTCATATAGCAGAAAGTTGCCTAACCTCTCCTCCTGTGAGGACAGCAAGATCTTGCAGACTAGCCTTCCTGTTCTCTCCAAAACCAGGGGCTTTGATGGCACAGACCTGCGTCATACATAATCAATACAGGATTAGCAAGCATTCCTAAAAAAGAGAATAACTAGACAGAAAAAAGGGAAAATTCATATCAGACTGAAATCAAACCTTGATTCCTGCACGAAGCTTGTTAAGAATGAGTGTTGCAAGTGCTTCACTCTCTACATCTTCCGCTACAATCAACAAAGGCCTTTGTCTCTGAACAAAATATAGCATAGAACTTGTTAATGTTACACATAAAATAACAAATAAGGAGTTCAAGACTGTTTTGGTGAGGAAAAATAGACATTGATGAATGATGATTAGCCAGAATGTTGTCAGGTAAAATGGTCTGAATGCATGTATTGACCAAATTTTGCTTACCTTTAAAGCTAACTCTAGTACTTTGACCACTGCATTTAAGCTAGATATTTTCTTCTCATGGATTAGGATAAGAGGATCATCCAATTCCTGCCATAAAACAATGAATTGAATCAGCATCATTACATGGTCATGACTCAAGAGATATGCCAGGAGTTCAGTCAGAAGAGAAACGAATTACTTACACATTTTTGGTTTTTCGTATTGGTTATGAAATATGGGGATATGTAGCCCCTGTCAAGTTTCATGCCCTCAACAACTTCCAACTCATTAAATAATGTTTTACCATCCTGCAAAGGTTTAACCCACAGTGATACGACAAGCATGACAAGTATGAGCAACCAAATCTTGATATTAAGGCAAGAGATTTAATATATGACACGCCTGAGTGACCAAATCTTGAACTTTGAAGTAGAAAAGATTATGAACAAGCAAAATTACCACGAAGGCATCAAAATTTACCTGAATTGTGATCACCCCTTCTTTGCCAACCTTCTCCATTGCTTTTGCAATTAACTCACCAATTTCCCTCTCTCCATTAGCTGATATTGTTCCAACCTATTACAAAATATTTACAATGAAGCCTTAGTAATTTAAAGTTTACTACCATTTTGTTTTGATTCTAAAGTACTGGATCACTCTCACTGCAATAAGCTCTTGACAGGAAAAAAGTTTGAATAAGTAAACCAACCTGAGCTATCTCTTCAGATGTACTAATCATCTGTGCCATACTTTTCAAGTTTGTTACAACAGCATCAACTGCCATTGTTATGCCACGCCTTAGGTCCATTGCATTCATTCCTGCAGCAACAGACTTGCATCCTTCCGTAAATATTGCTCGTGTAAGCAATGTTGCACATGTAGTCCCTGCAAATATGTCAAAGAATTCTCATGACTCAGCTCTTGACATATAAACAACGTGCATGCATTTTGCAAACCTGAATGTCTAAGCTGACCAAGTTAGTACACGCAAAAATGGATGTATCTACAATAGACTTAAAAAAAATAACCACAAGAAAGTATCTAAAAAAACAGAGTTGAAGACTTCGAATGAATCTATTAGATTTATGAAAATGCTTGTGCCTTACCATCACCAGCTACATCATTGGTGGCATTTGCAACTTGTTTCACAAGACTAGCACCAACATTCTTGACCTTATCCTTGAACTCAATGCTCTTTGCAACAGTTACACCATCTTTAGTTACTTTTGGAGCACCATAGCTTTGTTCGATAACCACATTTCGTCCCTTTCCCCAAAAAAAAAGATTAACATAAGTTTCATCATCCTATAAATACATAACATCATTTCTTCCTTTCGTCAATATTCCTACCCGTAAATTTTAAGACCCTACTTCTTATCCAATAGAAGAAGAGGAATAAGCTGTTTCAATCAATGATTAACCTTGACACCGCAAACCTAAGACATAAAGAAAAGATTCATAGCAATGAAAATGGGAAATATTGGATTCACCTTAGGACCCATGGTGACTATAACAGCTTCAGCAAGCTCTTCAACACCTTTAAGCATCAAAGCTCGAGCTTCCACCCCAAATTTTATATCTTTCGCTGCATAGTTCCTATTCCAACCCAATCTACTACCAATCTAACACACCCAAAAATATAGAAATCAATAAAAATATCAATCAACACAAACGAAAAAGAAAAGAAAAAGCTAGTGACTGCTACCAATTAACTACCTGATGTGTCGTGTTCCTAGCAATCCTGTAAAACCAAATATCAAAAATAAAGAGAAAGAGAAAATTAGTTTAATTCAAACGAACAGAAATGAAACTTCAAAAAAGATTAATGAACTAATGTCTTCAAAGCAGTACCTAGCTTTAGAAGCGAGGCCTGAAGCGAAACGATACATGGTTTGTTTGGGAGGAAAGAAAGAGAAAAGGAAAGCTTGAGAAAGTGACAGAATGAGGAAATGAGTGAGTTTGGGGCGGACAGAAACACTGCGCAGAATGGTGGCTCGTGTTTTTAAAGGGAAAGAAACCCCAGATTGAGAAGCGAAAGAAGAAGGGTCTAGAAGCAACAGCCTACCCAGCAGTTTCTAGTTGCTTTGTTTTTTTTTTCTTCTTTAGGGTTTAGGGTTTTGCGTCTTTGTTTTTACTTTTCCTTTAACTTTTCAACTGGGCTTAATCAAAGTTCGAGGAAACTTGGTTCGCTAAATTGTTAAATTGTAAAGTAAAAATATTATAAACTTTAATTATTGAATTAATAAATTTATTTTATCTTTATATCTTTTCATTCTTTTTATCGAGTAAAAATTAAAAGTGAAAACGATTTCGTTCGATTAAGAAAAAATCAATTTATGAGTAGTATTTTAATTTTTAAATTCATGTTCTGTCCATTTTTCTTTAAGATTTGTGCAATTAGGTCTTCAAGATATTTAGTTATGCTCTTAATTTCATGTTCTCACCAAAATTTTTTAGTCTACCACTAAAATTGCTCAATTACATGCCTTAATAATGTTATGCCATATATCATTTTTTTAAAACAATTATCTTATTTGAAAAATCTATTTTTTAAAACAAATATTTAATTTAAAATCATAAAAATTATTTCAAATTTAAATCATAAAAAAATTAAAAAAGAAAAATAAAAAATAGTGAAACATGCAGAGAAGTATTTGTAATCTAATCTTATCTATTATCTTATACTATTTTATTCTCTTCTTCATCCTATACATAAAAAATGACCTTAATTACATCTGATTTAAACTTATCTGACCCCATAAAAAATAGGGATCAAATTGCATGAGGACCAAAATACAATTTCTTCTTAGTTTGCTGGTAAAAATAAAAAAAAATATGGCTTAAGCAAATCCAGCTTCACCATACCATATAGAAGGCTTCTAAATACAACCACAAAAAGATTAGATACACCCTATTTCCTAATTAATTTACAATTTTACCCTTAAATCTCACTAATTTTCTTTAATTTTTTTTTAGTTTTCGAAACTCATGGAAAGAAATTTTCATGGGTTTTACAAAGCTCACAGAAAGAGATTTCTGTGAACCTCTGAAAGCTCACGAAAATTTCCTTCTAGGAACTTTCAAAAGCTCAAGAAAATTTCTTTCCGTGAGTTTCGAAAACTTAAAAAAAAATTAAAGAAAATTGGAGAATTTTACAAACAAAAAATTTTGTGAGCATTTTAAAAATTACAGAAGAGAATATTCGTAAATCTTTGAATGCTTACGGAATTTTCCTTCCGTGAGCTTTGAGAACTAAAAAAAATAAAATGAAAAGAGGAAGGATATTTCGGGTAAAAAAAACTTAAGTTGTGTTTAGTAAAAATTAAGATGTAACTACCATGTATCATAGCCCATAAACTCTTATTCCCGCCCATAAACCGAACCCCAAAAACCCTACCTTTCCCTCAAATATTCAGCCACCCTATAAGTTCGCCGCTCCCATTTTCTTCTCTCCTCAGTCAGGTTCATTCTCACTCTCTGCATCCCTCGAGCGGTTGCAAAAATGGCAGAAAGAGGCGGAGGAGAACGTGGCGCTTTCAGGCGTGGCTTTGGTGGCAGATCAGACCGTGGTCCCAGAGGCAGGCGCCGTGGCCGCAAGGAGGAAGAGGAGAAATGGGTGCCGGTAACAAAACTCGGCCGTTTAGTCAAATCCGGCAAGATCACATCCCTCGAACAAATCTACCTCCATTCCCTCCCCATCAAAGAGTACCAAATCATCGACCAACTCGTTGGCCCTTCCCTGAAAGACGAGGTAATGAAGATCACTCCTGTCCAGAAACAAACACGCGCTGGCCAGCGCACGCGTTTTAAGGCCTTCGTCGTTGTCGGCGATGGAAATGGGCACGTTGGATTGGGGGTGAAGTGCAGCAAGGAAGTTGCGACGGCTATTAGAGGGGCGATAATATTGGCGAAGTTGTCGGTGATACCGGTGAGGAGAGGGTACTGGGGGAATAAGATCGGGAAACCTCATACAGTGCCTTGTAAGGTTACTGGGAAATGCGGGTCCGTTACTGTTAGGATGGTGCCTGCTCCGAGAGGTGCGGGGATTGTGGCAGCTAGGGTGCCCAAGAAGGTGCTTCAGTTTGCTGGGATTGAAGATGTTTTTACTTCTTCCAGGGGTTCTACTAAGACGCTTGGTAACTTTGTCAAGGTATTGAGTTTTTCTTTATAGTTTTTGTTTGTTCTGTTCTGTTGGTATTTAAGATTCTTTATGGATTTAGGTCTTTGGTTTTTAAATGCTTTCCTTGCTATTCCTAATCATTGGGATTGTAGGTTGCCATTTACTTCTTTGAATGAGTTATTGTGGTATGCTTGATTTGTTTGGACTATATCAGTGATCTAAGTTATTGACATGTTGTAAGGTTTATATTACTGAATTAATTGGACACAAATTGTGACTTAGCTTGAGTGGTGACTGATGCATTGTTTCACGTTTCATTCATTGCCATGCTCTAAGGTATATGTTATGTAGTATCCCATCCTAAGCTTTCATGGCTTCTAAGAATTGTAAAACCAACGTCCCCCTGAAAAAAAGCTTGTGTCTTATTTTGCACAAAGAGAGACTTTGAGGAAGAGTGCATGCGAACATGGCAGTCCAGTCTGCCATCTTCATTTTCTCCCCTTTTATTTGTACCTTGTCTTTCATGTCCGCCAAAGAGAGATGGAATTTAGGTGGGTTAGTTTTTATGGATCAGCCATGAGAGAAGAACGCTGTAAAATGTTTTTGTTTTGCATTCTTGATGACCGTGACAGCCAATTTTTCCATCCAAGCTTGTAAAATGTTGGGATCTTTGTCAGTTTGGTGATTTATGCTTACTCTTATGTTTGTTTAGTGTTTTGGCTTGGTAAAATCTGTGTCATATGTTTTTAAACTCCTCTAAGCATGTGCTTGTAGGTTTTCTTCATTTGTTGACATGCCAACTTTTTTTTTTTGAATTATTGCATATTGCTGCTACCAATTCCTGTTATTATTTATTCTTGATTATTGGAAAATCAGTGCATTTTCATGCTTGACAGTTGTTTATTTTCTTCATGATAATTAGGAGATGCTTATTCAGCTGTTGGTGATATATGATTCTTGTTTGTTGCTCTTGCAAATGTGATTGCAGGCCACCTTTGATTGTCTTCTGAAAACTTATGGTTTCTTGACTCCTGATTTCTGGAGGGAGACGCGCTTCACAAAGTCTCCTTTCCAGGAGTATACTGATCTGTTGGGAAAGCCAGTGAAGTCCCTTGTACTTGAAGATGTGGAGAGGGTGGATATATGATGGAGATCTATAAATTATTGGGGAGATTCAGGTCCTAGGGTTATCTTCACTTTTTTGCTTGTTTGGTTTTGCGGTGAAATATTCAGTAATTGTTCATCAACTGCTGTTTCGTTTTTCTTTATCTGGATTCTTTATAAGATCGTGGTTACATGAGTTAAGTCATTTTAGTTATGTGCTACTTGTGAACTAATGCATATTATAATTTCAGCTGGCTTCTTGCTTGATTAAGTTATGTTCAGAGGTTTTCTCTTATTTTTTTTCTTTGTGATTCTATTTTGAAATTGATTATTTTTCCAAATTTAGTTTTTATTTTTGTTATTCATAACAACTAAAATTGAACTCTGGGGAGTTTGGACAGCAATCTAGATTCAAGCCAAGAACACTTGCATTAGAAGCCAAAAGATCAACGAAGACTTACAAATCAAATCTACAATTTGCTCCAGTTCTCCCATGCCAATTCACAATCAGAAACTATTGCTAAATTTTCACCCTCCTATTTCAACTTAAAAGCACAAGAACCCAACAACAGATATGTGAAAAATGCAAAATAATTAATTAAATAAGAAATACACTGAAAAGCCTAGCTCACAGATTCAAGCTGCTGGCAAATTGATTGTTTCAACAGGAGTTCCTTTTCTGGCCTGCGCAATTCTGTTGGCATAGAGAGTCACCAGACGCAACTGGGCACCATTGAGGTCTTGCAAGTATGGCAGGAAAGCCTTCCCAAGCATGACATAAATGTCGACCAGGCACAAAACAACAGTCTGTAACCAGCATTGCCAAACAGATAATTCAAAATAGTGAGCATGATTGATCAATTAATACTGGTCAAGGAGAAACCTAAACACGCAGTGAGCAAGTATTAATTTAACTGATTATTCACAATCAACATTGGTAATTAGGCACTTGAATGAATAGCCAATGTAGCCTTTCTGCATTCTTTTATTGTCTGGGACTCAAAATTATTTTAGCATTTAGATTTAAATGTCATTTCAGATATGTAACAGAGTATATTCACCACGAACAAAAAGTAAAATACAATAAAACTTCTAACATGCAACTCTGCACAGACTAGTTTTAGATATCAGTGATTGCGACAAGATGGACTCGAAGATAGTAATGGCTAAGGTAACCTAATTGGCGATTGGTGACAGTACCCTTCTACGTATACAAGGGATCTAAGTTTAAATCCAACCGCTAGAGCTATCCAGAACAAAGATGTTATGGAAACAGAATACATGTACCAACAAGCAAAAAATTTTACCTTGCGAACTTCAGCACTCTGATTGCTGAATGCATCAAAAAGAAGCGGTAAAAATGAAGGTAGCTCAGCCAGTAGTTCCTCTTGAGAAAGCCGGCGCAGAAGCTTGTAAAGGTAGAAAGAATGAGAATAGTATGTGACAATGAAATAAGGGTAACAAAGTACTGGGGCTTTAATATAACATTGTGCATCCAACTTAAAATTATTGGCCATCAGTTAAGACACCTAACTTGAATATAAGGTTACAACTAGATGATACTGCTTAGTTATTTTGAAATTTCATTTTACATCATTCTTGTTTGGACTAACTGCTTATAATCTGCAACCACTGTTGATCTCACCATTCCCACCACCCCTAAAAGATAGCTCCAGTGTTTTGCACCTTCAGTTTCAATAAACTACTTTTTCATTATTAAACTTCACCACTCAAGACATCATAGGGATATAGTTAGCTATGGAATACCTTTGTTAATGTCTTGATGCAAAAAATCAGAGTTTTCTCATCTTCAGTGATTAACAGGGCTACAATAACCTGCAACTCAGCAAATGAAACAAAGTTGTCAGAAAAATTCAACACTAGTGCAAAAAACCTTATGAAAGTTGAGTAAACATACACTCAGACATCTGAAAGGATCATATTCTGATAAAATAATAGATAAGCATTTCTCTGCTTCAATTGAAACCTGAATGCAAAATATGAACATATTGGGGTCAGGCAAAGGGGTAACATTAGGTCTTGGTATGTATTAAACAACAGATGAAAACAATGGCACCTTGGAGACTGCTTCCTTTGCAATGTGAAGTAATTTTTCTATTACAATTTCGATAGAATCTTCCATCTCATCTTTCTGGTTTCGCAAAACATAGACTAAAAAACACATTAGAAAATAAAAAAAAAACATGTGAAAAGAAAATTTTGCAGAGAATAAAACTATTCAGAACTTCATTTGATGGATAGAATGTTAGTTTTAGTTCCACAAACCAGTTTGTTTATCATGTCAGCTACTAACTGCAAGGTGAACTCCCTGGTTAAAGAATCAGGATCATCCAACACCTCAACAACAACTTTCAGAATCTGATTGAAATGCTGCAAATAAATTATCATCCAACAGCGTCAGCACATTGCTGCAAAAGCTTTATAACACTCCTTTCAACATGTTACTAATCAAGATCCATCCAAAAAAAAAATGTTGCCTACATCATGCGTTGCATTACAACTATACTAACTCTCATCATAGATGTTCATGCCAGGAATGTTAGAAGATCTGAAAAGTGAATCATGTTCAGTGTCTTGTAAAATCAAATTCCTCATAAACATAAATGGCAAGTAACACACTCGTTATGTTGTAAATCCTATGCATACGTATATGTGTTGGACAAGCGCATCTGCCACAGTGGAGATCTTAAACATGCTAGCTTACAAACTGTATAAGTTGTAGCCTTATGCTCGCTCTTGGAAGGAAATGAATGGATCATGAGTTTAATTAGATTATACCTTTGTCCATATAGAATAGTTAGTATCCGTGGAAGCTTTAATGAGTTGCTGAAGTGCCTGCTGTCTAACAGTTGCAGTCTCCTTATTGTTAGAAATCTGAAAAATGCCAAGAGTAGGAAGGCAATGAGTTTATTGGTTTCTAGACAATAGCAGAAAAGCAAAAACAAAAACAAAATTACTCTTATAAAATATGCTTTCAGAGCAAGGGATAAGTAAAATGGGGAGGGGGCTTAACGAAGGGGACCTTTAGCATTCATAGTTCACCTGCTGAAGAATTTGAGGAATGATGATACGTGATTTTAGTGGAGAGCAAATCTTAGTATTGTTGGAGTTCTCACAACTATGATTGACATCAACAAAAGTGTCATTACCAACATTGGAATTGCTTACTCCAGGATGACTAGATCTTGTCACCGTATTAATGTCAAAACATGATGGAGGCAAGTAATTATCCACAACATTTTCATGATCAACACCATCAGGATGGCTCAAAGGGGATTGAACATTTTCATCAGCACCAGTAGTACTGCAAATAATGTCATTGTTATAGCGGCCTTCAAGATTTTCATTGGATACTTTTTGAGCAATAGGTTCTAAAATTTGCATTGGTTCTTTTATGGAGAACTTCTTGCTATTATCAATATCACTAGAACCAGAAGAATACCTTCCAAAATAGTAAGCTTTCTTCAATGCACCAGCAGATTCACCGTCAGGAGAAAATCCAATCTCAAATGGCTCATTAATGTTTCTAGGACGCGGCCTTTCTCTCTTGTTCTGCAAGAAGTTCATAAGATCCATTTCAATTCGAGGGGTTTGCTGCCTAAGAATTCGCCTTACAGAATTTTGCTCTTCGACTGACATACACATGATGTAGTTTATAACACCAGTTGAGTCGTAGTGAGTATGTACAGAGACAATGCAAGAAATGGCTGCTTCTTTTAGCTTTGTGTTTTTATCATAGATCAAAGGCATCAATTTAGCAAGCCACAGCTTTAGAATACCACTATTAGCAGCACCTTCAGAATTCATAGCATTCTTCTTGAAGGAAACAATAGCATATTCTATAACAGCCAGTTTTGCCTTCGGTGATCTCTGTTCATCTAATGCACGGAGCAAAGCAGGTAAAAGAGAATCTATACCATAGGCTTTGCTCACAACTTCCAAATTCATTACGGAAAGCTGCCGAACTAATTCCTTGGGATCAATTAACCTTGAAAACACATGGTGTAAGATTCGATCCAAGTAACTTTCAAAAGGTTTTCTACATGCTGGAATTATATCCGCAAGAGCTGAGAGAGCAGCCTGTGCAACTTTATGGTGGGGATCCTCCAAGTGCTGGAAAAACAACTTCATGACTTTCTCAAAATTCTGTGTAACTTCTTGAATACCTTTTTGGTCCTGCTGCAGCAAACCCCTGACATAATTAAAAGCAGCAACCCTAGCAGACCAATTAGAATTTGGACTCAAACCCTCTGTCAGAGCCTCCTGGAGTGATGCTGGACCATCCACATAGTTTGACATTTCACCAAGTAATATCTGATTATCGTCGAGAGAGCTTCTAATGTTTCCAGAAACTCGACCTGTTATGTTCTTTCTTAAAAGAGGCCTCTGGAAGTTAGGAATAATATTACCCTGGGAGTCCCTAAAATTGGCATCCTTAGAAGATGTCTCTACATACTGTCTGTCAATATGCTTATTTACTGATTTCCTAGCAGACCTTTCATCAGAGTGCTCTTCCATAAAACCACCTCCCATTTTCTCAGAAGATTGCTTCCCTGAATTTGAAGATGAAAAAGCTAGAAAAGGTTTGATGGTTAGATTAGAGAAGTGAGAAAAAGATCTTATCAAAATCTCTTCAAGCTTGAATGAGGTCAGAAATGTTGCATATAAAACTGACAACAGAACTCCTACCTTTAACTGTTGATGCAGTTGAATCAGTGAAAATAGCATTTGCGGCAACAGCTGAAGCAGTGACAGTAGGGGGAAATGGGAGGCCATGAGCTGAATGAAGGTCAACTCCTGCACTAGGAACCACATCCATATTAGGGAACATATTAGTCACAAAGTGTGACAGGTATGCAAAGCTCCCATTGATTTGTTGAACTACTTAACATATACCTAAATCGAAGCTAGCTGACCGCTTCCTTTGAAAATTTTGTTTCTCAGATATATCTAAACCAGCTAGCGTGTTTTGAATTGCAGGCACCCTCTGTTTGTTTGCACGTGGCATGTTCTCTAAATTTCTTTCAGTACTACTTCCATGTGATTTTGCTTCTGAGAAAAATGGGCCAGAGGATAGAGCATTGCCTACTGGTACAGCCCTACTCCGATCCATCGTGGTAACTATAGATGTTCCAGGTCCAGGTAAATCTGTAAAAGTCGGTGCTTGAAAAGCTTTATTTGATTTACGGACATCCCTTCCTCGAATCAAAGGAGAAGGATGGCGTCTGTGTGTGGCCCCATATTCATCATTTATCATCTATTTGATAAACAAACTATATAATTTACCCAATCAATTAATCAAAAGTGGAAATTCAAAAAGGTAAAAAAGAAGTTTATACCCTTTGGATGACAGAATCAAAGGACAGAAATAGTTGCTGAGAACGTTCTGGCCAAGTTTTCTTGAACATTCTGTAGCAACGTCGAGCAACTGACCGTACCTTTCATTTTCCAAGATTATTGAAGATAAACCACATCATTGATAATGATTTCTATAGTGTGTATAAACCACATCATTGATAATGATTTCTATAGTGTGTATGTGCGTGTGTCTGTGTGTGTGTATAATGCAGAACCAGCAAATATGCGGCAAATGCTCTCTGTGCAAGGACATGGAATCTATCAAACAAAGAGGAATGACAGATTACCCCTTTCCCCCGTAAAAAAGCAATTAAGAGAAGGAAGAAGAGTGACAGTTAAAAGCAACCTGAATATCATTAGAACAAGGAAAAGAAGGCATAAGAAGTAAAACTTCAAAAGAAGAAAAAGGAAAAGAAATAAAGAAATAATGACATAAATAACCAAACTCTTAGCTTAATCCTTAAACTGAATTTCAATTACAATACCATTTCATGATGTCATGATGTATTCTAACTGCCACAAACTTGAGCAATAATCCATGGCAACAGAAATAGCAGCATATACCCAAGTTTAAAGGGAATGCTTGAACAAATAATGAAGAGTTCTCAGTGAAAAGAGGAAAGAAACAAAAATGAACATAGTTGCTTCTCTTCCAGCTGAACTGACATTCTTTGATTAATGTCATCATATCAAAAGATCTATGTTCAACTTTCTGAACATAGCAGTCAACTAGAAGTGTGAAAGATAGTTTCATTTCTTCATACTATTCAACTGCCCAAATTAAGGGCAAAATGATTTAGGAGATGTCACAAGACGAAGTCTGAAACTTAGTATATGTAATAACAGACATGAAAAGAGGTTGATGTATAAGAATGAGATGTATAATTATAAATACAAAGCTCATATGTCATAATCTGGTTTTTGCCTTGACAAGAAAACAATTATCAAAACAATACCTCATTCGATGCATCTACTATACAGCATTTTATGAGATCCTCATAAAGATCAGCTGACCTCTGTATTTCTGGCTCATCAGCCCAGTGCTCTAGCATCAGAAGTGAGTACTCACAGCATCTGTAATTGTGAATGAGAGTTGTGAGAGGATCCATGATGGAGAATGGGAGCAATAAAATATTTTAGTTTTTGTCTTTTAATTGTTTTAGAGTTTTAGGCTGGAAATACTGTGTTTAATTTTATTAATAGGATTTCGGATTTTATTTTAGTCTTTTATTGTTTTATTTTAGGGTATTAGAATTTTAATAGAGAGTTTGTATCCTATTAGGATTAGGCTTGCTTGCTTGCCTACAAATAGGCTTTGTACTCTCTTTAAAAGATAGAGAATAATAATTTCAGAATTTTCAGCAAAGTTTTTGCTCTTTGGTTGTGTGACTCAACCATTCTTAGGTGTGACTCCTAAGAAACCCTAGGTGAGACTCCTAGGCTTTTATTCTTTACTGTTTTAGCAGCATAATTAGCCCCAAATCACACCCTAAACCCTAATTCAAACCTAACTCAGATCTGTCCTACATCAATCCATAGTTATCAAGTGCATGTAATCAAGGAATGAATAGAATACCTAGCACGGAGTACTGCATTATTGTCATGTTTTGCATGATTAACTATTTGAGGAAGCACACGGGAAACTTTGCAATTAATCAGCATCTGGACAGTGCAGATATGCATCAATACAGGCTTCCAGGTAAAAACAGAAAAAATTTATAGAGATTTTCTTGTTGTCTGCACATACTGTTTTGATGCAGGTGTCCGCAGATTCAGCAATTACAAGAACAGTTATCACAACCAGCTTGAAAAGCACCTAAGAAAGGTATCAGATAATAATGTTGCCACTCAGAAGCAACCATAAGGTCAAAAGGAAATAAACGTAAGCATAATATTGAGGATGTTATGACAGGCTAAAGCTACTATATTTACAAGTAATTTTAACAGACGAGAAAACATTCTTACTGGAATGAACATTTCTGCACAAGCCTCAAAATCTCCCAACAACTCTTTCGACAAGAAACTTAAGAGATGACAGGCCTGAGGCAACAAGAAAGCGTTGAGAGAAACACTTGTTTGAAGAATGAACTAGTTCTGTAATTTGCTCCAAGATACATGATACTGTTTTTGTATTTTACCCAATCTGTGTAGCATGAATTTATTCATTTTTATTCTACTATGTCTATTCCTATTTATATATTATTTGATTTGCTAAATAAATGTCCAATACTTTGTGCATGGAACAAACTAAGAATCTGTTAGCATGAAACAGTTACATCTTTGGCTGTTTAAAACATAGCATCATTTGCTATTTAAAACTTGTCTTGTATCTCAACCTGTATCATAAGATTTTATGATCATTTCTTGAAGCATCTCTTCTATAATCAACATTAACTGATAGCCTTCCATGTTCTGTAGGCTATCTAGACATAGGTAAAGGGTATTCTATGCTTGTGATAGATGGGGCAAGTAGCAGGGAAATATGAAATTAAAAGCTCAGACATTTGCAAAAGCAAGTAAACATGGCATCCTCCAGGATATTACATCAATTTAATTAATTGAAGAATATTGGTAAAATACAATTATAAAGGACAAATCTTAACATGAAGAAATTGCTAATGCGTGATGCAACATATAATTAAAAGCAGAGAGGGTTTTCAGGCCAGGACAGAATTTATGACTTAAAATGGCAATCAGCAGAGAAAACCCTATTAATGACAACACAATTGCTAATTGCGTAGTCATCAGTCCTTGCAGGCAAGTTCAACAAACCTGCTTTACAATGCTAGACCTTCGATCAGATAACTGTGTGCAAAGAGGTGCAACAAGTTGCTTTAAGAGAGCATGAAAGCATGGATAATCAACAGCACCTAACAGAAAAAATAGGGAATTAAATAGTCAACATTCATTGTAAGCCCCGGACCATCATGACTATAAATGGTTTTTAGCATATGAATGCATTTGCATTGCACACAAATTTCACCACAGAAAAACCAATTTCCATAGTTTCAACAAAGACACGCACGTTGCAGACACAAAACTCTGGAATATCAATTTCAAAGTTATTATGTAGTCAAAAGCACCCATTTCAAAATTTAGCTCTTCGGCATTAAACCGGGGGAAACATGAACAGGCTGCAAACTATCAAAAGGGATCTTTCATGTACTTCTAGAGACATGTTTCCAAAATAAAGCAGAAAGGCACAATGAGATGTCACACTAGGAGAGTAGACGAGGTATTTCAATCTTACATCGGATATAAAAGGGAAGGTCCTTGAGCATAAAAGAGAATAAGGCGGTTATGCGGAGAAAGGATAACGGCCACGTGACAAGTGGTATCAGAGCCAACTCTTGACCATTCGATTCCATGCTGAGCGCCCCAACAAGGGTAGTTTAAGGTGGGCCAATTCCATGCCAAGTGCCCTAGAGCAATAAAGCAAGGTGAGCCCCAAAAAGGGTTAGTTGTGATGAGGATGTCATGAGACTGGGTGGAAGAGAATATCACGCCAAAAGAGTAGACTGGCTGTTTCAATCCCACATTAAATACGAAAGGGAAGGTCATAAAAGAGGTGGCGCTGCACACCCAATAAGCCAGTTTTGCTGGGAGACAATAATGAACACATGCCAAGGACACATAGCCAAACCCCACATAATGAAAAAGGGTTTAATTAGCTATTGAGAATGTCAAAATGTGATTGGATTTAGTTTCCTCAATTTCTGTCTGTAATTAGGAGTTGATTGAGAACTGATTTGGTCAATGATCTAAATCAATGAAGTAAGAAAATTAGGCTGTAATTTAATTAAAACTTTCCTATTCCTATGTACAGTTTTTCCCTATAAAAGGATTGTAAATCAGAAGGAAATAGATACATAGAAATATACAGTTTTTTACCCAATTCTACATGGTGTTAGAGCGTTCCTTTTTTTTTCTAGCTAAATTCGGTCTCTCAAATCCTCTTTATGTCAGAAATCACTTTTGAATCCCTGACCAGTACACCTGCATCGACCCCTACCATCAATAAGCCATCCCATTCTAAATCATTTTTGATTCCCTGACCAGTACACCTACATCTACCCCTACCAACAATAAGCCATTCTGTCCAGATTACTACAATTAGGCTGAATGGCAACAACTTCTTGTGTTGGTCTCAATCTGTATGCATGTATCTACAGGGGGCGAGGAAATATGGGCTATTTAACAGGCGATGCAAAGGAGTCAGCCGCTACAAATCCCCTACATGCAGTCTGGGATGTTGAAACTTCCATGGTTATGGCATGGCTTGTGAATTCCATGGAGGAGGAAATCAGCTCCAACTAGATGTGCTACTTGACGGCCAAGGAATTTTAGGAAAATGTGAATCAGATGTACTCTGACTTAGGTAATCAATCTCATATATTTGAATTAACCTTGAAGCTTGGTGAAATTAAGCAGGAAGATGAATCTATTACCAGGTACTTCAATCAGTTGAAACGGTTGTGGCAAGATCTGGACTTGTTCAATGACTATGAGTGGAAATCCATTAAAGACAGTAACTACTTCAAAAAATTTGTAGAAAACAACCGGATCTACAAGTTCTTGGCTGGCCTTAATGTTGAATTTGATGAAGTAAAAGGGCGTATCCTTGGAAAACAGCCTTTGCCACCAATCGGTGAGGTGTTTTCAGAAGTTAGAAGGGAGGAAAGCTGAAGGAGTGTTATGGTGGGAAAAAAGGGTGTCACGGCTCCCTTTAAAGGTTCCGCTTTGGCTGCTGGAAATACCAATTCGGGCAGAAACTTCAACCCTTCACAGAAGCAGGAGCGTTCGCAAGTTTGGTGTGACCACTACCACAAACCCCGCCATACAAGAGAGACTTGCTAGCGGATCCATGGCAAACCTGCCAATTGGAAGAGCAGTAGACAGAATAATAGATCTGGCCATGTACTTTCCACTGCAAATGAAGTTGAATCTGTCCCCTAGTACCCATTTAGTAAAAAGCAAATGGATCATCTTCGTAAACTTTTTACCGCCTAGTTCGTCATCTACTATTCCTAGTGTTTCGATTGCACAATTAGGTAAAAATCCTAATGCTTTCTCCTGTTCTTTGAATTCAGCCCCTTGGATCATAGATTCAGGTGCTTCAGACCATATGACTAGTTTTGCTGATCTATTTAGTACCTACACACCTTGTTCTGGTCATCAAAAAATTAGAATAGCTGATGGAAGCTTCTCACCAATTGCAGGAAAAGGTCTAATAAAACTTTCTGATCAAATAAACCCCTAGATTAACCTGCAATCTTTCGTCAGTAAGTAAACTTTCCAAAGATTCTAATTGTCATGTTGATTTCTTTGAATCTAATTGTGTTATCTAGGACCAACGCTCGGGGAGGACGATTGGCAGTGCTGAGATGGTAGATGGTCTTTACTGCTTCAATGGTATCCTGTCCTGTAATAACAAGGCTCAAGGATTTTGCAGTATTAGTTCAAATCTTGTTCTTGAAGAAATGCTACTTTGGCATCTTAGGCTAGGTCATCCTAGTTTTCAATATTTGAAACTTTTATTTCCTGCTTTATTTCAAAACGTGGATTGTTCTTCTTTTAAGTGTGAAAGTTGTGTTCTTGCTAAAAGTCATCGGACTACTTATAAATCTTAACCATATCGTGCATCAAAACAATTTCATCTCATTTATAGTGATGTTTGGGGTCCTTCTAAGGTTACAACTATTTCTAAAAAAAAATGGTTTGAAACTTTCATTGATGATCACACACGATTATGTTGATTGTACCTAATGCATAAAATATCTTATGTGGAAAAATTGTTTCAAAATTTTTATAGCATAATTGAAAATCAATTTCAGACAAAAATTAATATTTTTCATTCTGATAATGGAACAGAATTTTTAAAAAAATATTTGGGAAATTTTTTCAAAGAAAAAGGTATTTTGCATCAATCTACTTGTCTTGATACCCCTCAACAAAATGGTATTGCCGAAAGGAAAAATAAGCATTTACTTGAGGTAGCACGATCAATAATGTTTTCCATGCATGTGCCAAAATATTTGTGGGGAGATGCAGTGTTGACAGCTTTTTATTTGATTAATAGGATGCCCACTCATGTCTTGCAATATATGACACCTTTAGAATGTTTAAAAAATCAGTTTCCTACCTCTAGAATTCATGCTGATTTACCTATCAAGGTTTTTTGGTGCATTGCATTTGTTCACATTCTAAGTCAGTTTCGGTCAAAACTAGATCCTTGAGCTGAAAAATGTGTTTTTGTTGGTTATTCACCAAATCAAAAGAGGTAAAAGTGTTATAATCCAATCACCAAAAAATATTTTACAAGTATGGATGTAACCTTTTTAGAAACACAGCCCTATTTTTCCAAAAATCCTCTTTAGGCGGAGAGATATACAAGGGAAGAAAATTTTTGGCAAGTTTCTACTTATCCTATGCCTCACACAATCTTTAAAATCTCCCATCCACAAATGAATTTGCAAGCATTTCCACAAATGCAGGAAATACCAAATCAAGAAAGTTGTCCTAGTACAGATATCTCACAAACAGGGGGAGAATTGCCTCAACAAAACTCCGAGCTTCTGGTTAATACGAGGCGAGGGACAAAAAAGGGTAACAAAGACTTATCTATCATCCAAGCACCAGTTCAATCAGACTTCTGAGCAATGAGATTCTGGAAACCCAAGGGAACCCTACTGCAGCTTTATCTCCTTCAACTTTATCTCCTAGCAATCAATGTACACCTGATCTTTCTGATCTTGATGTTCCAATAGCTATTAGGAAAGGGACAAGAACATGTACCCATCATCCCATTGCTAAATACATATAAAAAATTGTACCAAAATCATAAAGCTTATATCTCTAGGATATCTAATCTGTTTGTACCTAGAAACATTAAGGAGGCCCTAGATGATCCAGATTGGAAGTTAGCCGTTATGGAAGAGATGAATGCTCTTAACAAAAAAGGTACTTGGGAGACAGTAGATTTGCCACATCATAAGACGGTTGTGGGATGTAAATGGGTGTTTACTATAAAATGCAATGCTAATGGTAGTGTTGAGAGGTATAAGGCAAGGCTTGTGGCCAAGGGTTTCACACAAACCAATGGGATTGATTATCAAGAGACATTTGTCCCAGTGGCAAAAATAAACTCAATTCGAGTCTTACTATCTGTAGCTGTGAACTTTGATTGGCCATTACATCAGTTGGATGTGAAAAATGCGTTTTTAAATGGAGACTTGGAGGAAGAAGTTTTTATGAATCTACCACTTCGTTTTGAAGAGAATCTTGATGGTAACAAAGTTTGCAGGCTAAGGAAATCTTTGTATGGCCTTAAATAGTCTCCTAGAGCTTGGTTTGAACGTTTTGGGAAAATGGTCAAAAGTTTTGGTTATTGTCAAAGTCAGGCAAATCATACCATGTTTTACAAACACTCCACTAATGGGAAAATAGCCATACTAATTGTTTATGTGGATGATATTATTCTAACAGGTGATGACAATGCAGAGCTTGAGAATTTGAAGAGGAGACTTGCTAAATTTTTTGAAATCAAAGACGTAGGCCCTTTAAAGTATTTCCTCGGGATGGAGTTTGCTAGATCAAAAGAAGGAATATTTGTTAACCAACGTAAATATGTACTTGATTTACTTGGTGAAACAGGTTTACTTGGATGCAAGGCAACTGAAACTCCCATTGAGCCCTACATAAAGCTTCAACCTGCCAAACCTGAAGAAGTGAGCAGTATCAAAGACTTGTTGGAAAACTAATCTATTTATCTCACACTCATCCAGATATACCCTTTGCAGTTGGTGTTGTGAGTCAGTTCATGCATTCACCTAGACAAGAGCATTTTGAGGCTATCTATAGAATTTTGAGGTATCTAAAAGGGACTCCTAGAAGAGGACTGCTGTACAAGAAACGGGAAGATCTACAAGTTGAAGCTTACACTGATGCTGACTGGAGAAGATCAACTTTTGGTTATTGCACATTTATTGGAGGGAAATTAGTGACTTGGCGAAGCAAGAAACAAAGTGTGGTAGCCAGAAGCAGTGCCGAAGCAGCATTTAGATCAATTGCACATGGAATATGTGAAGTACTATGGATTAAGAGATTACTGGAAGAATTGAAGATCTCAAACCCTTCACCAATGAAGGTCTATTGTGACAACAAGGCAGCCATTTCAGTTGCTCACAATCCAATCCTTCATGATAGAACAAAGCATGTGGATGTGGATAAACACTTCATCACAGAAAAAATTGAGAAGAGATTGATCTGTATGCCATATGTCCCTACTGCAAAACAGGTTGCAAATATGCTTACTAAAGGATTACCAAAGAAGCAGTTCGACTGGCAATGGAAGATATCTACAAACAAGCTTGAGAGGGAGTGTTGAGAATGTCAAAGATGTGATTGGATTTAGTTTCCTTACTTAGTTTCCTAAATTCCTTTCTGTAATTAGGAGTTGATTGAGAACTGATTTGGTCAATGATCTAAATCAGTAAAGTGAGAAAATTAGGCTGTAAATTAGTTAAAACTTTCCTATTCCTATGTACAGTTTTTCCCTATAAAAGGATTGTAAATCAAAAGGATATAGATAGACAGAAAATATACAGTTTTTTACCCAATTCTACATTAGCTCTTATTTAGAGTTAAGTACGTGGGATATCTATGTTTTTAGTTGGGCATTTTTAGTTTAATCTTCAAATGAAAACAATATTTTTTATTATTAAATAAATTAACTTGATTTGAGCTGGTAAACAAGCTTAAATTCATAAACAACTCAGGACTGTCCATAAACAGGTATGAACTCAAGTACTCAACTAATGGAAGCATAAGACTTAAGCACAAGGTCAACAATGTAGCATGCAAATAAGCTCAAAAGTTACAATTCAAGCTTGAGTTGAGCATGACCAAGCTCACACAAGCTGAGCTTGAGTAAGCCAAGAGAGAAGAGGAACAAAGTGATAAATAACACAAACCTCCAATGACAAGAGCTTTAACTTGCTGCATGGCAGCTATTCGAACAGACCAATCATTTTCAGCTGTAAGCATACTTGCAATCTTCTCCATTTCTCTTATTAGCTCCTTTTCAGAGTATAAAGTAACTGGAACTACTGGTTTATCTGTTAAGTCAATATCTCCTATATAACACATTAAATAAGCATATTAGTAGTCATGCCACTGTGGCCCAACTAACTTGACAGCAAGACAACACAAAAGGTGCTCAAAACTAGGGCAAACAAGAATTATAAGAAAAGGAATCACGGGATAACCTACACTAAGCGGCAATAACATTAACTCTTGATGGATCAATTTTGAAGTGCAACTGTAGCCCAAACCACTAATAGTCACAACATTTTGTTTAATTATTTATTTATGGTTCCGTGCCGAGGGAAACTTTGGTTCAATGGTCAAGGTTGCTCCTTTGTGCCTGAAGGTCATGAGTTTAAGCGGAAACAACCTCTTTTAATGCTAGAGGGAAGGCTGTGTATAATGACCCTCCCTAGACCCCACAATGTGGGAGCCTTATGCACTGGGTTGCCCTTTTTTTTTTCTATGGTTCCATGCCATTCAAAACAATTAAATTAAAGCAACAGGGAAAGAAAAAAGAAATCCTAACAACTTATTTCTAATGACATAATCACAATATTTAGTGAATGGCCAACTTCCTGATGAAATCATATGAAAATGTTATACATCCTAGAAAAACATTAGCAGAAAATTCAAACAAGTGCATCATATTGTGGCATTGTGTGTGAGCGGAGCTACATGCATGCTGACCTCCAGAAACAGAAATCTCTTTAAGAGAACCCTTTGTCTTAGGACTGCTCTCTGCTTGGTTCCCCTTGAACAAGTCTCCATCAGGAGAAGTGCCGCACATGAGTCCATTGGAACTGCAAACCTTCGGCTCTATCTTCTGCAGTCTGATATTAATATCTCCTAACTGCAGTGAAAGAGTGCACTTTATGAAAATGACAATCACAGCAAACTGCAAATAATTAGCATAACATTTTTCCAACTCTACGGTGTTTCTAAACTAGGATGTAATCACAACACATACAAAGAGGAAATAATCAATATATAAAATTCAATCAAATCCTTTTAAATAAAAAAAATGGTCTTAGTGATCCAGAAGACCCTAATCAATTTCAGGAAAACACCCAACTGGGGATCAGTGTCATACTTAGTGACCACAAAAATTTATTACCATCACCATAATAGTGCTTAGGAAAACCAAGAAATAATGACAAGCAATAATGCATGATATTACCACTGATGAAGGAAGATTGTTTTGCTGGAGTTCAGCGAGTAATTGAGGCCCAAGCTCTATATACATTTCCTGAAAATAAACAAGTAATTAATTAATTAAAGTGACCAGCCTCATACTTTGTATTATATGACCCTGGAGGACTAGGAAGCTCAAATGTATTATCTATCACATCAAAGAAGAAAACATAGACAGCACAAAGTAAAAGGAGTTGTATGAAACAAGTGACTTGGAACTTTGGTAGCATAATGTATAAATGCTTTATTCATCTTACTCACTCCCAGAAACGTTTAAGTGTTCCAACAGGCCATTCCCATCTTTCTTATTTAAGGAAAAAAATAAAATTAAAACAAAATAAAGAGGGAAAGAGAAATGTGTATTAAGCCAGGGGTGATTGGAGACAACTAACCACGTCTGTAGTTGAAATGTAGGTCTTGGAAAGAATCAGAACACACACACACATGTAGATTTATGCATGTATGAGTATATAGTCATACTCATGCATGTAACAACTTACAGCAGAATACTAAGTAGGGGGTTTTTTACGCATAGCTGCAGTTTCAGAGAAAGAAGAAAAAATATCTGACTACACCTATATTAAAGAGATAATAAGTGTTTATTGTGCATTTGCTATAACAAAAGCTATTTGGCCAATTAAAAGAAAACTTCAAAAGCTATTTGGCCAATTAAAAGAAAACTTTCTAAACTCATAACAGCAATTACCTCAATGCACAACACAGCTGCTTCTCTAATGCTCTGAGTTGAGTCATTCAACATCTGCAAAATCTGAAAAAAGAAGAAACCTTAATGAGTATAAAAAGAACATATTTTCTGAAAAAGAATGGTACCTGAAAGTTATTTGTTCCTAAGCCACCAGTCCTTAAGGACATACAGGAGGAAGAACAGCCTTCATGAACTCCGTAGATGCAAAAACAGTGATAGCAGAAGTGATAATCCTCACAAACTCTTCACGAACTCTCAAGCTGTTATGCGCCCAGGTGACAGGCCCAACTTTGTCAACAATGATAGTTGGAGAAGAAACCTACAGGATTAATAAATAACTACTAGCAATCAGGGCCACCTATTTCATTTCTAACTCTTCCAATGTGGTGAAGCATTTTGAAAGGAGAAAGAAAAGTTTTTTTTTTGGGGGGGGGGGGGGGGAGGGGATAGGAAGTAAGAGTGGAGGTTTTGTTAAATCTATAAACCAGATTTCAAGCATTGTACAGTAAAATGTAAATCTTGGAATCCGACCCTTTGTAAAAATGGCTGGATATGTTATTGAAAACAAGGTACAGAACTCATAAAGGCTGCTTAAGCAAAATTCAGCCGTTATCAACACCAAATTCGTTCATTAACATCCTACAAATTGCAAACCAACATACTGAAAAAAATTAACGCACAAAATAGAAAGTAATGGACTAGATCAAAGTAATGGACTACATTAAGGTCAACCTTACTGTAGAATTTCCCTTATTACTGTAACCAAAATAAAAAAAGAATTTCCCTCGTTACTATTGGGTAATTCTATAGTAATTATACCAAAAGCAGAACAAATCAACTTGTAGAAACCAGCAACTCCGCAAGAATAAAAAACACGGCCCCAAGGGAGAATCACAACGTCAAATGAAATGCAGGTAAAGGGGAGATAACTGAGTTATAAAATTAAACACTATAAATTCACTCTTAAAATATCAAAAACACAACATAAAATCAGATAATCAAACAAGACCAGAAACTCATAAGACAAGGGACTAGTTGAAAGAGGAAAAAAAAGGTAAATGATAAAGACTGGTCTAAAAGTAACAAACCAAATTTGACCAAATTAATTATTCACAAGCTAGAGAAAAACAAAAATAACAAAAACCAATAATTCAAAAGGAAAAAGAATAGTAAAACCTTAATTGTTAAAAAGAACTGCGCTTAGAGGAATCACCACAAATTCCAGGGAACTCCAGGCTATTAAAAGCTAACTGCATTTTAGAGCACTACTTATAACAGAAAAGAAAAAGAAAACCAATTAACAAACCTCCATGAAAGTCAACAACAACCCTCTAGCTGCATCACGTAAAGGCCGCTTGTCACACCCTAAACACTCCACAACAGCAGGCAAAACCCCATCAAAATGCAGCTTCAAATGGTCAGCTGAGAGCACGGCTGCAGATGCGAGACACTGCAGAGCTCCCAAAGAGGCCTTTAAGTTAGATGGGTCTTTGAGAAGGTCAAGACAAGTTGACACAAGAGATTCGACGTCCGAGGATGACAACGGCTTGGTGGAAAACTGGAAAAGAGAATGAAGAAGCTCTGCCCCTGTTGCGCGGTCCTTTGGGTCCTTGGAACGTGCTAGTTCAGGAGGTTTCTCCATTGGGTTGAAGCTGAAAATGAGAGATCTATGATGAGAAGAAGCGAGAGTTAAAGCAAGCAAGAGAAACTAAAAAGGAAGAAGATTGTCCGTTGGGAGTATGGAGTTTGAAGTTAGAGTCAGTGAGAGCATTTGGAGCTTGAGCGAGGACTGAGGAGTGTGGAGTGAGAGTGAGGACAAAGCAAAAATAAAAGTGCACTACTTAAGACTAACCAAGAAGCCTCATAAAGATGCTAGCTTTTTTCAGCCTTTACAACGTCAGAAAAAAGTAAAGAACAACAATCCCATATTTGATTGATTTGATTACTGCTGTTTACAAGAAATAAAAATACTGTTAAAAGAAAGCAAACTAAAATCATTATTCATTTAAAGTATGAAAAACCCGATTTTTATCGTTTCTTATTTGAAATTTTAGAAGCGCAATGATATATACATATATACTTAACAGTTAGGTGACAAAAGGTCAATTGCATTTCCACTTAGAATAAGCCACCACATGGCATAGCTCAAAACGAATCCAAGGCCCAAATTCATTGCTCAAACAACTAACACCCCCTTTTTATACACCATCACCGAAGCCCCTCTCTTCATTTTCTGTGCTCTATCTCTCGCCGATCGACAACTAAAGAAGGAAAAATGACGGAGTCAATGATAAGGAATAAGCCAGGAATGGCAAGTGTGAAGGATATGCCGATCCTCCAAGATGGGCCTCCTCCCGGTGGGTTTGCCCCGGTCCGATATGCCCGTCGGATACCTAACAAGGGTCCAAGTGCTATGGCTATCTTTCTAGCTACTTTTGGTGCCTTCTCTTATGGGATGTATCAGGTCGGCCAAGGCAACAAGATCCGCAGGTCCTCGCTTTTATTCTCTCTGGAAAACCCTTAAATTTCCAGTCTTTTCTTGATTTTCAAATCTAGGTTTTGTCAATTTTTTTAATTTAGACTGATGGTATTTTTTGAATATTTAAGCTGTTCTTTTATTGAGTATTATTGGTTTTGCTTGAAATGATTGTTATGACGTCAAATTATGTGAATTTTGTTTGCTTTTATCTCTTCTATTAAAAAGGTTTTGATGGAATTGAAGCCTTTCTAGCTTTTGATGGAACTTGGAGTTACATATTGTTTTGTTGTTAACTTATATATGGGTCTTTGTGTGTGGTTGTTTTTTGGAATTCAAAGATAGATTTTTTTAGAAAAATTTATTTTTGATATATGGGTTTTTATTTTTATTTTTTCAAATTAGCGTTGGAAATGTGGTGGATTCTACTGATTATTAGTATCGTATTTTGTGCCCCTTGAGGGTCTTGTTGGCACAAGACTTCTGGTTGTTTTTTAATATAGTAACTAGTAGAGGAACAGAGGATATTGAAGAATTATTAACTGTAATTATTTCATTTTCAGTGTTTTCTTTTAAGAATTTGCTTGTTTTTACACCAATGATGGATGGAATAGGATTTAGCTGTTGTTTTGGGAAGTGAACTGATAATATGGGGGCAGTTCTTATGGGTTAGCATTCTCTCTTAATTTGGTGTCCTTATTATGTGTGATCTCGAGTAGCATTTTTTTAGTTTTTGTTCAATTAAAAAGCTGTTTTGTTTCTGGATTATTATGATTGTCGAATGATGTTGTTCACTTTTATTATCTTGTGTACAATATTGTGGTGATCAGAATTTCTGATTCTTTCAAATGGCTTTTAGCATGTAACCTATGAGGAAGTTGATAGGAGGAGGAAAAGGAAATACAAAGTTGAGATGAAACAATCTGCTGACAATGCTATTATTTGGCCCTGACATATAGACAATGCATGATAATTTCATGAGCCTGCCTATTTGCTGTTTTTAGTAATTTCAAGAGCCTGCAGATGTGGTTGGTTTAGTATTTCGTTGGCCTTTTACAGGGCGAAACATGTAGATAGAGAATCAAGTAGGTGTCTTTCATTAATCTGTACATTTTGTTGCTTTTAGACTGGCAATTGTAGCAAGTATTATAGAGATTAATTGAAAATATCATGTGCATTTAATATAGAGGACATGATATTTGAACATGGTCTTCTTTCTGTGGGTTGATGATGATTTATTGATCTTCTAATAGCCAAGCTCCTGTTATATATGTTGTATCGAGCATAGTGATTTTAAGGTGATTTTCCAACTGCACTTGTGCTTAAGGTGATTTTCCAACTGCACTTGTGCAGCTTCGAACGTTGATAATATTGGGCAGTAAATAAATTGTATAATTGATCCCAATATGGTTGAGTTAATTTCCGGTTGTTTTCTAATCTAGTAACTTGTAAAGGAATAGAGGATATTGGAGGGTTATTAGCTGTAATTATTTCATTTTCAGTTCTTTCCCAAGGAATTGCTTGTTTTTGTGTACACCAGTGGTGGATGGAATAGGATTTAGCCTGTTTCAGAGAGTGAACTGATGATTTAGGGAAATTCTTTTGGTATAGCATTCTGTCTTAATTTGGTAGTCATGCATTGCTTTATCTTTGCTGTATTAAGATGTTTGAGATTCTCTCTGCATCACTAATTTAATTGTTCTTTTGCAACAAAGAGACGTAACTGAAGTAGCATGAAAAATAAATAAATATAAAGTAAATGGAATAAGCTCAGGTCTCATCTGTTTCGAGTATACGTTTTAGATTCCCTGGTCTTGATTTATTTGATTAAGATAAATAGTTTAACTATCATAGCATGGGATGAATGAAGGTACATATAAAGTTGATACTTAAAGCTGGATTAAGTTTTGTGTTATCATAGGTTGGTTGCATGCATCTTTTGCAGTTACCAAGCAAACCCTATTGGCTATTTTCAGTTTTAAGTTGTAGTCTAAAAGGAGCCAAATTCTATGTACTTGGTCCAAGTTTTGGCTGACAGTGGGGCAGTCTTTTCTTATGCTTCCCCTGAAGAAATTGATGCTTTTCTCTTCATTGAAAGTACTGTTTCCTGAAATGGATGTTTCAAATCTAAATAAATAGATTGGCAGTCGTGTTTGTTTCAGTTTTTTTTTTATTATTATTATCTTGTGTATCCCATATAGTGCTGCTGCTTTATTTTCACTTCTCTGCCATGATTTAGTTTCTATTATGAAAAGCTAAATTAAATACATATGCCAAATGCCACCTTTTTTTTATAAATTTAGAAAAGAGGACTGAAATATTTACATTTTGTAGGGCATTGAAGGAAGAAAAGTATGCTGCACGCAGAGCAATATTGCCAATGCTTCAAGCTGAAGAAGATGAAAGGTATTTAACTATTCATACTACTTTGTTGATTTCCATAGCTCAAGTGTTTTGAGTATTTCCATGTTTGCTTGCTTGCTTTCTTTAGATTTGTGAAAGAGTGGCAGAAGTATCTCGAGTATGAGGCCGAAGTGATGAAGGATGTGCCAGGTTGGAAAGTAGGTGAAAATGTATACAATTCTGGGAAATGGATGCCGCCTGCCACAGGCGAACTCCGTCCTGAAGTCTGGTGATACCATTTGGTCAGCTCTTTGTCCAGAGTTGCTCAGTTTTCTGTTGATGCAAGCTTTTTATGTTGCTTGGTCTTGTTCACAGCAAGTGTAATAAAAAATTTGGAAAGAAACTTATATCTGTATGGAGAGTATTGCAGGATATGATCATTATTTCTTTTGCCTTCTAAGCTGAAAATATTGAGGAAGCCTTTTAGCAAAAGTAATTTTCATGGAAATGCTGTGGGAAGGGAAGGCTACAATTTGCCATTGCAGCTTCCAACATTTTTACAATCAATAAGCCCTTAAATTTTAATTTCTTCTCAACTGAGTCATTTTATGGACAGATTTAACATTTTTTTTGGCTATAATACTTCTAAATAATTATAGTGGAATCTAATTTAAAAAAAAAATTAAAGAAGCGTTTAGAAGAAATTTTATATTTTTTATTGAAATTTTCTGACGCCGCCAAATGTCCAAAAAAAGATTTAAATAGGTAAAATTTAAATTTTAAAGGCTTATTAATTTGCATAAAATATTAAGAACGTGAATGATAATCATATTAAAATTCAAGAGCTTTTTCTGATCTTTCAACCTTTTTTAAAGTTTAGATGAATTTGCCAATGTGGCTTTGGCTTAGTGGTAAGGAAGAGGTTTTGAGATTTTAAAGTAGGTTCGAGTCTCATCAAGTGTGAACTTGAGTTAGTCTAATTATTTATTAGTTTGTTTAGTTTGTTATAGTTATTTACTAATTTACCTCGTTTAATTAATGTGATTTTCAGTTACCTGTTCATGAAATGTAATATGCTAATTGTGATTGTAACTTCTAATGAAAATGTAATACTAAAAAAAAAATTTAGATGAATTTTTTTTTTGTTTAGTTGCTACTTGCTAGACATTTAATTTGAACATGAAAATTACCGTTAAATTTGATAATTTTAGACACGATATGATAATATATTACAAGAACAACATGAAAAAGAAACACAAATTATAATATAAGTTAAATTTGATAAAACTGTACATGACTTCGACAAAAATTAAAAAATAAAAAACCTTTTTTTCTTAGGTTAAAATATATAAAAAGCTCTTAAACTTTGTTATTTTATTTAAATAAGCTTTTATACTTCTATTATATCTAAATAAATTTTTAACTTTTTATTTGAGTTCGAATAAATTCTTAAACTTTTTTTTCTTGTCGATTGACAAAACAATTTTAACACAGAGAAGATCACTGCATTTCCATCGAAAAACACTCCGTAGCTTCCTCCAACTCCCAACTTAATTACACACTTCTCCCTTAATATCATGCCTATTACCATCAACAAACTTAAAATTTACTTTCTCATGACAAATTATCAAATTCTGTTCCTAATCAAGATAGAATAAAGTCTAGATGAGACTTAAAACAACAACAATTTTAGTCACCATAATATTTACAGATTCTACATAAATTAAAGCAGCCTAAGAAAGAAGCAAATACCTTAAACACCAAGCATAACTAAGTAACATATACACTACTCTCACACAGAGCACTCGTGCAAAATGAAGATACACTTCACTCCAAATTACCTACCAAAAGCTTGAGGAGAGATATTTACAGATGGTGAAAATAAAGGCCCTGTTCCACCTTTCTTATTGGCATCAGGAACGCTAGAGTAGCAGTAGAGGCAATTAGACATTTCCCAGCTCCAGTCTTGGTTTCTAGAAACGAACATTCGGGGCCATTGGTTTATCCTGACATAATGCTCCCTGATCTTTCCATCACCAACGATACTTGTTACTACAGAATAACAGCATTCATGTCCACCCCAGACCTTGTCGCCAGGACCTGCAGTTTGACTTCCATCTGGGTGGAAGTAGCGGCACATTAGAGGGCCAGTTCCCTTCCAATAGGGATCAAGATTTCGCCAATACTTTGGAGCAGCCTGAGAGAGCGCAAAATGAATATTGGTCAGGTTTTAATGAGTATGTATTGAATCTGGGGCTCATGCAGCAGAACTGAGAGAGTTGTTTGGGGAAAGGTCTTCGAATTAGCACTTGCAATGATATATGATGAGAAATGGGGAAGCATTTAGGAAACTTATTTACAATAAGCAACAACATTTTGTGAAAGCAGTAGCCAGAAAGTGAAAGGAACTTCTTTTGATAACTTCAATTATTCAAACTTTCTACCAGAAAAGCATTTATTGGAGTGTGCAAGATCAAACAGTTTTGATTCCTCCTGAAATACAATGATGTAGAACATACCTTGTTGAAATGAAACTCCCAGACATGATCGCACAGATCATCCCTCATGATACAAGTCTGATAAAAGAATAATAAAACACAACCAGATCATCCTTCATGATATGAGAAGTCTGATAAAAGAATAATAAAATACAATGTGTCAATAGTGCCCAAAGCACAATGGTTCAATACGAGTAAGTCAATGTCCAGGCATGCATGAATGCATACTTTTTTGTGTGAAAGCATCATGGGGTTCGTTTGTACTAGAGAGGATGGGGTTTTTAACTCACGCGTTTGCTGTCCATGACAGATATTGAATAAGCAGCCAGCTTGGATAGTCCCCGTATTTGGGATGCACGAGGTATGTGTGCTTTCCCATTCCACAATTCTTCACACTAAGAAAACCAAGTTCTACCAAATTAGTAATTTTGCAACATCTCCTTTGAATTAAAACTGCCAGATTTCATAAGAGATAAAACTAGAAACAGTTATGATTTGCTTCACAGCCAGTACAACCATGCCTGACCAGTGAAAGTAAAATTTCGATAATTAAAAGAATAAGATTCAAATTATACTAAAACAGTAAACTCAATGAGAAAGTATGCAGGCAAAACATGAGCTACAAAATCCAGTACAATCAGGGTAGAAGCTTCCTCATAAAGTAATGCTATGCAGAACTTATCAAATAATGGATAAAAAACCATTATGGTAATACCTAGATGCTAAAAGGGAAGGAAAGTAAGCTTCATTTTAATATAACAACAAAATTAGCAATGGAAGAAATTCATGCTATATATTGGTTTAGATAAATTGAGGTAAAGGATGCCGTCTCAAGGATCATAATTATCAACTAAAATGCCCAAAAATACCACCTAGCATGCTGTTAAAGTTTTCAAGGATTGATCCAATGAGATGATATCTCAACATTCTCATCCTCAAGACATAATAATTTATCTTGACTAGCTCTTACCTTCCTATTCAGCTCTGCAATGCAGGTAGCCTCCTACTTTAGGCTTCTGTAAAGAGTTAAGACAATAATACCCTTGTTTTAGACAGAAAACTGAAAGGTTATATTTTGTGAATAAAGAGAAAAAAGAACAGAAATCTTGACTGAATTTGATAAAGCATTTTTACTTGACAACCTATTAATGATAAAGATGTCTCCTAGAGGCTAAGAACCGTCATTGATGTTCACGGTTGGAGACTGTAATCTACTACCTTTCTTTTTATTTTCAATGATTTGTTCTACTTTCACATCACCTGAGGATAACCTCATTCAATTGTTAACAAGGGTAAGCACCATTCATGCAAAGAGAATATCTTAGAATTCATTTTTGGCTTCTTCAATGTTCTCAAGCACAAAAGATTATGAATGCTTAACGGACGATGGTCTTAAATAACCTATAGCACATTTAATTTGATTCTATTTCACAAAATCCCCAAGGTGATGTCCCCCAGTCTGCATCCATTCAATAGCTCTTTAATTACGTGTGAAAAAACGCTCATAATTAGGTCATCCACATGTTATGGCTAAGTAGCTGCTACTTGCTACCATGCAGCAGATATGTCAGCCCGATCCAAAGAATTTCACTATGCCACACTCCATTCCATGCATCTAGACATCAGTTGTTATGATCCATATCAATTCAATTCCCTCTAACATAAGAACTTAAGCTGCTTTTTCCTTAGTAAATGATGATAAACCATATTATGTGTTTTTTTTTTTTGGCCAGGAGTAACAATGTTGAATAGCTGGAAAAAGCAGCAGTAAGATAGAAGGTAACTTCCAAATTCCAGGTAATGATCCCTTTTGCAAAAGTGTTAGGGCCAGACTAATGTTGGAATTTATTACACAAGATATCCTTTGTTGTGCATTTGGAAAATCACACTGCAACTTTCATCCACAGCATCATTATTCTGGATCAACTGATCATGTTCAACAAAATATGAGTATGTTCTCACTCAATGTGCATAACTTGCAGAAAATTTTACTATTCATTTTCTTCGTGACAATAATAAACGCTAAAATGTAAGGTGTCTTAACTAATGTGTGCTTCCTTTTTTGCTCGAATGTTTAGGCAAATCACCGTGAATATTTTACTTCCTATAGCTACGCTTATGATCCAGATCAAAACCGCTGAAAATAGGAATTAACCAAAAGCCACTGACTTCTAAACAGTTTATGTAAACATCTTTCTTTTCTTACCCCCTTTCCCCCTTTAGACACATAAAGCTGTGAATGATAGTACCTTTCAAAAACATCGAGTAACCATGAAAGTTTACTGCCTTGAGCCATGGAATACCAAATAGTCAAGGGCAAAAAGCATGATCATAAACAGGATTATCAAAGTCTTAAAGCCAAATCCTCAGTCAGTAGGTAAACAAAAAAAAAATAAAACAGGGTAACAGAACCAACATAACACGAGACCCAAAATAAAAGTGAAGGAGAAAACAAGTAAATATATTTCAATTCAAACATGTCATTGAAAACAATATCCAAAATTTTAATGAAAGGATGCTACACTAAACCCCAAAGCACAATCGCCAAAACCCAAAATTCAACAAAAATGAATAAATTTTACAACCAAAGCCAAATGCAATCAAGAAACCAAATTCCAAAATACAACAACAAAAACCCAATTCAGTGACAGAAAACTTCGGCGGGGAAAATGGAACCAAACCTTGGAGCTCCAAAGCCTATCACTGGAAGCAACACTGTGCCAAGCACGAGAAACAAGGAGAGATAGTGCCACGCTGCGAGCGTCAAGGTTGCTTAGTATCATCAGCATTATGTCCCAACAAAAACCGCCAGTGGGTCCCTTGCAATGACTTGTTTCTGATCTTCTGGGTCATTTTCTTTCTTCTGCTTCCTCTTCCGTTTACTCTTCAACCTCCTTTCTCCTCCATCTTCACCCACACCACTCCAAGGCTTTTCTTCAGTCTCCATACGAAAGAGCGAAAGCTTTGATCGGGGTTTTGTTTGGGATAGAGAGAAATATGGTGTTCTATTTTTTGTGAGGGATTCGAAGAATGGTGAGGGAATGGAAAAGAAAGAAAGCGTGTGAATCATGCAATGTTCATGCAACCGATAGTGGTGATATCATCAGTTAGACTTGAATTCTGTGCGCCGATAGCGGCCAAGGCTAACACGTGGATGACAAAATTTTTAAGTTGGACGGATTGATTGTCTCCATTGTAGCATCAACTGACGAGTGATCGAGCTCGTCACTTTGTGCGACTGTCACAAGCAGCAACGAATCCCCCTCCTCGATTTTCTCAATCCCACTTTTTTAGTAAACACCAATGCTTCTCTAGCTGCCAAACATTCAGCTATGGAGGGTTCACATCAGTGTTCTTTTTCTAATAAAAGTGCCAGTATTTTCCCTTTGTGATCTCTAATCGCTGCTCCAACACAAAGCTTTCTTCTTTGTAAACACTGTAGCATCGAAATTGACTCTGAACACTCCCTCCCACGGAGGTAACCAATTAGATTTGCGTTGATTACTAATTTTGGCCTCAACCATGATTGTGTTTGCAGCGTTGAACTCTTCCACGAGTATTGTTGCGCTTATAATGATGCTCAAGGGGTTTCTATGTTGGATTGAAAATGAAAGACCAAACTTGAACAGTGAATGATTAAACAGAAATATTAAGATAGAAAAATGAATGCTAGCTGATAATTCAGAGGATTCTATTCTTAATTAAAAATACAATATGCAACTTTTTAAATAGTTAACTTAAAATAGTTGATATCATTTTAAAATGAACATTATGGGATATTAATCTTTCTTCACATATAATTGTAATTTCGAATCTAAAATTTTTTAAATGTAGACCAAGTATAATCTTTAGATATGAATAGGTGATCAAACACACTTAAATAGAATGGTTGGTGACAACTCTTAGAGTTTTGTTCTAGCGGATTATAGATGTGCTTATTGGGCCGGGTTGACCCGACCCGGTTCGCAACCGGATCGGGTCAATCCGGCCCAAAACCGAACCGGTACTGTACCGGTTCGGAACCGACCCAGCCCGATAATAGGCCGGTTTTCATATTTTATAACCGGCCCCGGTAAGGGCCCGGACCGTTAAAGACCGGGCCCGTCATAACCGAACCAGTTCAAACTGGTCCGGTTAAAAAAAATAAAAAAAAAAGAAATAATGACTGCAGTTGCACTGCAGTGCAATTGCAGTCTTTGATTTAAAAAAAAAAAAAAGAAAAGGCTTGGCTGCCACTGCGCACAGTGGCAGCCAAGCCTCTTGCAAACTTGCAGTTACACTGCAAGTCTGCAACTGCAAGTGCAATTGCACTGCAGTATGCAGAGCAGAGGCAGACTTGCCTCTGCTCTGTGTGACTGTGTTCCCATCAATCCTTTTTTTTTAATTTTTTTTAAATTTTTTTATTCTAATTTTTTTCCTATAAATACCTCTATAATCTTCTATTTTCATTTACATTTCTTCTATATTCTCTCTCAAATCTACTATCTATATTCATCTACTCTTATTCTCTTCACTCACATACTCTCTCAATATTCACTCAAACTCTCCCAAATTCACTTAAATTCTCTTATTCCAAATTTATAATATCATCATTTCCTTTCTAAATTTCATTTTTCTTTTTATTTTATAATTTTACAAATTTTACTTTTAATTTTCAAATTCTAATATATTATATATATTCCTTATTCCAAATTTATAATATCATCATTTTCTTTATAAATTTCATTTTTCTTTTTATTTTATAATTTTGCAAATTTTACTTTTAATTTTCAAATTTCAATTTTCAAATTCCAATATATTATATATATCATACATCTATTTTTTTAATTTTTAACATATATTTATTTTCAAAAAAAATATAAAAATGTCAAATTTCTTTCGTCGTTCATGCTCTGTTTCTCGATCTTTTGGTTCCACTGAAATTCCTAGTTTCGGTGACGAATCATTTAATGAAATCGAACTCGATATTCATCCGGAGGAGGAGCTTCCTTTGGCGGCGCCATCGGTTGGTCGTGGTCGACGTGGAGGTCATGCTCAAACACAATCATCAGCTGCCACCACTGCTGCTACATCATCAAGGCCGAAGTTTAGTCGAAAAAAAACGAGCAGGGTATGGGAGTATTTCGATATTGTAGCAAAAGAAGGTGAGACGAATAAATATTGTGCTATCTGTAAATTGTGCCAAGGCGTTTACTCTTATAAGTCCGGTGGAGGTGCTGGCGGTACAGGTACGTATAAAAGACATTTAATTACTGCACATAAAATTAATCCTGATGTCGAAGAAGATGAAATTTTAGAAGGTAAACAATCTCAAATTAATACACGTGATGGTGGAAAAAATTTTATTTTTGATAATGTTCAAGCTAGACGTGGTTTAGTTAGATTTGTAATTAGGACTGAACAACCATTCACAATTTGTGAAAAATCAGGATATTTAGAATTTGTTTGTAACTATTTACAACCCGCATATAAATCTATTTCTAGACATACATTAAAAAGAGATTGCATGGATATGTTTAAAGAATATAGACAAGCTTTAATTGATAAACTTAGTAATATTTCATCTAGGGTTAGTTTAACTAGTGATATATGGACTAGTACTAATGGTATAAGTTATCTTGTTATATCTTGTCATTGGATAGATGAAGATTGGTCCATGCAAAAACGAATTTTATCTTTAGATGTAATAGAAGAAGCACATAATTCATATACTATTCATAAATATATTACTAAAGTTTGTAAATTATATGGACTAGAAAATAATAAAGTTTTTGCTATTACTTTTGATAATGCTTCGAGTAATACTGCAGCTATTCCTCATTTAATTAAAAGTTTAAACCTTGTTATGCAAGGCATATTTTTTCATGCAAGATGTGCATGTCATATTATAAATTTATGTGTTCAAAGTAGTTTTAGTTCTAGTGGTACTGGTACTGGCATAGGTCCAATTGATAAAATTAAAATTTTAGCAAAATGGATTCGCACACCAAGTAATAAACGTGAATGGAAGCAAATTTGTATAACAAATAATATACCTGTTAAAGCATTTCCACTTCCCGTGGAAACAAGAAGGAATTCACTTCATCGTTTGCTTTCTTCTATTTTACCTTATAAAGAACTTGTTACTCCTTTTTATAATAATTATACAAATAGCACACAATTAGTACTTTTTGAAGATGATTGAACTTTTATTGAATATTGTGTTGATTTATTATCTACTTTTAAAAATGCAACCGAAAGATTTTCAACTCAAATTTATCCAACTACACCGTATTTTGTTCCTATTATCTACACAATGTTTGATAAATTTGTAAAATTTAGGAATCATGAAACTTTAAGTTCTTTTGTATATGATATGGAGGAAAAATTTTAAAAATATTGGGAAATAATTCCTCCTATTTATTGTATTGCAACTTTACTAGATCCTAGTCAAGGTGAGGTAAATATAGAAAATTTTTTTGATTGTTATAAAGAATTTCTTGGTCTTGATTCTATTGAGGATCAAAAGTCCTCAATTAACAATCTTTTTCGAGAATTGTTTAATGTTTATGAAACAGAAAGGGAGCAATTCAACTTTAATCGAGAAGAAGAAGATTCATACGAAGAAACCGAAAGTAGCAAAAAAGGAAAAGGAATTTTAAACGCAATTAAGGAAGCAGCAAAGAAAAGAATGAAGCTAAAAGGAAAAGCGAGCGGATCGGGATCAACAACTCGACGAAGTTCTAGCTTCAATGAGCTAGGATTTTTCTTAAGTCAAGATTTTTCTGTAAATGATGACTTTGATCTTCTCCAATGGTGGAAAGAAAACCAGAAACAATTTCCAGTTTTAGCTTCCATGGCCCGAGATGTTTTTACGTTGCAAGTTTCTTCTGTTGCTTCGGAATCCGCATTCTCGACGTGTGGAAGAATTATTGGAGACCATCGAACCACTCTTAATCCGGATTCATTGTGCATGTTAACATGCCTTAAAGATTGGTTTGATGCGGAATCGCGCAATGTCGAACTTGGAATGACCAATGAATTTGCTGATAATAATTCAGAAGAGGAAGAAGAAATTTCCAAGGCAATCCGTATAAATTATGAAGAGTAGAGAATAATCTTTTTTTTCTAAATTGTATGTAAAATTGTAAATAAGTTTAGTCATAATGAATATTTTTATGGACTACGGTCCCGTGGTTTTTACCCTTCTAACTTTTGAAAGGGTTTTCCACGTAAAAAATCTTTGGTCTCCTACTCTCTCCATTTTCTCCTTTGTTGTTGTTGTTGTTGTTCTTGTTGTTGTTGTTGTTGTCATTATTATTATTATTATTATTATTACATACCAAATTAATTAATGTTATGCTTATCTATGTTTAAAATAAATAAATATTTAAAGTACAAAATGAATTAATATTTTAAAAACATATTAAATAAATGAATAAATATTAAGTAAATCATATTTCAAATATAATAAATTATTTTAAATGCAAAATGAATATAATAAATGAATATAAATAAAGATATGCAAAATGAATATAATAATAATATTCATAATATCATTATTTGTACTTTGAATCAAATATCATTTTGTCATAATATTATATTCATAATATAACTTTAATTTATTATAACAATAATTTTATTAGATAATTTTATAATAGTTTATTTTTACATTATTGTTACATTAATTAAATAAATTATAATATAACTTTATAATAAATTATTGTTAAATTAAACTATTAACATTATTTATTATAAAGATAAATTTATTAGATTAAATTATTAAAATATATTAATATATATTAAAATAAATTAATATAAATTTTTAAAAATAAAAATTCTAAAAAGCAAAAAAAAATCCGGTCCAACGAACCGGGCCGGTTCGCCTCTTATAACAAATAGAACCGGTCCGAAACCGGCCCGGTCCTGCCCGTAACCAGCTCTAGCGGATTAGGATGAAAGTCTTGACACGTTATGACAATCTTAAGATAGATACATTGATCAACAATGTTTTCCTTAATCTAAAAGAAGTGATGGTATCATAAACTTAAGATATCATTATTGCAATGCTTGTTTAAGTTCATACAATGATTTCTTAAGCTTAAACACGTGTTCATTTCCTTTAACTGAAAAGCCCTTAGGTTGGCCCATGTAAACTTGTACCTCTAAATTTTCATTAGGAAAGACAGTTTTCATATCTATTTGATATAGTTCCAAGTCATAATGAGTCACTAAAGTTGTAATAATTCTAAATGAGTTTTTCTTTGAAATTGATGAGAAAGGTTCATTATAATCAACTATTAGTGTGTGCCTTAGAGATAACTCACTTCGCATGGTGCATGATGCCATAACCACATGATCCCATATGCAAGTGACATAAGGTTTCCTTTCTCCATTAGGTATTTAGATAATAAAACTATTAAATTCTAAATGGTTAAAGTCCATGGAACAAGATAGGCATTGCAAAATAATTATAAAGAGTTATAATTGTTAGATCCTTATGTATCAAATCATTGTTTCTAAAGATGTTCCTAGTCAATGTATTGTCAAGAAAATGGAATTGACAATACTTAGAGATTAGCACATGTTATGCTTCCTTACTTGTGAAGTAAGCTATTGATCTAATAAATTTAGGTATGTGAGATACTTGAGGAAAACATATGAGTACTTTTTAGGGAACAAAATCATTGAACATGACTCGACTTAAAAATTCCATTTGGTAGATTCATTCAAGTGTTTATGAAAACATTCTCATGTGACAGTTGTATAAGTGATACATAGACTTGAAACACCAAGTCATCTTGTATGTAAATGATCATGCTTTAATTTTTATTCAAACAATTTTGATGCTAAATGCCTATAACGAATGTTGTTGTTACAAATTGAAGCATATGAAGATTGATGAGTGGTAAATAGAGAATTCATTATCCTAAGTGAATTAAGAGAACATATCTTATTTGTTCTTGACTTAACATTTACTTAAGAAAGTCTATGTTCACAGCATAATGAATCCTAAAAATCAATTTCTAATGGAAACCATTAGGCAATTCTAAAAGTTAAAGGAACTAACACAAAAAATTAATTAGTAGACACTGAACCATGCTAATTAATTCTTTAAGGTATCAAATAATGAAAAGATTGAATTATACTAAAAGACTATCCCTAAAAGGCTTGAGTTATGATTCCCTACTTAAACTCTTCAACAATTGGATGGTCATGATAACTTGTTAGATTTGCTCGTGATCTATGAATACAAATTAGAATCACAATGTAAAAGTTATAAATTTAATTTATAATCATATTACCAAGATGTTAGAAGCCTAATGGTGTCACACATAAGAAAAATTATTAAAGTCAAAATTAGGAGTAAATTAAGTAAAGAGTTATTAAAAAAATTGTCAGTAATTAATTAAGTTTTAGAGATTTAATTAAAAAGGATGAAAAAAATTGTTTACCTAATTGTAAAACAAGGTCTCTTCCAATATTTAAAACAAGGATTTATATATGATGCACTAGCAGTGTATAGTCTCTATAAATTGTCAATGCACAAAATGTTGACACATCATCAATAAGCCCTTATGAGCAAATTGAAAAAATATGTTTGTATTTAGTTTTAAGGGCTTGGTATTTTTTAATAACCTCTGGTGCATTGACAGCGTATAGTCTCTATGCACTGCAGTGCATTATATATAAACCCTTATAAAAACAAAATAATCTAAAAGTTTATATATGATGCACTGACAGTGTATAACTTCCATATACTATTAGCTAACCATAAAATGACGCATCATATACAGGTCCTTAAAAACAAATATTGATAAAGTTTTTAAATTTATTTATAAGGGCCTATACATTTTTAAACTTTGCTCATTAATGAGGTGTCATCCTATAATTAACTGACAGTGTATCGAAGTTATATACTGTCAGTGCATCATATATAATCTCATAATTTAATATAAGAAAATTATCTAAATTATTATTTAAAGGGTTTATATATGATGCATTGACAGTGTATATTTTCTATACAGTGTCAATGCACCAGAGATTGACAACTCTTTAATATCAAAAACAAAAAAGGCTAAGTCCTTAAAAATAAATACAAATAATTTTTTTCAATTTGCTTATAAGAGCTTATTAATGAGGTGTCAACCTTTTATATATTGACAGTGTATAAAGACTATACACTGTTAGTACATCATATATAAATCCTAATTTGAAATAAAAAATAATATATTAAATAAAATAAAATTATCTCTTTCAATATTTAAAACAATTAAATAATATAATATCTACTTCGTTTGATAAAATATAGATAATCTAAGTATCATTAACTAAAAAATTTTAAAGACTAATTGTTAATCATTCTTTGCCTTCCCACATTCCTTTGTGTTTTTTCTTTGTCCTCAGTTGTCACACTTCCCCACTCACTCCTATATTTATCCAAAGATTTTTCTTACTGTTGTTGCTTGTTTACAACAATAAATTTATATGTTGTAGGAATCTCAATTTTCTTGTCCACGTGTCTACCAAGACTTTGTAAAAAAAAGAAGAAATTAAAGAGACACAGGGATTGTCCCTGCGCACATACTCTGATACTTAAGTTGGAAGTTGAGCAGAGTCTCAGTCAAAAAATAGTGATTAATTGAAATTAACGATCATCTGACTTGTTATTTATAGAGGTGGCTGGCTTGGGCTATAATTACCTTTTTGTCCTTTACTCAGATACATTTCGAATAATACTTCTGAATTCATTACTTGGGTCTAGGTGCACGCCTGGGCCGTACTCTATTGGGCCAGTGACTTGTGGACTTCATCAGTTTCTTACCTAGTTGAGAGGAGAGTGCTTTACGCGTGTGGGAGAATTATCGCACGAGATAAACAGGATGACTTGCGGGGAGGACCAGTAGAGAGTACCTCCTGCACAAGAGTCTCCACGTCATAGACACACGTAGGGCATATGCGGGAGTCTCTGCCTCGTGTCAAGCTGGTCCTGTGCGGGAGTGGCTCATCGCGTGGTAGACACGTGCAAGAGTCTCTCACGCTGCAAACAGAGAGCAAGGGCCTCCCGCGCGACAGACAATGAAGGGGGTCTCCCACGCATCGAGAGTGTTTTTTTTTTAATTGTCTCGACACAAGGCCAATTTTGTCATCTCATTTCATATCATTATGAGTCCTATATCACTCGCTTTTTTTTTCCTATATTAAACTCTCTCTAAATCGATAATACATATTTTTTATTGACTCTTAAAAATTATTTTATATATTCCTCAAACAAGAATATATATTAAAAATTTTGTATGTGATTCGTTACAGACAAAAGATTTTTATTTTAGTATTTTTTAACATTTTAAAAATATTTACCTTTTACACATTTTTAGCTCATAAAAATAATTAAATTTTTTAAGGGTTTATTTTAATAAAACAAAATAAAAGATAAAATATTTAAAATACTTAAACATCTATATTATATATTTGAAGTAGTCTATGGGTGATATTGTACAATTTTGTCTTCCAATTTTAAGCCATTTGTTTGTCATCTATTTGTTTATTATTATTTTTAGTTTAATTCTTTCATCAACTTTTAGCTCTTTGATTTTTCTTAACTATTTTTTTAATTAAGCTCCTCAAATTTATTTTTAGTTTTTCAACTTTTTTTCCTTTTTAATTAAGTATTTTTATTTGTTTTTTTAGTCATGCTTTTTAATCTAATTTTTTGTTCTTCAATTTTTTTAGTGAAATCTTTTAATCAGCTTTTATTTTTAATTTTTCAAGTTATGTTCTTTAATTTATTTTTAACTATTTTTTTCAATAAACCTTTTATTTTGTTTTTATTTAATTTTTTAAATTATATTCCCTATTTTTTTAAAAATCTAATTTATTTTTATTTTATAATTTTTAATTTATATCTGATCAAAGTGTTGTTATTATAAAAAAAAAATCTAAATGTGCCACATAACTATTTTTGTCCTCTAATTTATTATTAAATTTTTAACTTTTTTCATTAAGTCATTTAATTTGTTCTTATTTAGTTATTAATTTATTTTTAACTTTTTAATTTTTTTAATTATTTTGCATTTAATAATAATAATATCACGATGACGTGCGGGTTAAAATCTAACTTTATTTAATGGTAAGTAATTATACATATGTTTTTATCAAAGAGTTAATTTTGAATTTTAATTTTTCTAAATTATATTAAAAAATAAAGCTAAATATCAACATAATTTTTTTGCATCACATTATTTGTTATAAATTAAGTAAACTACTCATATAATAAGTATATATTTTAAGTTAGATCTGATGATCTAGACATGATATAAAATTGATGCGATTAAAAGCCCCAAGAGTAGTATGAGCTAACATTTGGTAAAAATTATATGTGAATATTCAAAAAATTTTAAAAAAAGTTTTTTTAATGGGATAAATTCATCTAAGTCATTGAAATTTGCACCTAATTTAATTTAGTTCATTAGTATAAAAAAAATGGACAAAAGACCCAAAATTTTTTTATTTCATAAGACAAATAAGTTATTTTGTTAGTCAACTGTTAAGCAAAGTGTTGAAAATTTAAATTTGAGACCATTTCGCCTCTGAAGGCTAAAATATTAAAAAAGTCACTGAATTTTATTACTTTATTTAGATTAGCATTCATACTATTATTGTATTCAAATAAGTATTTGTACTTTGATTTGTACTTAAATAAGCCATTATTTCAAATAAAAAGATTACATATATGTAAAAATTATTTCAAACTGATTTAATGTCACGTCCTGAATATTGGATATTCTTACTGTTTTCATATATCTTAATCATTTTTCGGTTGGGCTGTCTGTGGTGTCAACATCATTCAAAATAAATTTATTATTTTATACTATTCCAGCTTACCCAGGATCCAGATACGGAAGTATTAAAATATGAATATAATTGAGCTTAAAATTTCATTCAACACACTACTTCAAAATTTTACATCCCAAGTATTATTTACATACAAGTAGCACTGTACATAAAAGTCTGAATATATGGAATATAACTCGTATACCTCAACGGATATGGGTAAACCACCTGAGGGATACTAAAATTAGGTCCTTTAGAGCAGATCGGAATCTATTGTAGATAATCTGGAGGGAAAATAAGGGGGTGAGCTTACGCCTAGTAAGAAATATATATACATGAAAGTTGATACAACGCATAACTATATGCAATATTTAAAATCATACTCCTATACACGGAAAACATTAATTGTTGGCACGAATTCAGAAAAGATACTATAGTTGATTAAATAACTAGGTTAAGTACAGAAGGATGTTTTGAAGCACCTCACTTGTCTCGACATCCAATTCCAGCTATAAGGAGTTTTAGTAATATTTGATTCAATCATCAGGTTCGGTAAATATTTCTAATAGCTTCCATCATGCAATTTCATAAAACATTCAGAAATTTAATTCTAAAACACTCCATTAACAATATAAATAACTTTCAGTTGAACAGTTCAGAAATTATAAATCATAAAGCATAATGCTAATCATAAAACATATCATAACTCATAAAGCATACTTAACATGTAAAACAAAATTAGAAACTAATTAAGTCTGGAAGTACCTAGATCTATGTTAACCAGTGATTTACCACCCCAGTAAAAATAATATAGTGGAGACTAGGCTTCACCTAATAAACTCATGCACTACAAGTAGACATATGACCATAGTTAAAGGGGCCACAGTGTACACTTGTGATGCCCCAAAGTGCACCCGCTGGTCCACTGACCCGAGCCACAGCCCCAGGTGGGTCACTCAACCGTATTGTCCGCTCTGGGGTGCACCACATAGGCCACCGCCCCTCACAGATTTCTTTCGCGTCCGGAGCGACTTGAACCCTTAACATCATTAAAGGTCAAGTCAAGAAAATTACAGTAGTATAACGGCACTTTCTATCCTAACCTCCTTGCATGAAAACATAGCTCAAACTGCAAATCCAGTTTACCATTTCAAATCAAACCATCGATTCCAATCTCATATAAGGTGGGATTTATCAAAACAATGCAACATAGTATCCTTACGCTTCATACATATATCCCTTACCTATTAAATTCTCGTTGTTCCGCTCGTTAGCACCAGTATCACCTTCTAGCTTTTGAGTTGCAATTCACCACACAAACGCAGTAAATTCACCACAACTCAGTTACAAAGAATATTTAACTCATTAAGTACTAGTATATTGCCTATTGCAGCTCTAAATTCAGTCTAATTTCTATCGTGCCAAAACTCCAACTAGAGTAAAAACACCTCCGTTTTTTATTCTACTGTGCAAGCAGTCTCATATGAATTTATACATTATTTTAGAACCCAAAACACATTGAATTGAGCATGATTTCTACTTCCCCTTCTCTTCGCCGAATTGGCTTATGCTTCCCACTCACCTCATTTCTTCATTAAGCTTAATTTCATGCTTTATACTTGTTCTACATTAATTCTACACTATTTTCATATGAGACAACATCATCTTCATGCTCAACTAAGCTTAGCCGAAACCCTAAGGTAGTGGTATTCATAGGTTTAATTTGATTCAAGCTCAAATAAATGTCTAAACATCTTAAATATATGGCATTTTATCATAAAATTATGATAAACTTAAGCTTTCAAACCTTTCTCACCTTAGCTTAATTCCTTGGGGAGCCTCTCACTTTAGGCCTTGATTTGGGTGCCAAGATGTAGAGCATAAAAAATTAGACAGGGGTGGTGAAGAGATTTTTTAGTTTCGGTAAGGTTTTACTAGGTTTTCAAAAGCTTTCTCCCTCTTCCTAAGCTTTGGTTATGGAGGATTGTAAGAGAAGATGATGGCCAGCCAAAGAGAGGAGAAAGATGAAGAAAATTCCACTTTTAAAATATCTCCATGTGAAATTACTAAAATGTCCTTATACTTAAAAAAATCTTCTAATTTTACTTAGCAATTTACTTAGTTAAAAACAATCTATCCAACCTTCAAAATATTTCATTTAATCATAAAACACCTCTATTTAACTTGCTCTAATCATTGGTAAAGCTTTCATTGGGGTTTGACTAAACATTTGGGCACAATTACCGAAATTCCCATAACCATTGAATCGCATAAATTTTACTTTTACGCTTGATTTATTCTTTCAGTCCACATAACCTAAATTTTATTACATGAGGAATTATCTATTATTGATAGTTGGTCAAAAGTCAACTTGGTTTGATCGTTATTCATGAAAATTTCGACGACCTATGAACTTAACCGTAATTTCCTAAATTGTTTCACGTTTTTTGAAACATGCCAAAATTATTGAGTTTGAGGTGTAGATTCTTGCCATCATATTATTTAGCTCTGAAATTTTACTCTGTCAAGTTTCACCTTCATCAGACACTAGGGATCTAGTGGGGCCCACTATTCGGTTTCCCATTCATACCTACAAAAATCAACATTTAAATAGGTCTGAGATATTTAATATTCCTAAATTTATGCATAGTAGACTTTAATAGTAATAAAAAATGTGGATCTCACGTTTAACTAATCAAAATTCAATTAATTCGATTCAAATAAAGCTAAATGTCAACATAATTTTCATGCATCACATTATTTGTTATAAATTAAGTAAACTACTCATATAATAAGTATATATTTTAAGTTAGATCTTATGATCTAGACATGATATAAAAACTATGCAAATAAAAGCCACAAGAGTAATACGAGCTAACATTTAGTAAAAATTAATATGAATATTAAAAAAGTTTTAAAAAAAGTTTTTTTAATGGGGTAAATTTCATCTAAGTCTTTGAAGTTTGCACCTAATTCAACTTTAGTTCATGTGAGAACCACACATTCTAATACTGTAGCACACATAAGATTTCTCACCACTGTTTAATTCCGGTGTATTTTGCGAGTATAAGAGGAAACAACATGGTAGGTCCCACAGACTTTCTAGTGTTCAGATGAAGGTGAAACTTAGTAGACTCAATATTTGGAGCCAAATAAAGTAATGGTAAGAATTTGTAACTCAAACTCATTTATTTAGGTCATTTTTGAAGCATGTGAAACAAATTTAAAAATGATGATTAAGGACATAGGCTGGTTGAATTTTCATGAATAACAATCAAACGAAATTGATTTTTGACCGAGTGTCAAATGTAAAATAATCCTCATGTGGGAAAGTCCCATGCCATGTCAATAGATAGACTGAATCACCCGAAGAAACAAAAAATTACGCGATTTTATGGTCAGAAGTATTTTCGGAATTTCACTCAAATGACAAGTCAAACCCTAACGAAAGTTCCTCTGACCATAAGAACATGTTAAATAGACATATTTTCTGACTAAAAGAAATATTTTGGAGATTAGACTGATAGTTTTCAACAAAGTCAAACTATAAGGGTAAAATAGTTCAAAATTTTCATAATCAAGGGCAAAATGGTAATTTTGCCAACAATATATTATTTTTTTTTAGAATTTTTTGCCATCTTCTTCTCCATTTTCAACCAGCACTCTTTCTTTCTCAACAGCCACCATTTTTGTAACCTTGAGGAGAGAGAAGGCTTGTGAAACCTTAACCAAATTACACCGAAATCGAAAGATTTCTTCACCAACCATGTGTATTTTTCTGTGCTCTATTTATTGGTACCAAAATTAAGGCCTAAAGTGGCCAAAATCCAGATCTAAGGCATCCCCTTAATTTCAGACAAGGTAAGATTTAAAGGAAATTATGGTTTTTTCATGGTTTTATGAATAATTGTCATGTGTTCTCATTATTTAAGCATGAATTCAAGCTAGAATTGAACCAAAATCATGAGAAATAGCACCCTAGGGTTTCGGTCAAGCTCCCATCTTCATGAACATGATGCTTCCTCATATGAAAATGGTGTAGAAGTTAAGTAGAATTATAGTAAAACATATATTTAAGCCTGAATTGTTGAAATGGCTAGTGTAGGAGAGAGAAAAGAGTAGGTTTGGATGAAGGGGATACTGAAATGGTGTTCAACTTAGTGTAATTTGGATCGTAGAATACTGTAGAAATTAATACAAACCTATTGGTGAAGTCAGAATTGAAAACGAAAGTGATTTGAAGTTAATTGCAGTATTAACACAAGTGTGAATGTGACAATCAAAGAATTTCCCACTCTCGAAATTAATTTAATAGGTTATTAGAAATAGTTAATTATTGAAGATTATTAAGAATTACGGAAATTATGAAATTGATAAATTCATGGAAGAATTTCAAGAATTATCTTTAGAAAATAATTCTTTGAATTAATTAAAAATATATATTTTAATTATTGGTATATGAATAAATGAATTTATTGGAGATGTAATTTCAAAAAAATAAAAAAATATATAAATATATAAGTGAAAATAAAAATAAACAAATAATAAAAAGGAAATAAATATATATATATATATATGTGTGTAAAGAAAACTATAAAATATATATAAATCAAATTAAAATATAAGATATATATATGTAAATATTTTATATATATGTATATATATTGTCATTTAATAAATATATACATATTTTATGTGCATATATTTATATATTATAATATAAAGATGGTTTGGTGGGATTACCCACCAAACCGTATGCCTTTCCATATATATATATATATATATATATATATAAAATAGAGTAAAGTGAGTGGAGTTTGGTGGTACTTCACTCACAAAGTCTGCTAAGGCAGATGTACCTACTCTTCCGTGTATTGTTTTGCCCCTTTAAACCAAAGCAAATGCTAAAGAAAAGAAAGGGTTAGATCAAACAAGGCAGGGAAGCGGCGAGAGATAGAACTAAAAATAAAAATAGAAAAAAAGGAGGAAAAGAGATAAGGAAATGAGAAAGTGAGCCGAGAGACAAAAATTGAAGTTGCACGTTGGTTAGGATGAACCAAGCAGCGTTTTGAAGACTTCATCAGGGGCTGTTGTCGTGGGTTTGGAGGCTAATTTAAGGCGGTGAAATGCAGTGCTTTGAGGGCTGATCAGGGGCCAAAACAGTGCTGGTAGTAAGGCTGAAATATGGTGTTTTTAAGGGCTGAAAAAGTGTTTAAGGTGCTGAATATGGGTGTTCAATTCAGGGTTAAAACAGGGCAGTACAGGGGCTGATTTTGGCTGAGATTTTGGGAGCTGAAATGAAGGAGGAACAAGGTGTTTTTTTAGGCTTCTTGAAGGGCTGATTTTAAGCTGTAAACAGGGCCAAATCAAGGGCTGTTTCGGCCTGAAATGAGCTGTAGGTGCAGCGAACAATGGTTTCAAAGGCTAATCGTGATTGATTTTTGAGGGTTAAATTATGTGATTTTTAGTATAAAATGGATAAGGAAATTTTAGCGAAAAACTTTATATTTTCTAAGAAATTTTTATAGGATCGTATTTAATTATTTTTTTAAGAAAATGTGTGTGTATTAAATTGTAAAAATAGCATAACTATGCTCAATGGAGACTTGGCCATGCTTGGAATTTTGCTAGAGTGCTAGTTTCGAGATTCAGTAAGAAACGTGTGGAATGCCGTCTAATTTATAAAAATAAATTAGAAATTTATTTGGTTGATACTAAGTCGTTTGACAGCATTTGAATATGTAGTGCGATGCTAAAACGACGACACTATTTCAGCTAAGCTTGAAGTGCGAACATTAAGCATAGGAAGTGTGACTTGGAGCGGTGTAAGAGCATGGCTTTTGATTTGGAGGCTTGAGGAAGATGATTTCTAAGCATTGAGATAAGTGGATTAAGTAAGGCTTCGCTAGTATCATCTCGTAGGAGATGCTTAATTTTTATAAATAATTTACCTAACTTTCGAATTTAAGCGTTGCGATGCTATTGATCAAATGATTAAGGTAAGATACAAAGTATGATCAAATTGTAAATCTGAATGATCTTGGGCCAGGATTGAAATTGTGTTTTTTGATTTGTGTGTTATGGCTTGCCAAGCTTGTCTGTTGTGCAAAATAAAATGTTCAGGAGTTTAGTTACTTCATGAATTTGTCTGTCTAGTCTGTTTAGGATAAGTGTACATGTGCACGGTTCGCATTAAAATCTCATTACGTAACCATGCAAAGTGCGTATAGGTACTCTATTGATGCATAAGTGAATTCACACATAGCATGTTTTGACTAGAACTATTTTATGCATAAGCGCTGTAATACTCGACATTACACTTTAACTTGAAAAGCATAGTTTTGAGACTAACTTTGTAACAAAGGGCTTTTATGCATATTTGGAAGCACCAAAACTGTTTTGATCTGTGTTTTGAAAACCATGAGCCCCGTTGGCATAATGTTGTACCTTTGATTTTTGACAACATATTCCGTCTTGCTAAACTTAGTTTTGATTAGTAATCCGTTTCTGAACTAAAGGATTTTGATCAGTATTCAGTAAATCTGTTTTAAAGGTTTTGATCGGTATTCGTTTCCTAAATTAAAGGCTTTTGATCAGTACTCAGTTTTTAGTTTTGTATTTGATTTTGGGCAGATCCATTGACCTTTGGGTCACTCAGAGCCTATCGAGCTTTGCTTTAGGTTTCGTTACCCGTCTATCGAGCTTTGTGCTCTAGACTTTCAGTATCACTATCTGTGCCTTAGAAGCCTCGTGCTCTAGGCATTATCAGGCTTCTTTGGAAAACCAATAGACAAGTTCTAGTTCTTGACTGCGCAGTGGGACTGGAGTAACTCATGGCCATAGATATTACCGTGGGAGCCACCTCTAGAACCTTAAGGGAACTACATGCTACACGGTTGCGTCCTTGTGATGTCTTATCCATCACTAGCTAGGATGGACATCAGTATCAGTATCAGTATCAACTATCAGGGATCTTTGCCTACACTTTATTAGTATCAGTTTTCAATGATTTGAGGCTTTATGCCAAAATTTATCAGTATTCGTTTTCAATTTTAGTTATATTACAGTATTTGAGGTTTATGCCTAAACTTTATCAGTATACGTTTTGATTCCAGTTTCAGTTTAGCATTTGAGGCTTTATGCCAAACTTTATTTGTATCTATTTTGAATTTCAGTTTCAGTTCAACATTTGAGGCTTTATGCCAATTTTTATCACTATCTATTTTGGAATTCAGTTTCAGTTTAGTATATAAGGCTTTATGCCAAATTTGATTAGTATATGTTTTGATTACAATTTTAGTTCAGTGATTTGAGGCTTTATGCCTAAATTTTATTTGTTTTGATTTCAGCATCAGTTTTCAGTATTTCAAAGCATTTTGCCTAACTCTATCGAGTATCTATTTTCATAAGATTATTTGTTTTGAACCCATGTGGATAGTCACCGTGTTTCGAAACTCATGAGCATAGTTACCTTGTTTTAAACTCATGTATAGTTACTGTGTTTTAAACTCGTGTGCATATTCACCGTTTTTCGAACTCGTGCATAGTAGTTATGTTTAAACTACGTGTATTAGAAAACTATTTCATTATTTGTACCGGTTTTCAGTGTTTTGAGATTTTATTTCTAAACTTATTGATTTTTCAGTTTTAGTACGATTGTCGATTTTAGAGTAAATGCATCAAAAAATCTATTTTGTTATCAGTATTTGGTTTTAGAGTTCAAAGGCTTTAAGCCTAACTTTATTAGTTATCCATTTAGTGCATTCATCTGTTTTGAATTAGGTGTTTAAGAAATCTGTTTTGTCATCAGTATCGATTTCAGTATTTCGAGGCTCACGCTTAAAGTGTTCAGAAATCTATTTTGTACAAGTGCATAGTGATTCTGCTTTAAACTCAGTACATTGTGTATCCGTTTTAAACTATGTGTGTAAGGAATCGGTTTGAACTAAGCACGTTACTCATTTTAATGTCGTGCATTTTGTTAGCATTGTAATAGTGTGATGAGTGACTGTGTCTTTCCAATATCGCATTAAGACTCAAGAAATTGGGATACCTAGGGTATCCTTTCTACCAATACCATGTACATCCTCAACCATGAAGAATGAGTCTAGATAGATTCGACATTAGAACATAATACCTCGTAAACGTATCGCTTTATTTCTGTTCATGCATGCAAGTGCATGTAGATTGACATGAGCCTAGCATGCATTTATTTAAACTACTTATTGAGTCCTGGTTTGCTCATCTCTTTTTAATATCATCACAGATCATACGAGATAGAGTCCACGTTTGGAGTTCTGTGTGGGCCATTAGGGACCGTACCAAGCATAGGTACATACTCGCGTCCTTTGAGCCTGCTTTTGCTATTTTTCGAGGTATACAAGTAAGGTATTGTTTGTTTACATGCACCTTTTACGAAGGTTACACAGTATAGTTTGCTTTATGTCATGAGATGTAACTTAGGATCGTTTTAGATTATTTTGAGAGTGATACAATGATTGAGTGCGATCCTGGATTTGATATGTACGTGATAATTAATGGTGGATATTAAGAATGTTGACATTATAATTATTTAATGATTTGTGTGGATAGTTGAATTGATTTGGTATGATTGGGTTATGATAAATGATGTCTTACAGGTTATTTATCTGGGGAAATCTTAAAATATAAGAGGAGATATTTTCAATATGTTATTTTTTACGTAAGAATAATTTATCGATCAAAAATGATAATTACAGGTTTAGGGAATTATTTATTCACCTTTGGATGGAAAAAAAAAGGTAGTTAAGTTGAATTAAATGAAGAAGATAAGTGAAAATCGTTTAGTGACTACATTGGCACCGAATACAAACCATAAAGTGAAAAGAAAATTTTCGTTCGTAAATTTGGTAAGTCAAATAAAAGTAAGTGTTAAGTGTCCGTCACGGCCTTCGAGTCGTGACAGTGAAGTAGACTAATTTAGCAGCTACAGTAGGCAAAGTACTAGAATGTAATAAGTAGAATATTCTTTATAATTGTTAGAAATTGAAATGATTGTGTTTATGTGATAAATGGTAGCTTTTCAGTCGGAGGAGGCTACTGACGCCAGCGGGCAGCATAGCAGGAAACTAAGTGGTAAGGAATATATATGATGGACATAGGGGTACTATGATGCATTATTTATTATAAGAAATAATATTTTGAAATTGTTTTGGGATAAGTTGAGTTGAAATTGTGGATTGTTGTTGTGGAATTTAAACTGTGTTTTATGTAGGAGGGTTAGGATACACTTAGCCATTATGCTGTCAAAAATTCTAATAATTTTATAAAATCATAGGTTATTACCCTTGAATATTAGGAACGAAAGATTTATTAAGTAATTTTATCCTTTTCATTGAAATTCCATATTCATACCAAAGTCTGAAAATATATATTTAAAAATTCATGTTATTGAATTTTACATACGTGGGGGTACTTGTATGTTTTCATAACTTATTTACAGATAAATAGAATATTTTTAGAACTAAATATTGAATTGTGAATATTTTATGAATTTTTATCTTTGAACTGCTTATACTTCCAAAACATGCATTTATGGACTGATTGAAGATTTAGCTTTCCGAATTTATCTCCGTAAATAACTATGAAATGTTTTATATTGTTTTTAGAGACTGTTGGCCCCATAGTTGCCTGGGGGCACATGCTCTTATTATTGTATGACTGTATGACTGATGACTGTGTTGATAGACTTGCCAAGTCTTCAGCTTCCATAGTATCACCTGGCAAGTGTACATTATGAATTTCTTGACTATGGCCATATGTCATTATTACTGTTATTGCATGAGTCTAGTGGGTGATGCCTTGTCTCTTCAGTAATACTAAGTTTTCATGCTTTAATAAATTTTGATTTACAACTTGGTTATTGATTATAATTTCTGATTTACATGTGATGCAAAATGTTTTGTAATGTTTACGGAGCATTATAAGATTGTTTTATATAAACCGTTTATTGAAAGATGTTTTCAATTATTACTGATTCTATACTTGAAATCAAATTCCCTATAATTGGAACTAGGGACCGGGACACGACAGGTACTTCAAAGTACCTCCCATACTCTATATGGTTACCTAACCGACTATAGTATCCCTTTCATAACTCGTGCCATTTCTGTATTATCTATTCTATTATTGTAAGTTCAGAATATTTTATAAAATGTGCATATAGTTATTTGTAGTATGAGTTCTGTTATATATATTTCTTATTGGATTTTTCCCAAAGCTCACCCCCTCCTTCTCCATACAGATTATCTGCAGTAGCCACCTTTCGCTCAGGGGGACGCTTATATTTGGTATCTCTTAGGCATTTTTTGGATTTCCATCAAGGTATACTAATTTTTTTATGTATTCAGACTTTGTATATACAGTACTGTCTTGTATAAAGATACTTTTGGGATGTAAATAAATGTCGAGTACTGGAGGTAGTATTAGTTATATAATGTAATTGAATTCTGCTACATATTATAAATAAATAAATTTAAGTATAATTTGGATACTGCAGACAGCCCAACCTTATAATTCAATAAATTTGTGATATATTATCATTATATATGGCATATTTCAGAACCTGAAAGTTCATTAGTATAAAAAATGGACATTTGACTCAATTTTTTTTTTATTTCACAAGACAGGTAAGTTTTTTTATAAGTTAACTATTAAGCAAAGTGTTAAAAATTTAAATTTGAGACCATTTTGCCTCTGAAGGCTAAAATATTAAAAAAGCCCTTTAAATATGTTACTTTATTTAAATAAGGGGAATTTCTAAATGTACTCTCCGTTTTACTCTTTAAACCTCCATCCAAAAACAACTAAATATACCAAAAAAATGGAAGTTTTTAACCCTGGACGTTAGTTACCATCTGCACGGCTTCGCACAAGCCTTGTTGCGTGAAGGAAGGAGTTCTGCGCAAGACATCCTGTGCACAGTCAAGGATTATGCGTAAAATAGTATGCGCAAACACATGCATAGCACGCAAATCTGCATGCGTGAAAATCAGCAATTTTGTACAAGGCTTCTTGTGCGAAACTCTTGCCTTTGCGCAAGAAATCTTGTTCATTGAAACATCTGCTGCGCAAAAAGTCATTCATGTAAACATTGATTTTACACAAGACATCTTACGCAAAATCATGGGTGGCACAAATCCTCTTCCCCATTTGCGTGAGACCCACAGTATCCAAATGTTAAATAAATATCTTTTTTATTTGGTGCCAACAAGACCCACATCACTTTTTCTCTCTTTTTTCCCTCTGCTTAGTTCTCTTTTCTAGCTTCTCATCACTTTCTTCTTCTAAACCTTAAAATCTACTTTCTGTAACAAAAACAATGGAAAATGTAAGTGAAAGTAACTATTATTATAGCTATGAAGAATATAAAAGCATTGAAGAAGGAGAAGAAGAAGGAAAATAGGTAATGTGGTTTTTTTTCATGGGTTTAGGTTCTCGCGCAATCGGATTTGTGCGTGAAGCAAGAAATAGCGTAAGTCAACTTATGCAGTCTTTATACTATTGCACAAGCTAGCTTGAACAATTCTAGCATTTTCGCGCAGACTAGATTGCGCGAATAGCAAGCTTATGCGCAAGCTAGCTTGCGCAAGTAGGGCATTTATGCGCAAGTTAGCTTGCGCAGATAGGGCATTTATGCTTAAGTTTACTTGCGCATATACAGTCCTTACACAAATGTATTTGAGTGAATATTGTCTGTTTGAGCAAATTGACTTGTGCAAACAACTTTTTTTTAAAGTATAGGTAGTTATTTTTATTATATAATTGATATGTATTTTTTTATAAGTATAATAATTATAATTAATTATTTTGTTTAATATTTGCAGATTGACCAAATAATAGTGTCTAGAGAATCGAAAGGTGTGGATGAAGAAATATTTGACTATACTCATGCATTTACTAGTAACCAAGTAAATATATTTAAAATTAATACAAAGTTTTAATACAAATATAGTACAAAAAACAATTATTAATTTTATTTTGTTTTAAGTTTTCAATAGTCGAAATGCCTTGATCACATGGGCTAGAGAGATTGGAAGAGACTTAGGTTTTGTTATTGTGATTAGGTCATCGGATGTTGGTGTTCCCCAAAGAAAACCTATAGTTCGATTTGTATGTGAAAGGCATGGAACATATAAGTCAAATAGAGATGAATTCTGTTACTTAGGAATAGGAACAAAGAAGTGTAATTGTCTATTTGAGTTACAGGGGTTGAAATTGGATAGGGATGATGAATGGGCAGTGAAAGTAGTATATGGGATGCATAATCATTTGGCTGCAAAACAGTTAGAAGGACATTCTTTTGCTGGTCGATTGACAATAAAAGAGCAAAGTATGGTGGGTGATATGACAAATGCTATGGTAAAACCAAAAAATATATTACTGATGTTGAAACAACATGATGAGAAGAATGTGAGTACGATATAGACCATCTACAATGCACGACAAAATATAGAATGATTGACAAAGCCGGTAGATCACTGATGCAACAACTCATGAAACACTTGAATGATTGTAAATATCTTGAGTGGCATGGGAGTGATGAGTCAAGTGATTGTGTTAGAAATTTATTTTGGGCACATCCGACGGCTATAGATTTGTTGAATGCTTTTCCCCATGTGTTAATTATGGATTGTACATATAAAACTAATAGATATCGACTCCCACTCATTGAGATTGTTGGTGTGACATGTACAAATTTGACATTTTCAGTTGCATTTGTTTACATGGAGGCTGAGCGCACTAACAATTATACTTAGGCATTAGAGAAGCTAAGAAGCTTGATGTCTTCTGATTCAACACCTTCTGTCATTGTTACTGATAGGGATTTACCATTGATAACAGTAGTACAGACAGTGTTCCCTAGTGCAACTAATCTCTTATGTAGATGGTATATATCAAAGAATATACTTACTCATTATAAAAAGTTGTTTGAGAGCATGGAGAAGTGGGAGGCATTTATGTCAGCTTGGGGTGTTCTTGTATTCTCTTCGAATGAGTATGAGTATGAAACAAATTTAAGTTCAATGGTAACTCATTACCGTTCTTATCCTAGAGCACTCCAGTACTTGACTGATACATGGTTAAATAAGCATAAAGAGAGATTTGTTGCTGCATGGACAAATAAAGTAAAACACTTCGGAAATGTTACAACTAATAGGTATGTAGGTTTATAAAGTTTAAAATTTGTTTTTTTGCACAATTTATATTATACGTCATTATAATAAACACTTTTCTAATGTCATGTAAGGCGGAGAGTGCACATGCGAAGTTGAAGAGACACCTTGGATCGTCCCAAGGAGATTTTGATAGATCTTGGAATATTATCAACTCTCTGATTGAGCTATAACATACTAAGATAAAGGCTTCGTTTGAGAAAAGTCTTACTATTGTTGAACATAATTTTCGGCCAACTTTGTTTAAGGAGTTGCGAGGATTGGTGTCGAGAAAAGCATTGAATATTATTTTGAAAGAGGCGCAACGAGCAAATGATATTGGCATTGACCATCTTGCTTGTGGTTGCGTCATTAGAAGTATACATGGGTTGCCTTGTGCTCACGAGATTGTTGAATTAATAAGGGACAGAAAACCAATTCCCTTATCCATTGTGGATCCTTACTGGTTGAAGTTGGACTTGAAGAAGATTAATGTTGATTACATGGCTGAGCTGAATCTTGATGCTGAGTGAGAGCTTATAGTTAAACGCTTCAATGCATGTGATCTCTCAGGAAAATTAGCTTTGAAGAAAAAGTTAAGAGAACTGGGTGATCCGATAACTACCTTCCTTGTTCCTCCACTCGAGAAAGCTAAGATCAAAGGTCATTCAGACAAATCAACTCGATGTGCCCCATCATACTTTGAGATTATTGAATCTCAACATGATAACGCCTCAACACCTGTCTTAGTCAATTCAGTGGCAAAGAGGATGAAACTACCAGTTCATCGGAAAAAGAAAGTCAAATATATTGATTTTTTCCCTTTAGAGATACGCCAACACATACGCTCTATTATGGATGTTGAATCAGATGGACATTGTGGTTTTCGAACTATAGCTGGTGTTGATGCATGGGCTAAGGTGCGACAAGATTTGATTCATGAGATATGTAATTTTCGAGCTTATTATGTTAATCTTTATGGATCCGTGGAGCGTGTTGATAAATTGATAGAGACATTATCGTATTTTAACATACTGGCTCCTTATGATAAATGGATGACCTTACTTGATATGGGTCATTTGAAAGCAACACGATATCAAGTTGTGCTAGTCCATTTATCTTTTAGACAGTGGTTGACATATCTCCTACTGAGAAGTGCACCACCTCCACCACTACAGCACAGATTTATTGCAATTGGACTTGTTAATGATTCTCACTTTGTTGAGGTATAGATAATAATAATGTTTACATCATAGTTGACTTTTTTTGTTTTATATTTGTACATACGCTTAACAATGCTAATTTTCAGGTATTTATGGACTCATTCGCACCAATATCTCCTATTGCATGCAATTGGTATCGATATCGTTGGGATTCTGCTCGTGAATGGGAGCTTCCATATATATCTCGTATTGAAGAATTTCAAAATTTGTTATCAAGATCGAATGTTGCCACTAGAGAAACCATTGACTTAGATGAGCCTTGATATTTTATTGAATATTATTGTATTTTCATATTTATGCCTTTAAATGAATGTATTATCTAATTATACATTATATATTTTAATATATATTTGTAACCTGTAAGGAAAGCAATGAACGAGGATGAAAACGTAATTATAAATATAAGCAAATAATATAACATTATCTTTGGATGTCATGAACATAAACTGTATGTTTAGAAAACCAAAATCCCTATATACAAAACACTAATCATCCACGTCATCCCGTAGAATTACCCTCCCTTTTCTCTTCTTAGTAAAATAACGTAGACATGTAGTTGAGGCAAGAGTTGCCTTCGATGGAGCTGGAGGAGGGGCCTACACTAATGGAGGTGGATGAGCTGTATCTGATGGAGCTGGAGGAGGAGCAGTCTCCGATTGAGCTGGAGAAGGAGCTGTCTCCGATGGAGCTGGAGGAGGAGCAGTCTCCGCTGGGGCTGAAGAAGGAGTTGTCTCCGATGGAGCTGGAGGTGGAACTGTCTCCGATGGAGTTGGAGGAGGGGCCGTCTCTGATGGAGCTGGAGAAGGAGTTGTTTCTAATGAGTGAAAAGGGATAGCTATCGCTCCTACAAGTGGTGTGGATGTGGTAAGTGCTACCTCTGACTCTCCACATAATATGGCACGCAAGTTGTTAAGTCCTCTTGCCAATGTCTCCACATCTTTGTTGCCACTCATGAGTATATCAATATGAGAGACGGCTCTCGAGATGCGCTGCAAGACAAGGCAATAGAGATTAAATGAAATCAATTGATATGAATAAGAATTTGAATAACTTAAGATTTAAAGCTAATAATTTACATCAGAATAATTAGAATCAACCGATCTAGCTTGAAACCCCGATCTACGTGTGGGATTTTGTACAAATCGATGAGAAATCGAATCGTACCAAGGCATGTATTCCAGAGCTGTCTCACCTGGGATCACACACTTTCAACCTCGGTTCTCTTCAGTGAGCACATACATAGTCCACCTCTCCCATAATTGATCCATGAACTGATAAACAACATGATAAGTGACACTTGTACTACCTCTTTGTGCTCAATATGGTGCTAAAGGTGTTGGAGGTATGGTTTGCACATAGCTCCATTGCTGTTATACTCTCTCCAAATGATACGGCTCCACGATATCTCCAACTTTCGAACAAACAGTGAAAAATGTGATCGGAGGCAATGGATGATACCTCCGACTATCAGCATATGGATCCCAGCACACTTGATTACTCTGGAGATCATCTAGCTGCTCTCGCAAGATCTTCACATCTTGATCATAACCACGTGGCTTCCATCGTTGAACCCGAGGCATACTATCTTCATAATTGAAGTTTGCCTCCAGACTCAATAACGGAAAATGCTCATAAATCCAAGCCTACATCAAATAAAAAATAAATAATTAATAAATTTTTTCAAACCAATAACAATTAACAAGTTATTTATATTTATAAATCATAATACCTGCATAAGGGTCATATATTCGCTAATCCCATATACTTTTGATCTGTTCGCCAGACCTAGCTATCTATACATATAAGCAAGAGCAGATGCACCCCATGCATATCCACGGATAGCCGATAGATCCTCTAGACAGGCCAATAATGATACGGGAACATGCGATCCGCTCTTGTCCACAAATATTGTGCACCCAAGTAAGTGAAGTAAGTATGCTCGAGTAGCATAGACTATCTCCTCATCACTTTTCCTGTTAGTCACATCGCCAAAGTTCGATCTCAGCCAATGCAATGTGACACTTGACCTATGACCAGTACTCGTCGCTGCTTTAGTTGCCGTAAGAGAGATGCATAACAAGCGTACTAACATTTTATTTGCGTGCTTGATAGAGATGTGCCGGAAAGATACAATCCGCCCAACCATTGGTATGCCTAGGAGTGTAGCTACATCATCTAGAGTAATTGTCATCTCTCCAAAAGGCATATGGAATGTATTTGTCTCCGACTGCCACCTCTCACAAAAAGTAGAGATGATGGTGCTATTGCATGTGCGGTAACTACAGTCAACCAAACACATTAAGCCAGACTGCAAAACAGTGGAGCGAATACGTGACTGATCATAATCTAAAATCCACTGAGAGATTTTTTTGCTGTGATTAATAACTTTCAAATTGCCTCGCTCCTATATCAGAAACAACAAACAATAAGATCATTTTTCACAGATAATATAGATAGATTTTTTTTTCAATTTTACACAATTATTACCTGACCATCCCATATGGCAAAAGCAACATGCGATCTAAAACTTTTAAGAATAGAAGTATCAATCGGGCCTCCAGGACAAGGCTCGGATACCTCTTCTGCATCATCTGAATCCGCCTCCTCGGCCTGGTCGTCTAAGTCAGTCTGCTCAGCCTCTTCAATCTGCTCGGCAAGTTTGGCTTGCTCGACATGCTCAGCATGATCTGTCCTAGCTCGTCGTATTATCTCAGAGGCAGTGGGTTGCGTTCGTCTTCATTGAAATGAATGATTTGTCCTAGCTCGTCGTCTTCTCTCAAAGGCGATGGGTCGCCATCGTCTTCCTTGAGATGAACCTGCACCTCATGTTATTGCCATGTTTGAAAAAAACATTTAAATAATTATAAACTCATAAACGAAAAAAAAATTGCACAAAAATAATTCCATGTTTCATCATGAGCTTTTGTTGCGTGCTACATCTATGATCTATATTCAACAACCTACTGCAATATTTTCCCATAACTACCTAAATGATTCTAACGAATTCAAGTTAAAATGGTATGGTAATTTATTCTAGTCTTAAATTAGATTGCAGTTGTGTAATTTTGCAATTTGTAGGCATGCATTTCTCTTCTTTCTCATAGCAAACAATCCAAAAACAAAATATAAGAGCCTCACTTGGAAAGGGAAGGGAAGAAGAATTGCAGACCACAAATTCCTCAATTCACTCTTTGCCTTCCTCTTTTGCTCAATACTGTAAAAAAATTGTAAACAGAATCAATGGTTATCCCAATATCAAAGCACATGAAAAATGTAATTAAATGTTTCATTGCCAAGATAAAGCGAATACTTTAAAATATGTAATTTCATAAACTCAAAGTTACATAGCAGCATAAACACTTGGCAAAAAGTAAGAAAAAGAAGAATTATGAAGATGGAAATCAAGGAATAAAATAAATAGATTATTAAAACAATAATTTTTATCCTGTATGACACATCTTTGTGCCTTCTTTATTTTAAAGTTGGCATATTAAACTAATATTTTAATTTCCATATTACCAAGATCCTTATTGTCTATAAAATTCTCATAACTTAGATCATTAAGGTTAAAAAAGAGATTTTTTTGGGGGGAGGGAGGGGGGGAGGATGGGGAATGACATCATTGGCCTACCTGTTTTAAGCCATATTCTTTTAGATGTGATGAAAGCATATCAGTTTCTCATATATGTTGGAGATGAGAGAATCACATATTGATATACGTACTTTTAGAAACTTATGGTAGAATTTGGAGATAAAAGTTTGCTTTGTACTTTTCTTGTTGCTTCTTTGATGTTTTAAATGCTTACCTTTCTCTTTTATTGAATAAAGGTACATAGATATATTTAAAATTACATGTCTTGACCTTCAAACAGGCAAAAAGCTGCAAAAGGATCTTAGAGCACTAGCTGTGAGGTGACTTTTAGATGGTGTTTGACTGTGGCACCTAGGCTTTCACCCCAACTGATGTGAAAAGAGCCTAATTGCAAGCGCATTGATATGCTATGAATATTTCATGTATGACACTAGTAAAATGTATGAAGTTTTTATGTCATACTAAGATGTGCTATTCATCCCCCACTACCACCCTACCTTTCAACCCTTTTAAAACAGAAGAGATGTGCATATGCCATAAATATCACTGAATTTTATTTTTGGTTTCTAAGATAGGTACTCAATTTTAGATGATCTCCTCTCCTCTGAACTGAGGTGCTCTTTTTAGCACATTGTACAGAGCACTAGGTGTGGTGCCTTTTGCATTTGACTACATGATTAAAGGGGAAATGTCAAATAGAAAATAGAATCAGCTAACATTTATTCACCTTTTTGGTCTTTTCAATTCTCTTCATGTCCCTTTAACAGTTAAAAAAATATGAATTTAACAGTCCTCACCAAATTACCTTTAATAGGAAGTTGTTCTGTATTAAAGAAAATGGGCTCATCCATGCCTGCAGAACTGATGCAAAAAAAAAGGGCTCATTAAAGCAATTTATTAGTTTGGACCATCAGTTTTAGTTTGTTTCACAGTAATCGCATGGAAATAATTAAGTCCAATCTTATCTAGCGTCATTAAATTACTTTCCTGATTCTAATCCTAAAAACACATAAACTCCTCATGAACTTAAAACATCAGACACCAAATGTAGCTCTTCAATTAAAACAAATAAGCAAAGCAATATGATCAAGTAGCAGGCTACTTCAGTGTTTACATTGTACATAGGACCAAAACAAAAATTAAATGAAATGAAAATGATTATCCATATAAGCCAAACATTTGCAAACTCAAACATCAGCATATAGTCTTTTATATTTATATATATATATATATATATGTTTAAAACAAACACAAGGAGATATAGAGGTGTTAAATGGCAGCACGGCCCATTTAAATATTAGCTCATGTGTTAATGGATTCATGCTGGCAAGACACTATTTTTTAATCGGCCGTGCTGGCACAGTCCATGAAATTTAAGGACGTGGCCCAGCACGGCACATGGTCCATAGCACTAATGGATTGTGCTGGGCTAAGCCCAACATTATTTTTCATGTCTTATCGTGCTGAGCACGGCCCATTAATAAATTTTTACATTTTTATTATTTTTAAATATTTATTAATTTAAATAACATGCAAGATAAATAAAAATAAAATAAAAAGACACATAATTCACTTTGACAATGCCTATATCTACAAGAAAATATAATAATAAATATTAAATAAAGATATTGAAATTTACAAACCTAAAAGGCAAAATGCCTATCTCTATGAGAAAACATTATAAAATTTACTTAATAAAGATATTGAAATTTACAATCCTATAGAAAAGAGCTACACGATAAAAAAGGCTCCACTTTGTGGGTTTTGGGGAGGTTCATTGTATATAGCATTCTCTCTGCATTAAGAGAAAGTATTTTGCATTGAACTCGTGATCTCCAAGTTACAAAGGAACAATATTTACCATTGTACCAATGTTTTCCTTTGAAATTTACAATCTTAATATATAAAAACACAAACACACACATATACACAAATACAAGACTATAAAACATAAAATATTATTATTTTATTTTTCATTCTCTTCACCTAATTATTTACTTATATAATATGGTTTATCTAGTGCTCCAACTTCTATATTTAACTAATCTTTGAATAAAATAATCTTTAATAATTTATTTTTTGATGAGTTTTTATTAGAACTGTATTTAATAAAAAGTTATATACAAAATATGTGACATATCATACATTTTTTATATTCAAAATGAAAATGTTATAAATTTGTATATCAATAATTGAAATACTTCATAATTAGATTTGTTAAATATAATTTTATTTATATAAATGGGACAATATGGCACAGCACATGGGCTTGCGTACTGTGCCATGCTAACCCACGTGCTACGTGCTAGCACTGGCCCTTCATGGGTCGTGTCGTGCCAATCCATGTGCCTAAAAACCTCTAGCCCAGCATGGCACACAATTGTATATCGTGCTTGGACCAGCCCGCCCATTTAAATATAGGCCGTGCCAAGCACAATCCACACCGTGCCAAATCGTGTCGTGCCATTGGCCGCCCAGACCGTTTGACACCTCTAGGGAGATATTCCCCCATACTTCATTTTAGAATTGGTGACTTTCTTGTATCTTCAAATAAAAATAAGTATAAAGGAATATACTTATTTGTTAAATTTTGACCAAGTAAAAAAATAACCAAAGCAATATGAGCAAGGAATAAGCTACTTTAGTCTTTACCTCATAAATATGACCAAAACAAAAATTAAATCAAAACTTGATTATTTCATGTAAGGATAAGAATAATAAAGAGTGCATGTTCTATGAAAACTCCCTGGATCAACACCTCACAATAACCATTAGTTAGTTTGAGTTTACATGAGAGTAAGACATTAAAACATTCATGCAACCATGCATTGTCTAGCTTGCAAGAAAGAAACCCATAAGATATCATTTCTCCTTTAGCAGTTCTGTCTCCTAAGGTTGCATGGAAATTCTTAGCTTTTGAGCGAGTAGTTTGAAGATATTATCCATTTACATGTCGCACCATAATATTAGTAGCCAAAACTTCGAAATAGCCTTATAACAGTAGTAGTTATATTTCTCAGGGAATAGGGCACTAAATGTTTGCCTTTGAATTAATAAAATGCTTTTCAGACAGCCAAACCACTTTCAGTTTATCTTCAGAAATCGTGAAGACCTTTTGATGCAATACTATAAGCACTTGATATTTGCATAACCCAACTTCATAAACATTTTTAAAAAACTATCAAGAAAGTAAAATTATGATGAAATGGAAGCTAGATAGTTATCAGTCTTAATGACCTAACAATATATGATAATATTTTATCTGGTGTTAGACATACAACGCATATCCCTTCTAGTGATAATAAGTCATATAAAGGAAAAAGAACTAACATTCTTTGATAGTTGATATACGAAAATAAAGTTAAGAAATGAAAAGCCTTTTAAAATGAAAACCTGTTCTGTATCACTTCTCGTTGAACTTTTAGATTCTTAACAATCATGCAAACCTTCTTCTATACATAGTTTAGCTGACAGACAAGCTATTGTCTTGTAGATATTTGCTGATCTGAAAGCTTAAATTTTGGATTCACAGGTGAGCTTTTTGTATGTTGTTTTTGTCTTTATGGTTGTTTTAACAAATTTCCCTTATTCTAAATCATCTAGTTCAGTTTCTTACATTGAGATCAGAGTTAAACTTTTGAAAAATAAAGGCTGCTGTTAGCTTTTCCACCTCTATGGCCAGAGTTAAACTTTTGAAAAATAAATGGCATGAAAAAAAACACAAAACAGAACTAAAACTAAACAGGTACTATTATTGCATCTTATTGAGCTTGACTGCTCTCTCTCAAACTAAACAAAAAATGTGCATAAACCCAATAAAAACAAATACCAAACTCAAACTAAATAGAAAATGTGCATAAACCCAATAAAGACAAATACCAGTTACTATTATTGCATCCTACTGAGTTTGAAGAAGAAAGCATGGACAGAATGATAACTAGCCAGTTTCAAACAAAAACAAAGTTGCAAGCCAGGTTCATCATTACAATCAATCTACAAAATGAATCCCAGTATTCCAAGGTTGGTAGTGCTGTAGTGGATGGTAAAAAAGAAAAGACAAGAATTTGAAGGAATTACCTACTGACCAAAGCAAATTCCGAGAACTTTTTTCTGCAAGGAATCCAACTTGTTCAAAAGAGCAATCAAACTGCAAATCCAAATATCATCACTGTTAGCCAACCTAAAAACATTTCAAGTCTCAAACAATACACCCAAAGGTTTCACAGAAATGCTACAATGCCTACACAATTTGTAAAAAAAATAAAAATAAAAATTAAACAATAAAAGAATGAAATCAAGCTGGTCGGAGATTGGTTTTGCACAAACCGACTTGCGCGAGACTCGTGGTCTTGCACACATCTGTTTGCCATAGACGGTCGGTCCTGCGCAAGACCCACACCCACCCAGCGCTGGATAGTGGTTCTACGAGCGCCCTGCTTATGCGAGACCCACGATGTGGCACCCTGGTATGCTCGATCTCGCCCAGGTTTGCCTGCGAGAGACTAATGGGTCTCGCGTAGGTCTACTTCAAGGCAAGCCTCACCTGACGACGATGGAGGAAGAACCAGCAACCGTTGGAAAAGACTAGAAATTGGTAGGAGATCGGCAGAAAGGATCGGAAGATTTTGAGATGATGGCGTTGGCGGGAGATTTAGGAATAGTTTTTGTTTAGTTTTTATTTTTAAGGTTAAAATAGTAAAAAGATGAAGTATATTTAGTTTTTATGTTTAGTTGTTTATTTTTTACGTTTGAGTGGGGGTAAGAAGACCAAAAAGAGGAGTACATTTAGAATTTCCCTTAAATAAGCCATCATACTATTATTATATTCAAATAAGTATACGTAGTTTGATTTGTATTCAAATAAGTTCTTATTTCAAATAAAAAGATTACATAAAGTCACTTTCGGATTTACGTTAATTTTTATAAGTCAATTTATTCAATTAAGTCAATATCTAAAATCACGAATTAAATCGACTGAATTATTTGACTTTTTTTAAAGAGTTTATATATAATACACTGACAGCATACAATCTCTATACATTGTCAGTCAACCACATATTTGTTGGATTCAGCTGTTTTCAACATGCTAAGTAACTGTGGCAGAGTCTTGTCAATTTCATTCATGTTGTAATTAACAACAAATTGACTGTAACTGTCTGGCAACGATTGCAGAATCACATCAGTGGCCAACTCTTGGCCCAAAGGAAATCCCAATCTTTCAAGGTTCTCAGTGTACCCAATCATCTTGAGCACATGAGTACCAACGAGAGTCCCCTCTGCCATCCTACACTGAAACAATGCCTTAGAGACATTGTACCTTTCTTGCCTAGCTTCCTCTTCATAGAGTTGCTTGAGATGCTCGATCATATCGAACGCATCCATTTCCTCATGTTGCTTTTGAAGCTTAGGATTCATGGAGGCAAGCATAAGGCAACTAACATCCAATGCATCATCTTGATGCTTCTTATAAGCATTTCTTTCTGCCCTTGGAGCATTAGAGGGTGGTTCCTCAGGTAAGGGAATTTCAAGGACATACAACTTCTTTTCATGCTTGAGGACTATCCTCAGGTTCCTGTACCAATCCAGGAAGTTTGTCCCATTCAACTTGTCCTTCTCAAGGACAGATCGCAGTGAAAGTGTGTTATTTGTGTTTGATGCCATGGTAATCTACAACAAAATATGCAAAATATAAGTATCATGAATGCATTCATTTAATTAAATATTTATTAAATGATGCTCCCACTATTTTTATCGAATCAACAACCCTCACTATTAATTCGGAAAAATTATTACATAATTTCTCTAGTGGGCCAAGATCCATATTTCACCTTATCTAGAGTTAGCTTTGGCTAATCGCTCAAGATTTGGCTATTTAGGTAGGCAACACTTACCAATTACATCTCATGTAACTCTTGGATAGTTGGGTGAACAACACTTGTTCTAATTCATCTCATGAATGGAAGCCCAACTTTATGCCTCTAAATTCCCAATCCTATTGATGAAATTTAGTTAAGTCAACCCAATTTATAGCCTTTGGATATCACTATTATCCCATCGCGTCTTACTAAGATAGATATGATATTTTGCTTTGGCAAACATAACAAAATCGATTCTAGTCTTGACGAGTGCTATTCATTGGTAGGCATCTATTATTGACTTAATTTAATTTGAGGGATTTTCTTAGTTTATTGAATAAGATCTCACCAATTTTACTTTTTTTTTTAAATTATCATATGATTTTCATATCATAAACGTACAAAATAAACCATGCATCTCATGCAATTAAGCAATAAAATAAACGTGACATAGTTATAGCCCAAACTAAATGGATTTCCCAAGCCAATGAGAAACCCTAAGGGTTAACCTAAGGGTAATAGCATCTTCTCCAAGTGCCTCTTTGGTCATCCTTTGCATGGTTGTCAGCTCCAATTACATAGTTTAAGAGAAACCTCGAGTTACATTCGAGGGGAGTAAGATGAGAAAAGAATGTACAACAAGAATTTCAAGAACAAGGCACGACACGCAGGTCGTATTTATTAAAATTTACAACCACGAAAATACAATCATATTGGGCTAGGGCTATAACTATGCACCATGCTCAAACAACAACCACCGTGTTATACAAACAAGTGTAATGCAATTTTTAATTTTTAGTTTTATTAATGAGGCACATTTGAAACGAATTATAACCCTGACTGTGGGGTTCCCAGGGGCGGCAGCCCCTGGGCTGCGGTCCCGCTGGCAGGTCAGCGGGGGGGGTCAAGGGGCAGCGCCCCTTGCGGGGGTTTGGGGGCGGAGCCCCCGAAAAAAAAAAAGGTCAACAGTATTGACATTGCCAACGCCCCTTATCCGGAAGTGTCATAATCTTATCAGGATGTTCCAGCCAGTATCTCATACTGACTATAATTTTAGTCGCATTAGAACTCTTATCTAAAAGTGTTTCAATCTTTATACACTTTCGACATTATTCTGTTTCTTCCATAACGTTTATGCAGAACAGAAACCGCCATTAATAATTCGCATCACAGATTATACATAACATTTATGCAGAACAGAAACGCCATTAATAATTCGCATCACAGATTATACATAACGTTTATGCAAAACAGAAACGCCATTATTAATTCGCATCACAGATTATATCTCACATATAAGTTGAATCGAAATTGATATACATCATATATATATTTTTAACAATTCGATTTCTAGCCTCTGAATATATCATATACATTCTAATCCGTATTAATCTCATTAAAACGATTGCATGTAATCATAAACAGAAAGTAACCAGAGATCATGCTTTTATCAAAACAAATCAGGGACTCCGAATCTGGCTCGGATACCAGTGAAGGAAACCGAAACAACACGCAGCGGAATTTAAATCATTCGACCTCCACCAAGATCGATTCGGAGAGTTGCCTGATTAGGGTTTCGAGATTTTACCTGACGTTTTCTCTGAATTTTCTGTCGTTGGTCGAGTCACAAGCAGCAACTTTTCGTTCCTGCCTCTACGGTATCCACACGAACGGATCTCACGACTCTTGAACGTCTCACGATCAGAAGCCTTAAAGAGCTTTTTATTTCCTTATAACCGAATTGCTAGCTTCGATTAAAAGGAATGTTTTTGTTTTCTGTTTTTAAAAGTGCGGCCATGTTTTTTTGGAAAAACATCCTTTTTATAGGCAGTAAATTTTACCCTAAAATTTACTGCCAAACAGAACTCTAATCCTACTTAGAATAGGATTAGATATATTCTTAATCCAATTCAGAATAGGATTAGATATATCCTTAATCCAATTCAGAATAGGATTAATTAAGCTCCTCATTGATCCGTTCTAAGTGTGCGACCCAATAGGTTCTCAAAACAATGGCAATGACAAAATTGTCACAGGCAATGAGCGGTATCTAGCAACACATCATTGCTACCCATGTAACGAGAATGTCAATGACTCGACATAACCTTACTCGTGATAGATGTTACCGTGTAGTTTAATCCCTTTATCCTATGATGTCTTGATTAGACACAAATCATGGAATGTGTCACACTTGTATAGTCTAATCAGCGTTTCTTGATTCCTGAGTAGACTAATTAAACAAATAAAATCAATATCTCATATTGACTTATTCGAGCACGGCCATGCATTTCTTAGTCTCACTCTATCAAAGGGCCCAAGACATCACTCTTGTTATATAAGAGGGATAAATCCTATCTTGATCACTCAACATCCCTCTACATAGATCAAGGCATACCCAATTACTACCTTTATAGTCCATCCTGTTACGAATGACATCTAGCAGCATTAAAGTATGCATTCTCTATGTTGGGATCTCTGATGATCTCAAGTCAAAGGATCACATACACCATCATCACTATGAGAATCGCTTATGACATTCATATAACAATCCATGTAGCGTTCTCATGGAGGGTCGATCCAGTACATAGTTCTCTAACATGTACCTATGTGATGACTTGATATCCTATATCCATGACAATGGTCATCAGTCAACCACATACTAGTCTTATCGTATCATTGTTATCCTTGTTCACAATAATACTTGACTAGGGATATTTTAAGAATAGTGTGTTATTACTATTCTAAGGACATTATTATATAAGATTATATTACGCAGTTATAAGACAAATATAATAATGAACTATGATAAATAAAATGTCATGATACATAAAAAATGCCAAAGTCAATCATCTAATGAATGGTTCTAAGGGCATAATCCAACAATATTGACACATCGTTAAAGAACAAAACATAAAAAGTGCATAGGCCCTTAAAAATAAATTTAAAAACTTTATTAATATTTATCTTTAAAAACATGCATATTTTTTAAAATTGCTCATTAATGAGTTGTCAATATATGGTTGATTGACAGTGTATTGAGGTTACACACTGTTAGTATATCATATATAAACTTTTGTTTATAATATATAATATACATAATTAAATATTATACAATATATTCTGTCTAATGGACCCTCCTTACGTAAGAAGTTAGATTTTAAACTCAACCGAAAAAATCAATTACTTACTCATATACATAATTTTTTTCACGAACTTTTCTTTTTTTAGTATTAATTTTTTTTAATCTTAAATTGTCTTGCAAACAACTGGGGTTTCAAGCAGAAAACAATAATAAAATCAGTAAAAAAAAAGGAAAAAAAATGAAATTGGACGAAATGAACACTTTAAACTGGTTATAAAATTGAAGCGTTTAAGGCAAAGCAATTTGGAGGAAAATTTCAAGTGAAGATAACAATGAGGTAAAAACGAACAAAGAAAATGAGTAGAAATTGTAGGATTTGGTGGCCAAAACAGCTCTCTTCAGGCAAACCTTCTACGTCTAATCTTTTGTTTGGCTGGTTCACGTCTTGTTCTTCGGATTCTCTTGACGTTGTCGTCGCGTTCACTTTGGATCACGAGTCTTCTTCGAATCTGCAATCTCGTCTCCAGGTAAAGCTTTTGATTTCATTTTTGTTAAAGATTTTATGAATTATAATTGCTTGGGGAAAAAGGGTAATTATGAATTAAAGAAAGAAAATTACTTTGTTCTGTTTCTGAAGTTGATTCTTGCTGAGCTTGTAATGCTCCAGGTAAAGCACTTATTTTTTTCGTTAATTTTCTTAAAAAGAAGTTTATTGATGAATTATGAATGCTTAGGAAAAAGGGTACTTAGAAATTAAAGAGATAAAATTGCTTCTTGTGTTTTTGAACTGTCTCCGGCTCTGGTGTTTAGAAATTATTTTAATTTGGGGCTTTATTTGACAATCTATGCTGTTGTTGCTTTTTTTTTTTTTTGTAAACAGGAGATCCTCCATTCTGTTAATGGTAAAATGCATGTATCTCTTCAAGATAAATCCAAGTTCTCTTTGTTGGGTCAGTTTAGAGCTTGTCTCAGCAATAGTCTAGTGTTCCGCAATGGAACACAAGAGGATGATCTGAGAAAGTCCCGAACTCACAGTGTCGGTGGAATTACTAAATGCCATGGACAATGGAGCTGTGGATGCTGTAATCTTGATGGGTTGTTAGACCAATGTAGACAGTCTATAGAAAGTAATTACTGGGTTGAGCTGGCATATGATTCTCTTCATCTTCATGCCAGGGGAATTTGTTGGATTCCTAAATTGCATCAAATTCATTGGAATGGGGAAATAGTGTCAGAATGTGATGTCCATGTATGTAAGTCGAATTGCTTGTATTGTTTGGATTGGCATTTAAGTTGTATTTCTTAATCACCATTAATCCATGGTACTTTGTTTGAACAAATTTAGGTTATATTCTATGAAACTCCAACATATGGTGCACATCATTTCTCATTGAGATTCTGGGATTCTTCTGATCATGGGAAAACTTCTCTTAAGAAGCCTCAGTGGGTTGATGAACTTCAACAAAAGCAGCCTTTAAATGACTTGGTAAAATAGTTCACAAGTACCTTGTGGTGGAAGTTTTTTTTACTTTTCTTCTTTTTTAATTTTAAAAATTTTGAAAGCAGGATACGGTCATTTTGGCAATCAACAGTGCTGTTGCAGCGAAGAAATTTTTTGAGGGACATGATGGCTTCAGGAGATCCTCTGCTAATATTCCCATTATTTGGATGTAAACTCACCCTAACTTTCATTTGCTACTTGCATTTGCCTTTTTATTGTCTGCATTTTCTGATGTACCATTATGTGGCTTTGCAGGTTTTGTACTTTTGTGTTGCATATATTGGCCATTTCAATGGCATCACTGTCTACTTTATTTTATATTTTTCTTCAGCTTTCCCATAGGTTTTTGAATTTTGGATCTCAATCATGGGTATACTCTTCATCAGCAAAGGCATTTAGCAGTACATGGATAAATATTCGAATTCGTTGTTGTCAGATTTTATATTGGCCGATCTTTCTTCAGGACAATGATCTCAGGTGGCAAGTCTGTAGAATATATGTGAATTCATTTATTGATATATCAAGTTCTCAGTCCATATTGGGCTGATGCATGCTTTTCTATATGAAGTTTCAGAATAGTGCTTGTTATGCCTCCCTCATTATCCTGATATATAATAATGTTTTCTGTTAGGTCTCAATCAAGTGTGGAATGTGCAGAAAAGGTTGCATTACATAAGCATTCCATGTGGTCAAATTTGGTTGTTGACATCCTTTTAGGAGACTTGATTGGTTTGGCACTCTTATTTCACGCAGAATCTGTCTGTTCATGGGTTTCAAAGTTTGCCAGTGACTTTACAAATAGGTTGTTGAGGTCGGGTTGTGTGTGGTTGATGGGTGTCCCAGCAGGATTCAAGTTGAACATAGAATTGGCTGAAGTTCTTGGTATGATTTCTCTAAATACGATTCAAATTTGGTCTACCCTTTGGATTTTTGTGGGTGCTCTCTTCATTTACTTCATCAAAGGACTTGCTATATTGGCAATTCTTTTCGGGGTGACAATACCTGCTGCTTTGGTCATGGACATGATTGCCATAGCAACATTGCATGTGTCAACACTTCATCGGTTAATCTCGATTCTCTATTCACAGCAGTTACATGTGCTAGCAGCTTTGTGGCGTCTTTTCAGGTACCACTTCAGCATCTCTATTAGGATTTGATTGGCTCCTCAATCCAGTCATTGTTATTATAAACTAAAACCATTTTAATTGTGTTGTGTATAATGCAAATATAGTAATCACATTTGTGTCATAATGGGTTTCCATACGGTAGAACCAGTTGGGAGGCAGATTTAAGTCTTTTTTGTAGAAGTTGTATTAATTTGACCTTGAATGGCTTTGGGACCTGCTGAAGGCTCGTTTTTGTACGTAGTGGTGCAAAAAAAAATCGGAAAGTAAATAGAACATATATATAGATCATTGAAGGTCCGATAATAATTGATCTTTACATCTTATAGTGCTGAAATATGACTGTCATATTGATGTCATGGATCCTATTTCTGAGTAGGGAAAAAAGGCTCATGAGAGGATTTCTTTTTCAAGTTTTGGGAGAACATACCATAGCCAACCCTATTCCATCCAAATCAAAGTGTTTTCTAATATCAAGTTGTCCTGAATCCTGTTTCACTGTAAATTACTCTGCTTGGAGTTTTTTTTTTTTTTATTATATACCCATTTAATTTGAATATCATTATTTTCTATTGCATCTGTTATTGCACAACAGCTTCAGCTGAGAAAATTTGAAAGGCATGCAAATTTATTCTTTTTATTAGCAGTAAACTGTGTCATATTAGATATCAATAAATTTATTTAATTCTTTCAAGCTATTCTAAATTTCTGTACTGTTGGCAGGGGACAAAAGTGGAACCCTCTTCGTCAAAGATTAGATAGTTTTGACTACACTGTGAAGCAACATGTTGTTGGATCTCTTCTATTTACACCACTTTTACTTCTATTGCCAACAACCTCTGTTTTCTATATTTTCTTCACCATTATGAACACAACCATCAGCCTTAGCTATATGTTTATTGAAGTCATCATATCTGTTATACATTCTACTCCTTATATTAAAATTGTTCTGCGGTTGATAAAACCTAGAAGATTTCCATTGGGAATATGGTTCGAAATTATAGCCTGCCACAATAATAGCAGTGATTCTCCATGGAGTGCTTGTATTGATAATAACAGTTTGCCATTAGAAGAGGCATTGCAAAGGGAGGATACAAATAGAACGGTATCTAGCAGTTTGATTTCAATTCTCCACAGCAATTATTTGAGCATGGGTAAGCCCTTTATAAGTTATTTTAAGAAACTCTTGATTTTCTTTGTGCATTCTAGACAACACTATGGCTTATTCTTAACAAATTCCTAGTATGCACCATAAAAATACCCAATGCATGAAAAGGGTTTATTTCTCCATCCAGGATTTGCTTTCAGAAAACTTTAAGTTCTTTCCTTTACTTTTCATCTGCCAATTGAATATGAGCCGCTAATACATGTCCCAGACCTTATAATTTTAGTTTTTTTTTTTTTTTTTTAGTTCTTTGTTTGCTTGGGTTTCCATTGGAATGTATAGTGCTAATCATAATGGGAAAATCTTACAGGACAAATGGCCTTGCCTCATTATAGAAAATCTTTTTCTGGAGTTTCTCGATCATACATTGCTGCATCAGTTTTTGGACTTCTTAGTGGTAACAGGTGAGTTGATTTAATATATTTGAGCATTCTCATTGTTCTGGGCTTTCACATTGTATCTAAACTTAATTTATGTACCTTATGCCCCGTCGTCTTTCCAGAGTTGCATCTACTTTGAGAGCCACACTGCCCTCAACAATGCCATGGTTATCTATCCCATACAAAGAATATTGGTGCCTCTGTCGTAATTCAATTCTTGCATGTATGGTAGATTGCAACTACTATAGATGTGATGATTCAAGATCCCCTTCATTCGATTTAACTTGAGTATTTGGATTTTGTAGCAGTTTAAGCTGCTTTTTGATTAGATAGAGAATTTTGGTTGGACAGAAACTGCTGCTTTTTTTTTGTTTGGTTCAAACTTTGACATTTGAGTTAACAAACAGATTTCTTGAAAGAGATTGTGGATAATTTCTGCCGAAGGAGATAAAGAAAAGAAAAAAAAAATTGAAAACCGAAAAGTTATTTTGGCCATACATTTAGACTTCGTTTGGTTCGCATAAAATGATTTTCAGAGAATGATTTCTGTAAAATGATTTTTGAAAATTTGATTTTCTGAAAAAACTAATATTTTTTTTTGATGTAAAAACTAATATTTTTTGTTATTTGGTTGATATGTTGAAAATATTTTTTGTTGTTTGTTGATTTAATCCAATATAGATTATGTTGAGTTTTAGTGTGAACTTTTTTCTTAAAATGGCATAGGTTTGAAAATTGTCTTCCTCTTTTTAAAATGGGAAGACAATTTCTCAAAATCTTTAAAGATTTTTCATTGATTGAATTTTATTTTTCATTGATCGAAAATGTTTTACATGTTTCAAACATTGGAAAATATGAAAAATATTTTCGGAAAAATGAAATACTCCAACCAAACAGATCTTTAGTTGAAATCATTTGTATGTTGTTAGAGATTGTCTATACAAATTATATAATTATATTTCCAGTTTGGTTTGGGGCATTTGTGTCTGTTTCCCATGTTCGTAATATATCCGCTGCTTATCTATGGTTGAAAATAGAGCGGGACAGTTGACAGTGACCGGTGAGCTATATTATATTTTGCGAGCTCTCTATGTTGCAAATAAGTGGATTATATTTGGATGCTAATTAGAGTGTACATATATATGTTCTATAGAGCAGTGATTAAAAATCTTAAAAGATAAAAAAGGAAACGGATTTTTCAATTGATATATCAAAACCAAGTATCATATGAAAAACTAATTTAGATTACTGTGAAAATGTTGCATATCGAATTTAGTACAAAGGCAGCATGCAAAAGCCCTGCAAGATTAATGTAATGATTCCAAAAATGTGAGCGATGAAGGCTTGTGAGAGATGGCTTAATGGAAAGCCGAAGAGGTTCCCGAGTGTCCTGCCAACAAGATTATTTTGTATACAAGATTTGAAGCTAATTCGATACCTTAGGGATAAACAAATGAAGGAGCGGGAAGAAAGGGAAATGGAGCGATAGAGGCATATGCTACAGGTGGGTGTGCTTGTAGACCAGCAGTCAAATGCCTCACTTCCTTCTGATAATCTTCTCCGCTTTCAGTCGGATCTTGTGAGGAAGATGAAAGCTCAACAAGCATGTCAGGATTATCCGCAAGGCATTGCTGATCTTTAGATCGACGATGAAATAGGAGCCCAGACATAAATACAGGAAGGTACAAAAGGCTAGCGTGAAACATCCTTCTTGCTTTTTTAGTAGTCCGGTCACGGTAAAATGAAAATGCAGCAGCGCTTATTGCTAGGGTGATAAGTGATGATTCAACACAAAACCACCCAGAAGCAACACCCCCTGCAGGAGGAATTTCACTAGGTTATATGATGAAATAAATATGAAAATGTATGACAAAAGTATAATCCATAGTCCATAACCATGTACTGTAGTACTATTTAAGCTAATTTAAACACAAACTACTAAGAATTCATATTCGGGTTATAAATTTTTGGTGCATATGCAATGTTTTCAAATTATCTGCCAATATATGGTATTATATCCTGTAATGTGAAATTTTAATAAATAAGAAGACTAATGGTAAAGGAAGCCTAGTCTGATGATTTTCATGTTTGGAATAACGTAACTTACAGTCATAGGCTATGAACCCCAAAGGAATAAGATACAGGCAGTTCCTGAAAGCCACAGCAGCCGTTCTCTGACCTGAAGGATCTGCAAGGGAGAACATCCTGTACCTGAAAAAATGAGAAAACATAGAAAATGAAGTCAATGGAGCAAGATCATGTGAATTGCATTAACTCACAAATTCAGATGCGAAAGGTGCTGAGATGCCTCAAATATTATCGATGAAAGAATCATCTTAATGACATTCTGAAAATGTATACTAACTACATTTATAAACTCAGAAAAGGTAAAATTTCCAATTTCCAGGTTATATGACGGCATTTGTCTACTCCAGTGACGATACGAATCATTTCTCCAAGCCAAAGCTTAGGTTTTAAATCAAGATCCACAGAAAGGACTGAAACAGAAATGTTCAATTTTTTTGTGCAGAAAGAAAAATAAGAAATTGCTCAGCTGATCATAAAACAAGTTCTTAAAAAAGCTTATCGCTAAAACATGGACATACCCTCCAGCAGCATAGTCATCACGGCACAAGTATGCTAGGGCCATAAAATGTGGTATTTGCCAAAAGTAGAGAGCTGCTGGAAGAATTAATCCATTGAGGGAAATCTGACCAGAAGCTGCAGCCCACCTAAGAATTCAGAACAGAAAATTATAGGTCTGCGTATGAGTGGTTAAAATAAATTTAAAATAAAACTTAAAAGCAACATAAGGTAAGACCTGGTTAAGGATCATCTCTTTTTATTTTTATTAAATAAAATGACCTCTATATTTTCAGCAAAACCTTTTAGGCATTTCGATACCCTCTCAACATATGCCACTTCTTTTATAACTCTCCAACAGGCAAACAGAAACTCCATATACATCTGTGAACACAATATGGGGATCTTTTGCTCTTTTTTCCCTTAATTTCAGAAGAGGCTTGATTTTTCACTTTTCATAAGTCATAATAGGACTTGTTCATAAGCAATAAACAAAAATGTAGAATTTCATCAAATTCCAGAGACCATAACAAGGGAATAATTCTTCTGCAAAATAGTGGCAATTGTTTTGCATCACCCAGATCAGCTAGGGGGGAATTTCATATGAAAAAAGTTAAGTTAAAAACAAAAGAAGAAGCACTAGCTGAAAAAAATTCGGTAAGTTGATGGAAAAATTAGCTGAGCTGGTTACACAATATGAGGTATCACATCTATATCAGGGTAGTTTCTCATGAAACAAGAGCCATTTACACAGTATTTTCCTAGTTCTGCCCACAGAAGTTTGTAGAAAGTTCTTATCTATTACTGGCCAAGATCAACAAAAGACTTTATTAAGCCCTCTCTAAGGCGATGGGAATCAAGATACGCCCCATTAGAAGCTAGCTAAGACCCAGGGAACCTCTTCCATGTCCTCACTCCTCACCAAGGCTTCTCAAAATAAAGCTGCAGTAATATGGGGTTTGAACCTCTTGGAGTTTTCAGAAACTGGACATTGGACAGTATCTTCAGCCATTTCAGAATTCTTCATGATGTCATCAGAAGCCAAAAGTTGGGCTGAAACTTAGTGGTTTCAATTAGAAAACAGGGGAAAAAAGGCATATCACAGAAACCATCTTTAGATATCACTTCCCTCACTCCAAACTAGGAATTCGCAGAAACAATATTTTCAGCACCTAAAGGCTGTCTTCCTCTTTATTTATCCTCATAGTTACGGTAAAACTTAAGATTTAGAAACCCAAGCTCACTGAACCTACTAAGACTTCATTTGGATTACATCGCACCAACCAAAGAAGAATTTCGTTTAACTGCAATGGTCGGGTGCATTTGGAATGGCACCCCACTGGTGTAGTGAGGGCTTCTCCCTCCAGTGAAGCCACTGAGGCGGGAGGGTGGGAATAAAAATTCCCATCTTGCCCTTTTTTCTTTTATTTTTTTTTATTTTTTGTTAAAAATAATTTGAAAAATATTATTTGATAAAAATAATTTAATTTTTATTATTTCTTAACTTTTCAAAAATAATTTTTAAATACTTAATAATAAAAATATTAGTTTTTATAAAATAATTTTATTAACTTTTAATTATATTATTAATTTTATAAATATAAAATATATATTATAAATTTTAATCTAATGTCTATAATGATCATTTTCTCTTTTCACTACACTCATCACATCGCCACCATTGCAATTACATCCAAATACATATCACCATTACACTACCCACTGCCACTGCAGTTTTTCAATTTTACCAGAGCCAATCTCACCACTCATCCAAATGAACCCTAAGTAGTCAAAACATGCAATCAACATCAACTAATGATAACAATCTTTTAAACCCAATGATCAAATAATATAGATGGCATATGGATGGAGTTCTATACCAAGTTGCCACAACATGCCATCAACATCAACTTATTAAGTATTTTAATCACAAAGATCAAATCATATAGATGACATATGGAGAGTCCAATATTGGGCATTTTATTTCGAAACTTTTTGTATGGCACATAGAAGTACAAGCAGGCACAGCAAAACTTGACACAGCTAAATATTAATACCAACCATTTAGAAATGAACAAAAATTTCCTTAAGAGTCATCACAAAAATTAATAAATTTAGACAGAATTACCCTAGAAGAGGAGGAATAGCACCAACAACAGCCCCAACCCATGTATTTACAGGGTGAATCTGCTTCAATGGAGTATACACAAATGCATAAAGAACAAGATTGGAAGCTGCAAGCCCAGCTGCCAAAATATTAGCCTGCAATAACCTTGGGGCAGCAGCAACATTAGTCGCTCAGCTGACAACATTTTAAGCGTATGGTGAAGATAAAAGAATTATATTTCGATATTAAAGAAATACATAAAAGAAGTGAGTGAATTCATCTGGCCACCTTGCATGCCAACAGAGCAGTGCCAGCAAACCCAACAGAAGTTGCCCAGGTAACTGCATGTGGTACTGTGATGCGTCCTGAAGGTAGAGGTCTTTGCCTTGTTCTCTTCATTTTGGCATCATTATTTATCTCAAACACCTAGGGCCATGAACACCTTTGGTTAACTGAAATCTCAGTCAATCTAGTCAATTCATTAAAAGTAACTTAGAATACAACCACCATGCAGATTTACATGCTTGCAAAATCAACCAACTCAAAGGTAATAAAAACATAGTGATCAAGAATATAAGATAAAAGAAACTTAGAATTTGCAAGCCATGAATTCAATTCTTAGAATTTCAAAGAACTTATCTTGTTTCTTTCCATATCCTCTCATTGGGTTACTTATCTATCTCTTATATCCGGAAAGTTATGTCGATGGATTTAAATCATGCCCGATGAGCTATAATCTGCATCTTCCTTGATTATGGTGCAAGACAACTCATTGGTCTTCAAATTCAAGGCACTAACACAACATTCATTTGTAGATAAATAACTTAAAAAGTCAGGTATACCCTCAGACCAATCTTTTAAAACTAATAACAAGAAAGGGGCAGGGGTGAGAGAGAGCCTTGATAAATTAATCCATAAAAATTCAATATGCAAGGTCCTCAAAGGCACAAATGGCACAAGGATACAAGTATTAGCAAAGGTGAAGCTGCTACATTTTGTAAAATCTGTGTACGTTTGGACATGTCTATATAGTAGCTGTCCCATTCCCTAGTTTGTCTGAAGGTTAATAAAAATGAAAAAGGGGATATCATTAGATAAGGAAATTATTAGGCTAATACTTATGAAAAAGCACTAAAAGCATAAATTAAATCTAAGATTTTGGTTCCAAGTAGTGTTGTCAAGGTGTGTGCCTGAGGTACATTTAGGTGCTAAGGTGTAGCAAACAAAAAGTCTCTCCCTCTCAACAAGCCGGCAAGGAGCCTTTAACTAATTGAATGCCTTTGGCACCTAAAAAGTGCCTGTTCTGCAATGAAGAGTTACGTAAAAGGCATACCTCAAAAAAGTGATGTTTTTCTTCAGAGTTTTTCTTTATGAGACATACTTCTAATTATCAAGAAAGACAAGATATTAATTGTTTCGTAAGAAACCTTCAAGAAAAGAAAGAGTTAGCATTGTTTATATGCAAAGTTTTATTGAAGATAGAACCATTAACATGCTTGCAAATATATAGTCACCAGTAGATATCAATTCAATATATATTGTCAACTGCACATTTCAATCTGATTAAACAAAACTTAATTCAGGTTTCTCGATGCTACAATTGTTCTTAACTTAACGAAGTGTTTCAAGAAAGCCATCAAAGACTGAAAAGAAAGAGAAAGGCAACCTGATTCAACGAATTTGCAGAAGCAGCAACCATCATGGTTCCGGCACAGGTACAACAAAGACCCACCAAATCAACGGCGTTTCCACTCCCAAGTACATATCCAGTCCCCGAAGTCGCCATCACCAGCATACTAGTAAAAAGAACCAATAAAATGTCAAAATTCAAAAAAAAAAAAAAACTGCAAAGATTATCCTAACAAATTTTTTGAGATTTGACCTGAGACGAGCCTTGGAGAGCTCCCAGTAACATCGACCGTAGAGGCGAGCGAGCTGGATCGCATATCTAGCTTTGGAACTTAAAGGTCGAGACGCGTCGGATCTGTCGGCGAGAAGCCCTAGCTTTAAAACGGAGTCCGAAGAAGGCGAAGGTGAAGGGGCCGCAGACGAGCAGTAGAGGCGTTGATAAGAAGGAGAAAGTGCCGGTTCTACGACGGCGTTTGGACAGAAAATGGAAAAAGCGGATGCGTAATGAAAGTAATTAGGATTGGTGGAGGAGGAAGAGGAAAACAGCTTTGATGAGAAGCTCAAAGTGGCGGAGTTTCGCCACATGGTTTAAAGAGATTTTTTGAAGCGAAACTTCGGCAGAGAAACTGGATTTTCAGGACTTCATATTTTCTTTCTGTTTTGTTGCCGCCGGAAGTCTCGAAGATGGCGAGTGTTCTTTGGAAAAATATGAAATAGCGGGCGAAGAAAGAAATTGAAGCGCACCCCTATGAAAAATGCAAGCCCTGAAAGTGCGAAGAAGGGTGGCACAATTTGTTAAGGTTGCGTTTGAACGGAAAATTTTAAAATTTTGAGAGATTTTAAAATAAATACATTTTAAAATATATTATTTTAAGATATTAGTATTTTTAATTAATTTATTTGGATCAATAATATTTAAAAAGAATTTTTAAATATTAGAATTTGATTAAATAAAAATTAATTATAAAAGAAAAATAATAATATTATATATCAGAAAAAGAAAAAAATCAAGTAAAATATGCAATATGGATATCATTAAATTTGTAAAAATATATAGATGTTATTAATAATATAAAAAAATAAAAATATATATTATATTTAAATAAAATAATATGTTTTTATTTTTAACTTTATATTTAATAGTAGGGTATGTCTAATGAAGTAGAGAAGAGTGGAGGAGTTTTAAAAAACTACCTCTTTAAGTGGATTTTCAAGAGGGAATTTGAGATGCTCAAATTTCCTTTTGAAATCCCTCATAAATTTTGAAATTCTTCAAAAAATTTGGCCAAACAAGAAATTTGGATTTTAACCTTTTAAATATCCTTACTGAGATGAATTCCCTTCTTGAAATCCCTTATCCAAACACACCTAAGCGTCGAATGCTCAACTCAAAGTATTTAGGCCTTAATTTTCATAAAAAAAAAGTATTTAGGCCTTAATCCTTATAATTATTGGTTGGTAAGTGGTTTATAAATTAAAAAAATGCAAGTAAAAATTTAATTGACCCCTTGAACAAAAAAAAAATTTAATTGACCCATAAATCTTAATAATGATTTGATAATATGTTCTGATTATGGAGATGTGATAATCTTTTTTACCCCTTAAACTTTTCATTGAAAAAAAAAAATTAAGAAAAGCCCACGTAGCCGCAAAGCATAAATATAATTGGTTACATAAATACAATTGATTAAATTTTTTTATCAAAAAGGGTAAATTACAATAAAATTTAAAATTATAATTAAGGATCACATAAATAAAAATCACGTAAATTAATCAAATAAATTAAAATATAATTGAGCTTACAGACTCGCAGATGATAAAATTTGAATAATGTACCTCAAAGTTTTAAAGTATTTCTTTACCATTAAGTCAATACTTCATTGGTACAATTAGTTAAAGTTGAAAATGAGTTTATATACTTTGTCAATTTTTAAAAATTAAATCTCTATATTATATTTTAGCATATTTCATCTTTATTTTTTTATCAAATCTATATAACCTACATATATTTAATCCTTATTTTTTTAATCAAATCTATAAGAATGATTGAAACTAAAAAAAAATTTATCTTACAGTTTATATGTTGTTGTTAACACTAATATTGATTCTATAAGTTGCCACTATGATATTTAAAAAACATTTTCAACAATAAACATTTCAAAGATTTATTTGCGTAATAAAATGAAAAAAAAAAGAAGGATTAATTGTATACATTAAAAAAAAAGCTTAAAAGCATTGATAACAAAATGAATATGCAGCATTTTTAAAATATATAATCACGTCAAAAACAATTGTAATAATTATTTCGTGATACAGAAGTTTTAATTTTTATTATTATCATCATTATTGTATTATTTTTTGTAATTAAATATATTTGAATTAAGCCTCCCACTAATACAATATTATTTATTTTGGATTGGTAGCCTTTTGAGATGGGGTTCACTGTCAAAACACATACCTTTTTCGATGCTATGTACGGACGGAACGATTTGACCTTTTTACTAGTGCAAAATGATGTCACATAAGGGTTTTATAAAATTCTTTGATTATTTGATTCATCTTCCTGTCACTGTTAATAATTTTGAGTTCGAATTTTATGAATGAAAAAAATAATATTAAAAGAATTTTTTCATTTTGAATTCAACTGTTACTTGACTTTAAATTAGTCGTACTGAGAAATTTTGACAAAAAAATATATTTACAAGACGTCTTAAATTCATTATTTTGTCATGTTATGACTTTTCATTTTACAGTTTAGCAATTCAAGAAAACAACAATCCTGATACAACTTTTGCTTTCTTGAAGCGTCACCAAGAGATGCTGCTTGCCATCTAAGTGACAACTCTCAATAAACAAACACTAAAAACTAAAACTTAGGCACCATTAGAAATTAAGCAAAAGGAATAGAACAAGGCTATGAATAAAATCTAGAGAAAGACTTAAACTAATTAATCTAGAGAGCTAAAGTCGAAGGATTTAAATTTTAAATTTATTTTTTTAGGGAAAGATAATAATCATTAGATCAAATTTTGATAATTGAATACAATGATGTCATTTAGACAAAAGTAGTATCTTTCTACGAGATTCGAAAAAAACAAACATCTGATCATAATCAGGAAGATTATCTTTGATAATCGGAACTTGTTTGAAATTTTCGACCCATCTTTGTAAACGAGGGAATTACTAGCTTCAAGTAGCTTCACCCCTGTTACATCTTCAATGACTTGTAACCAATGGGCAAGTTGACCAAATGCTAAATCCACCATGTTAATCTTGTCTCCCCCGAAAAATTTCTCTCCAAGGCCATCTTCTTCAATGGTTTTCAGCATTTCCAAGCTATCCTTAGCCGCCTTCTCTTGTTCTTCACCACTGGTCGTAAAGACCATCCAGATTGCTGGACTCTGTAAGAATCGAAGATGCAATAACAATAAAAATAAATAAAATAAACTATATGTCATCATCCTAACTTCGTTCATGGAATTAAAAAATTCACTGACGTTGAATGAAATAATAATGAAAGAAAGCAGGTTGCAAAACCTTAAAGCCAGAAGTTTACCTTGTCTTCGGCAAATTTAATCCAAAAACGAGCTTTGGCTTTATCATATGGATCACTTGGCAGCAAGGAATTTTGTGGCCAAATCTCTTCAATGTATTCAAGAAAAACCATAGACTCACAGATTGGCTTTCCACTATGAACGAGTACTGGTATTTTCTTGTGAACTGGATTATATTGGAGAAGTAAGGCACTTTTGTTGGCCAGATCTTCTTCGATGATTCATATTCTATCCCTTTCAATTTCAGAGCCCAAAGGAAGCTGTAATAAAAAGGACTAGGCCATGATCCAAGCAACTTCACTTCAGCCATGTGATTGAGCAAGATCAATATTCCGATTCTGAATGTTTTTTTACGATGATTGATCACTCAGAATGTCAGGTTTATAATGTGATTAATGGTGTTCTCCAATCAAAAAGTCACTGAAATATTTTCAAGTTTTTATTCAATCGATGGTTGACATTTTTTTTAAAGGGCTGTCCTTTCTGTTAACCCTCCATATATTTTATATTTTCTTTAGTGGGCAGTTGGGAAATTAGATGATAATTCCAGTGAATGAACTGGTCAATAAAGTTCGAGTTCTTGGGTATGCAGCTGTGTTAAAATTATTAAGGGAGAGCTTTGTCGTATTTTGGGTCCTGTCCGGCTCGAATCCGAATTAGTCCTATATCAAAGGTATGGGGATGCCGGATGGTCTAGACCAAAAAATTCTATATAGATTATATTCAAAGAGTGTCCTTCAAGTACGAGGGCACATCTTTCATTTTGTGGTTGAGTGCTTTCAATTGTTTAGGTTCGTTTGATATCATTTTTATTTTTATTTTTTTTCAAAAACAATAATATAAAAAAATATTTGACAAAATGTTTTTGTTTACAAAAAAAGAAAACTAAAATAAAATTTTTTAAAATTGGTGAAAAAAAAGAATTTCTTGTTTTTATTATTTTTGAAAATATGTTTTTATTTTTGATATTTTTCCTATCTAAGTGAACGGTATTTATATATATTAATATAATATTAATATACTTTCATAATAAAAATATAAAAAATTAATTTTTTAAAAATAAAAATAATATTAAAATTTAATATAAGATATTATTTAATTAAAAAAAATATTTTTTAAATTAGTATATTTATTTTAATATCAAAAAGTTGAAAACATAAAAAGCAATTAAATATAAATTATATGAAGCTATAATATCATAATATTATTTAATTTAAATTTGTATAATAATTTATTGAATATATATTATATTTTTTGAATAATACAATTTATTATAATTTTGATATGTCAAAATATTATTGCTAAGTACTATTATCTAATATAACTAATTATTATTTTACTAAACAATATTCTTATTTAATATTATATTTTTTTCAATTAAATTTAAAATATATCACTAATACTATTAAATAATTTAATATTACTAAATAAGTGAATACTTAACATTAAAAAATATTATTTATATTGAATGTAATATATTTTAATTACTATATAATTTACTACAAATTAAGTAGTTAAATTTATATTATTTAATACTTTAATATTATTACAATTAAATTAATAATATTGTTAAATATAATTTATAATTATTAATTCATATTATTATTTAATATATAAATTCAGAATTTTACTAATCTCAATTATAATCTAATAAAAATTAATATTAAAAAATATTTAATATTATTTTAATTAATTATTTTATTTAATATTATATTTAATTATAATAATATTTAAATTATATTAAATTTTTAATAATGATTAAATGAATGTATCTAATAAAATTATTAAATAGTATAAAATAATATTATTTAATATTATGTACATAATATTATTAAATAAATATATTAATACTTTTATTTGATTTTTAAAATTTTGTTTTATGAATTGGATTATTATATCTGAATCGGTTTAAATTTTTATTTTCAAAATGTAATAATTAAATGTTAGTAGAGGTTTAATCAACTTTTTTTTTAATTGGATTAGAATTTAACTTAAAGCATGTGTTGTCTTACTAAATTTATGCGGTAAAATTTTATAGATAATTATCTAATATATCGTTAGTAGAGTTTTTTTTACTCTACGAACGAAATTAAGATGATGACACGTGTTTTATTTTTTTTATTTATTATTTTTTTAATATTTTTAAAACACATGTGTCATCATTTTAACTCTATTTATGGAGTTAAAAAACTCCATTGATGATATATTAGATATTAATCGATATAGAATATTATTAGTAGTTAATATAATAATTCTCTTGACATTGGTTGCATTACCTTAAAAATAAATTTAAAAGGTTAAGAAGACTTTAGAAAGAAAGAAAATTACAATGGGCAAAAAAAAATTGTTGGGAAATTTTACAATAAATTTATAAAATTGACCTTATCCTAAGGTAAGTGAAAAATAGCTTTTAGATTAATAATATTTAATCTAAACTATTGATTAAATTTTTTTAAAAAAACTTAACCATGGTAACTTGTTAAATTAGTTTTTCAAATTATCCTTAAATATTAAATATTAATAAAAAATATAATAATATATTACTAATATACCCTTCTTATTTTAATAAAAATATAATAGCTATGTGAAAGAAAAAATGAGTAAAAAGAATAGAAGGGAATTGTGTGAAAGAAGAAGGAAAGAAACGGGTTTGGGAAGGAGGAAAGAAAGGAAAGAATAGAAAGCAAAAGTAGAAAAGAAGTTCAGTTAAGGTAAGCTTTTAAATTTTTTTTATTTTTATTTGTTTATTTTGTGTTATTTGTTTTTACTCTTTATTTAGTTTTTTTATGTTAGCTTTATTAATTTAACTTCTCAATATTTTTTTAGTTTTTTAGCTATTATTAATTTAGTTAATTTGTTTATCATTGATAATTTATCAAGATCAAATCAAGAAATGAAATTAGGATTATTAAATTTAGGAAGCTTTATGTGTTGAAATTGAAATTTTTTAAATTAAGAATGTAAATAAATAATAAAAATAAGGTAATTAAGAAATCGTTTGATGATTAAAGTAAGAACATGAAATAAAAACATTAAAATAAAAATCTTAAAAAAAAACAAGTATTAGAAGATGAAATCATAAGGATGACTGTGAGTATGCAGCATTCAAGGAATTTCTACGTATAAATTTTCATTTAAATTTTTCCAGCATAATGGATGATTTAAATGAAAAGTTTTAAAAATAATCAACACTTATTTCAACTTTAATAAAAATAATTAATAATTAAAATTTATAGAATATTTAAAAGTTAGAATAAATATGAATATTATTAACAACCATAGAAAATAAGTGAAAGTTATAGAAAATAAGTGAAAGTTATCTAATGATGAAATCTTTCAGGTGATTGCAAGTAGGCAGCACATAAGGAACTTTTAGGTATAAATTTTTCATTTAAATTTTTTAGCTTAATGGATGATTTAAATGAGAAATTTTGAAAAATAATTAGCACTTATTTCAAACAAAAAAAATTAAAATACTAATAATCACATTTATGCATATAGAAGTTTAAAAGTGAATAAAACTAAAAATGAATAAAGATTATCCAACGATGAAAGTCTTTGGGTGATTGCAAGTAAGCAACACCTAAAATTTTTCTAGGTGAGAATCTCTTTAGATTTTTACTAGTATAATGGAAGATCTATAGGATAATTTCAATAAAAAAAACTATCAATATTCATTTTCATGATAAACTATGAAATTAAATTAAAATTTTAAATGAAATCATCATCATCATCAGAGTCTTTAACCCAAAAGATTAGAGTAGGCTACATGAATTAATATTTGAACTCACGTTAGATTGTCCATATGAATTCTCTCCCTCCACACATTCCTATCCAAGGTAATGTGTTCATTCAACTCTAATGCCTCCATATCTTTCCAAATTACTTCCTTCCAAGTTTTTTTCGGTAAATATGAAATAAAAATAAAAAGGAAAACGAGTAGAAATAAAAATTTAAGGAATACATAGGATAATGTAAGTCTAAACTGGTACATCTAAGATGACTGTTGTGGAGGTTCCTAACACATTCCCCACACGTAATCGTACTTCTAACATAGGATATTTGAATGTAGATTGATGCATTATCTTAGTTTGAATAGGTGACAAATGTGAGATCCCATCACTGTAGATTATTATCTATATAGCTATGAATATGGGACTTTTTATAATTATTTAAATGTTAATTAAATTGTAAGCATGGAAAGAAATTAGGAGGTGGGCCTACTAACCTTTTGGTCTTCCGATGGAGTTGGAAATTGGCAGACTCGATATTTAGAGCCAAATAATAGTATGGTAAGAATTTGCTTCTCAAACTTAATTATTTATACATATTTAGAAAAAGGTGAAATAATTTCAGAAATAGCGGTTAAGTCCATAGGTAGTCGAAATTTCTGTGAATAAATAGATTTTTGACCAACTATCAGTAATAGATAATTTCCTATGTAATAAAGTTTTAGGACATGTAGACTGATGAAATAAATCAGGTGTAAAAGTAGAAATTTATAGGGGTATTTTGGTAATTTCACTCAAATAAGTAGTCGAACCTCAACAAAAGCTCCATCAACGATTAAAGCAAGTTAAATATAGGTATTTTATGATTAAATAAAATATTTTGGAGATCGGATAAACTATTTTTAATTAAGTCAATCGCTAGGGCAAAATTGTAATATTTCTTTAAGTATAAGGGCATTTGGATAATTTCATATGGAGATATTTTTAAAATAGAATTTTCTCCATCTTTCTCCACTTCTTGGTTGGTCATCATCTTCCTCGCTTACCATCCTTCATAGCCAAACATTGAAAGAAAGAAAAAGCCCTTAAAACCTAGAGAAAAACACATCGAAACCGAAAAATTTCTTAACAAACCCTATCTAATTTTTAGTGCTCTACATTTTGGTGCCCAAAACAAGACCCTAAAGTGGCCATTTGCATAGTGAAAGGTTCTCCAAGCATTTTGGCCAAGGTGAGAATGTTAGAAAGCTTAAACTTTTTCATGGTTTTTAGGTTATTTATCATGTGTTTTAGACATCTAAACATGTATTTAAGCTTAATTCAACTTGAAATCATGAAATTGGGCACCTTAGGATTTCGGCCAAGCTTAGGGAGACATAAATATGATGTTTCTTCATATGGGAATGGTGTAGAAATTATGTTGAATTAGCTTAAAGCATGAAATGTAGCTTAAATTGAAGAAATGTAATATGTAGGAAGCTAATACCCATTCGGCCAAGAGAAGGGGAAGAAGAAATCATGCTCATTTCAATGTGTTCTAGGTTCTAGAAAAATGTATAAATTCATACAAAACTGTAGGTGCAATCAGAATTGAAAACAAATGTGTTTTGACACTAGTTGCCGTATTAGCATCGATAGAAATTAGATTGAACTGGCATTTAATGAGTTAAATATTCTTTTCAAGTGAAGTGTGGTAATTTAATGAATTTATATGGTAAATTTGCAACTCAGAGGTAAGAAGGTGAAGCTGGTGCTAACGAGAGAAACATCGAGATTTTGAAAGGTAAGGGATATATGTATGAAGCGTAGGGATGCCTCGTTGCATGAAATTGATAAATTTTACTTTCATGAAGTTGGAATTGATGGTTTGGATTGAAATTGAAAAATGGAACTTATGATTTGAAGCTGTGTTTTTATGTAGGAGGTTAGGATAAAAAGAACCGTTATGCTGCTGAAATTTTTCCATGCTAACCTAAACCCTTAAATTTATCATTTGGAATAATATTTTAAAAATATAAGAAAATGATTTTAGGTGTTTGAAATTCAAGTTCTTAAATATGATCTTATGCTTCTTAAATTGAAATTTAGTTTTTGAATCGATTTTATTGGATTTACATGTTTCTTGATGCATGTATATTTTTATATGTTTCTGTGGTACCTAAATAAAATATTCTGAATGATGAATATTGTTTTGAGAATATTTTGTGAATTTTTGTATTTAAGTAATTGAATTTTTAAATTTATTTCTTACGAATTTATTTGAAGTATGATTTATTAAATTTATCTCCGTAAACATATTTGAAATAATTTATGAAATGTTTTGAGACTGTTGGCCCCATAGTTACCTACGGATACATACATTTCCGTTCTATTCTGATGTTGTTGACCTTAGCCCAGTCTTCAGCTCCCACAGTTGTCACCTGACTAGTGTACATTGTGGCCTCCTGACTATGGCCATACATCTACTATAGTGCATGAGTCTATTGGGTGAAGCCTAATCTCCACTATACTTTTACTGGGGTGGTAAATCCTCGGTTAACATAGATCCAGGCACTCTTAGATTTGATTTATTTCTGATTTCGTTTATTTTATATGATAAATATGCTTGTGTTTAATAAATGAGTTATGAAATATAATATGTTTTGTAATTTATATTTAATTGCATTGTTTATCCACAATGTGATTTATATCGTTTATGGAGTAATTTAGAAATAAGTTATCTGTTATGCTTTATGTAATCATTTAATGTAAGCTATCAGAAATATTCATTGAATTTTATGACTAAATTAAAAATTTATTGAATTCCTTATAGTGGACTTGGATGCTGGGATAAGTGAGGTGCTTCAAAACATTATTCTGTACTTGGATGCTAGGATAAGTGAGGTGCTTCAAAATATCATTCTGTACTCAACCTGGTTATCTAACCCACTATAATATCTTTTTCGAATTGGTGCCATCAATTAATGTTTTTTGTATATAGGAGCATGATTTTTATACTGCATATAAGATATATTATATCAGCTTTCATACACACACACACACACACACATATATATATATATATCTTACTGAGCATAAGCTCAACCCTTTATTTTTCCTCTCCGATTATCTGCAGTAAATTTTGGGTTTGCGTCTGGAGTACCTGATTTTTGTTATCCCTCATGTGATCATCTTATTTCATCAAGGTATATGAGTTTTCTTTTATGTATTTAGGCTTTTATGTACTTTTTTACTTTTATTTATATAATACTTGGGATGTAAATTATAAACTAGTTTATTCACTAGAAATTAAGATTAATTATATTTATGTGTAAGTATTTAAGAATTTGAATCCTAGGTTTATGTGAAAAGGATAAATTTTATTTTGAATTTATATCGATACTGCAGACAGGCCAATCGTAAGTGATCAGATTATGTAAAATTAGTGAAATATTCGATATTTCGGTACGTGACAACTAGTCATGTCTAGTTAGAATAGTTGGTGGCGACTCCATAGGTTTAGTATTTATCGAATAGGTTCACGGATCTAGACGTTATGATATTTTCATGTTGGAAATCATCTACTTTATTAAGGGCATGTTCCATTTATTTCTATTTACTCATTGGAGATCCCCTTGTTGTTATAACAAAGAAGGCTTCATCACCTATACCTCTATCATTTCCAATAACAAATTTGGAATTACCCTCACGAATAAGATAATATGAGCCAGTATCAGTGTGATAGTGATAGAACAATTGCAATTACGACACAAATTACCTTTCTCTTGAAGAGAATTGGAATATGAATGCTCAACTGAGATTTTAATATAGAAGATATCATTCCCAGTAGTACCATTGATTTCATTAAAAAAAAAGCAATATTCTTCAACTAAAATGAGAACTCTACCACTGTTCAATCATTTTTCTTAGACGTACCTTCATTCAACTTAATAAATCTTCTCCACATTTTTCCAACACTAGCAAAAAAAAAAAATTATAATGCCAGGCATGAAGAGGGATAACTGCCAAAGTCAACCACACAAATTTCAAATGGCATATATCCTTTGGTTTCCAAAGATTAATGGAAATGAACTAATTCAGGAGCCATTCATGGTCATCTTTGAAGGCTACTAACATATCTTCTCTACTTTCAAAAGTCCTAATAACCATGTTGCCCCCTATTATTGTCATTGAGCATTAGGAGAATGCCTTCTGAGATAAGTTGGCTATCAATTGCTGGTATAGAATCAAGAAATCTGATAATGCCCATGACACTTCCTTGAGTCTCTCCATGTTATTCCTCCAAGGTATAACTAAGACCGAGAATTTTAGGTGGGAAAGCTTCATCTTCAGTCAAAAGTGTTTGTAAATACAAACAAGTAGTTAGAAGAAGTGGAAGTGGACTTCTTCTCCATGCAATTGGGCATTGTTCGAATCCTAGAATCACCATTGTTGAGAGGACTTTACCGTTTATCACTCTTGGCCCAAACAAGATTAGTCTCAAACTTTAAAATGGATGAAGATACTTGTGATAACTGCAAAAAAAAGTGTCTATAGATAATATTTCCTATCACTAGTTTTTTGTAGGTTTATTAGGTCATGAATAAGTGGAACATACATGAACATACAGAGGTTAAACTTAGCAAAAATAAAAATTTTACTTCAAGAAACTAATCCAAATGGATCTCTTTGATCAAGAATATTCAAATCATGTAAATAGAACATCATGAATCATAAAATAAGTTTCAAGAAACATGCCAAAGCTTTAGATATCTTAATTTAATGCATTCTCTTTGTTTATAATGCCTGATCTTCTTGTCTTGAATCACAAAATCATTTTATGTGCGATGGTCTCTAACATAAGTCTACACAAGTAGCAATGGAGCCTTTGAGAAGGTTAAATTGCATCATGATCATCACCTTCTTAGTAGCTTGAGTTTCATAAACTCACCATAATTTCTTCTCAATCTCTTGAAACTTACAATCATAAAAAAATACTTTTCTTGAAGCAAGCAAGAAAGAGAAGATGAAGGGCAAAAGGGTGGGTGCAAAGACTCTACAAGGTTTTGTCACCCTAGCTTGGAAAACCCTCTCCCTTTTCCTCAAGAAGTGTGGTTAGCCATGATGTTTAATTTATAGTTAGGGAAAATATGTTTCATTAATTGGTTCATTTACCTTTTAACCCTTGAACTTTTTTAATTTTATTTGGGCACTTCTTCATTAACTATTTAATTAGAGGCAAGGCCTAAATTATTATTAAGGGTACTGGATCTTAACTTAATTAAACTTTTTTAATTAATTCTAATAGTCCCTTTTAGTTATAATTTGGTCGAATAACTTAATTAAAACTCTTTTAATAAAGTTTAATTAATTAAACTAATTCAATTAAGACTAAATATAATTCTATTTATTAAGTACGGGAAATTCCAAAATTTTCTAGATCAATTCATTTTTAAATTTTCTAGATCAATTCATTTTTCACCCATTAGCTACTCTTTCGTGTGTGACCCATTAAGCTTCTAACATTATGGCAATGAAATTGAATATCAATTCAAATACATAGATCAAATTGGGCATCTAGCAATACCATATAACCACTCAAATGTTAGAGAGTTTAAGAATGATTCTTAACTCAAGCATTTCAGTGATAGCATTTCAGTGTAATTAATATCCTTTGATTACTATATCTCCAGGAATAGATAAGCATTGTGCACTGTCTACTTATTTAATTCCTCTTATTAGTTCATGCACCTTTAGGATTGACTTCAATGAATCTTATGAAACCAATTTTATCAAGGATGACTCCAATGAATCTTATGAAACCAATTTTATCAATGACTCATTATGCCATGACCATGGCTTGCACAAGTCAATCTTAAGTCAAGAACAATTGAGATATGTCCCCTAAATTCACTTAGGGTAATAGATCCTCTTTGTAGCACTCATCCACCTTCATATGCTTTAGGCTACACCCAAAAACACCATTTTTAGGCATTTGATTGACGAAACCTATAGAGGTGAAACCAAAGTGTGATGTTCCACATATGAGATAACCTGGTGTCACAAGTTAATGATCATTTACACGGCTATCACATGAGAATGTTTCTATAAACACTTGAGTGAAATTTTCAAATAAAATTCTCATATTGGGTCATGTTCAATGAACTAGTTCTCTAATAAGCACCTATAAGCTATCCTTAAGTATCTCACATACTTCAATTCATAAGATCAATTGTTTACTAAAAGAGGCTTAACATGTCCTAGTCTCTAGTGCATTGTCAATGTCCATTCTTGATAATGCATTTACTAAGAAAGGATTTTAGGAACAAAACTTTGATGCATAAAGATCTCATAATTATAACCCATTATAATTCTTTTGCAAGTTCAATATTATTCCATGGGCTTCACCATATCTAGTGAGAAATAATCCCTATTACTATTGATCCAATAGTGAACGCATACCTTTATCTTACTTACTATAAGTGTCATGCATTGGTATGGTGCAATGTGATTTGCCCCTAGGGCATACTTTAACAATCAAAGAAAGAGAGAAGGCAAGAAAAACTCGTTGGATTTTGGGTTGAAAAAGACATTGTCTGAATGGTCAAACCTTAAAGCGGTGGTTGTCGGAAATTGCCTTTCATAGAAATTGCTACTGAACATATAAATAAAAAAATTAAAGCCCCAGCTGGCTAGTTGATATCCATCATCAATTAATTTGGTGAGAGAGAAATCAAAAGGAAATCTAATTAGATGAGCTTCTTCTTAAGCTCCAATTAATTAAGATGAAATTTATCATATGAGCTAGTATCATTTTATTATATTCAAATTGAACAATTACTTATACAAAAATACATAATAAAGATTAAACATTATCTTTAAAAATTATAAAGAAAGGCAAATAATTTCGATAAAAACAATTTTATTTTCAATTTAAAGGATTTGAAACTACCTTCTAAAGTTATTTTCCAATTAAATCAAAAGTTTTTCAGGAAACTATAATACACAAAATATCAAAGAAGTGGAAATAAAAATCCAAAAAAGTGATAAACTAGAATTTTTTAAAATTAAATTTTAAGATAAAAATGATTTATTTGGTATTTGAGAATGTATGATACTAATTATGTATCTTTTTAAAATGATTATATGTCAATTTTTTTATTAACGTCAAAATCTTACTTTTTAAAATAAGCTTAATATAATTTAAACTCAAATAGTCATATATATATATATATATATGTGTGTGTGTGTATGTATCACTTCATTTCAATTGCCTTTTAACTGTTTACCATTTACGTAAAATGAGAAAAAAGATGCACCTTTTGGCTATGGTGTATATACAATGGGCAATGGCCTAGCTATATATAAAGAGCACTACTTCTTATTCATACAACAACACCCATAAAATGAAAAAAATTAAAATCTAAACAAAAACAAAGAAAATAACTGCAGTTTTTTTTATCACTTAAGTTAGTTTAAATGGATTGTGAGATTAATTTGAAATTTTAAAAAAATTATTATTAAAAATATATGCTTTTTAATAAAATAATAAAAAATTGAAATCAAGGTGAAAAAAATCTTTACATTTGTTTTTTTTTTTTTTACCCTATGTTTGGATTGGGGTAGAGGAAGTGTAAGGAAAGAAACGCAAAATAAAACAAGAGAATGTTAAAAATCTTTCCCTTGTTTGCGAAAATTTTTTAGTTAAGGAAAAGAAAAAGGGAGAGTGAGTATCCCTTACTTTTCTTTGACTTTAATAGTTTTTTTAAAACTTCAATTTGGGGTAAATAGAAAAGGAAAGAAAAATTGAAAGAAATTTTAACAAATAAAATATCAAATTTAACTTTATTATATTATTTAATTTAAAACAAAAGATGTTATAATTAGAAAAAAAAAGATATTATAATGAATTATTTTCTTTCCTTTCCATTGCTTAACCAAACAAAGATTCTTAAAATTACTTTCATTTTCATTCTTTAATTAATTTTAGTTATTTGAACAAGACGTTCACATACCTTTTTCTTTTCTCTCATTTCCATTAGTTTACTTTTTTTTTCTTTCCATTCCTTTTGTTTACTAATGTCCAAGGTTTCAAATAGCAGCCGCAAAATGAAATAGTGGCAGCTAGGAAAAAGCAGGTGTGAATGTCAATCATAGTAGCAACGGCCTCTATTGGCCATTACGAAATATCGTAACGGCGGATAGTGACGATAACGGTCCGTTATTGTTGTTATCGTCGGTTCTATTAAAACGGAGTATGAAAAAATAAATTTAGAAGAAAGACAAAAAATGCCAAGCATCTCAGAATCAAAACAGCCTAAAAAAAATCCTTAGTTTCACCATATCAAAATCCCAGCCTAAATTAACAAAAAATCAACATCCATTGACAGATCATAATAACTCACAAGCAACAAACATCAACACAACTCAACATTTGAAAGGTAAGCAAGTAATTTTTACCTTTGAACTTAAAACTAGATTAGAGAAAGGGATTTGTGAAAGGATTTGTGAAGGGATTTGTGAGGGGAGCGTAATGGCGAGGACCGAGGGCCTTGAGGTAGAGTGGGCGGCGTGGGTAAGGCAACGCAATGGTGGGCGACTGGGTGGCTGTCGTAGCACTGGTAGGTAGCGACCTCTGTCGGTTGTTTGATCTGATACATGCCAAATGGATTTGAGCTATATCATTGTCACAGCACTGGTGAATGAGATCTGGCCACCTTGACTTTTGATTTGTCTAAATTGTGAGGTCGTGAGTGTGAGGGTAAGGATGTGGGTCTTGGTAAATTGAGGCAGATTGCATGTGTGTGAATATGGGAGAGTTCATGTGTGACTAAGATTGAAACTTGAAAGTGAAATAAATGGGTAAGTAGGTGATGGGTTGGCTAAATTGTCACATCCAAAAATGTAAGATTTTTCTTTTTGAAACACTTATTCACATTCGATCAATTACAATTATATGGTTTGCATTCGGTGTTAGTATAAGCCTATTAATCCTTATACCATTAAAATAATTTATCTATGATTATTAAATAAGAAATCAGAGTATAAATCACCATATAAATTTATACTTTTATTAATATCAACTTATTACAAGTACATTTCAACTAATTCTTTGACATTCCTTGACCTTACACTATACGATTTACATCCCATACTATAAATATAATTGCTATGCACACACATGTCTGAATATAAAAGCATAACACTTAAGATATACTTGCTCACTTAGTCGATTAGATTTCTAGAAATTTTCTTCGTTCTACCTTACAACAGTGGTTCCCTTGTATACCGATGAGCTATCTAAGATGGTAAGTAAAGGGGTGAGCTTGGGGAAGCCTAGTAAGAAAATTGTCTGAAAGAACTGATACTATGAAATCTATATTGATAAAATCATTTAATTCCTAGCGGTGCACTAAGGGAAATTTAGGAAAGATATTATAATCGGATAGGAAACTGGATAGAACATGGGAGGATACTTTGAAGTACCTTTCGTGTCCCAATCCCTAGTTCCGACTATAAGGATTTAAACAGTTGATGATGAGATACGTAAATAGTATAATCATTTAAAATTATACCATGCAATCTTTTAGTTTATAACAGTGTATAAAACATTTTAAATAAATCAATTCAATAACAATTCAATATGGGATTCCAGTAAATAGTGCAGTAAACGATTTAAAACTATAGTGCAGTCAATATTTAAACCGTTCAGTAAACATACATAGCTCAATAAGCATTTATAAAAAAATCATTAATAGTGTTGTTGTCATTTAGGTAAACAATTTAATAAATTCTCCGTAAATAGTGCAGTAAATCAATTTTCAGTTAACAATAGTAGAGGTAGAAATCATGTTTGATAAGCAAAAACAATTTTAAAATCTGTAATATATATAATTTAGTTCTGGGAGTGCCTGGGATGTTTGGGAATTTGCCACCCTAGCTAAAATAGTGGAGACAAGGTAATACATAATAAACTCATGCATGGTGACATATGGCCATAGTTTAAAGGTCGTCCACAGATGTTCACGGGTCATGTTTCATCTGGGACAGTGAATGATGGGACCAAGGTCATTTAGCTACAGTAATAGTAACAGTAGGGCTGCATGTGCTCGTAAGCAGTTATGAGGCCAACAGTCTCAAAACAGTTCGTAAAAAAATTCATTACAGTTTACGGAGATAAATTCAATAAGATATACCTTCAGTCAGTCCATAAAAGCATAGTTTAAAAATATTGAGCAGTTTAATAATAAAAAATTTTAAAATATTTGCAATTCAATATCCAGTTCCTAAAACATTCTATTCACGCATAAATAAAATATAAAAACAAGCAAATGCCTTTACGTACTTAAAATGTGACAATATGAATTTTTAAATATTAGATTTCAATTTTCGGTATGCATATAAGACATTTGAGATAACATAAATTCAAAACTTATTAAATTCTCATTTTAAGCATTCAAAACATGCCAAAAATATAATTCTACGGATTTCTTAAAAATTTCGATAGCATAACAGCTGTTTCTAACCTAGCGTCCCTGCAGGAAAACACAGTTTATAATACCAACCACAGTTTCAAAATCCAATCCATTTCATCTCAAAACCATTCATAAAATCATTTTCAACATCAATATGCATTCACAGTATCCCTATGTCACTCGTACTCATTCCTTACCTCAATCCTTGCTATTTTGCTTAACAATCTTTCGATTGCAGCTTAAGTGTGTCTATCCTTTTCTCATTGTGTTCTTACTGATGAACCTTGGAACCTGTTTTTCTTTGACAATTCTTCTCCTCACTCTCTAGCCAATTTTCCCTTAAAAATCAACCTACCCTGTTCTTGATGCTCTGTTCCGTTCTGCTTCATGTAGCTGCTATTTGCTCCTTTCTCCAGCAGCTAATTGGGGTATTTCAGAGAGAAATATTGTAGTTTAAGAAGGTGATTATATGGGGTTTGAACCTCTCTTCCCTTCTCCTTTTCCTCTCTTTTTCTCCTCTACTCTCAAGTTCTTGCTTCCCTTGTTTGATTTGCGTTGATTTTTCAGCTGCTGTTTGGCTCCATTTCAGTAGCTGTTCAGGGTTGTTTGAAGGGTTAAAGATGTGTACTTGCAGGTGTGTCGATGAGAATCAAAGCCTCTTTCTCCCTTACCCTCTTCCCCTTTGATTTTCTTTCTTTCTCCCTCACTCTTCCTCACGCCATTGCTTCAGTTTTTTCCTGTTATGTTTTTGTCGATTTTAACACAACACTTAAAGCCATTTACTTTTTTTTTCCAGCCACTTAGGTGTTAGGTAGTTGTGGTTGTTGGATTATGCCCTTAGAACCATTCATTAGATGATTGACTTTGGCATTTTTTTATGTATCATGACATTTTTATTTATTATAGTTCATTATTATATTTGTCTTATAACTGCGTAATGTAATCTTATATGATAATGTCCTTAGAATAGTAATAACACACTATTCTTAAAATATCCCTAGTCAAGTATTATTGTAAACAAGGATAACAATGATACGATAAGACTAGTATGTGGTTGACTGATGACCATTGTCATGGATATAGGATATCAAGTCATCACATAGGTACATGTTAGAGAACTATGTACTGGATCGACCCTCCATGAGAACGCTACATGGATTGTTATATGAGTGTCATAAGCGATTCTCATAGTGATGATGGTGTATGTGATCCTTTGACTTGAGATCATCAGAGATCCCAACATAGAGAATCGCATACTTTAATGCTGCTAGATGTCATTTTTAACAGGATGGACTATAAAGGTAGTAATTGGGTATGCCTTGATCTATGTAGAGGGATGTTGAGTGATCAAGATAGGATTTATCCCTCTTATATAACAAGAGTGATGTCTTGGGCCTTTTGATAGAGTGAGACTAAGAAATGCATGGCCGTGCTCGAATAAGTCAATATGAGATATTGATTTTATTTGTTTAATTAGTCTACTCAGGAATCAAGAAACACTGATTAGACTATACAAGTGTGACACATTCCATGACTTGTGTCTAATCAAGACATCAAAGGATAAAGGGATTAGACTACACGGTAACATCTATCACGAGTAAGGTTATGTCGAGTCATTGACATTCTCGTTACATAGGTAGCAATGATGTGTTGCTAGATACTGCTCATTGCCTGTAACAATTTTGTCATTGCCATTGTTTTGAGAACCTATTGGGTCGCACACTTAGAACGGATCAATGAGGAGCTTAATTAATCCTATTCTAAATTGGATTAAGGATATAACTAATCCTATTTTGAATTGGATTAAGGATATAACTAATCCTATTCTAAGTAGGATTAGAGTTCTGTTTGACAGTAAATTTTAGGGTAAAATTTACTGCCTATAAAAGGATGTTTTGTGTTTTCTAAAATATAGCCGCACAATTAAACAGAAAGCAAAATATTCTTTTAATCGAAGCTAGCAATTCGGTTATAAGGAATCAAAAACGCTCTTTAAGGCTTCTGATTGTGAGACGTTCAAGAGTCGTGAGATCCGTTCGTGTGGATACCATAGAGGCAGGAACGAAAAGTTGTTGCTTGTGACTCGACCAACGACAGAAAATCAGAGAAAACGTTAGGTAAAATCTCGAAACCCTAATCAGGCAACTCTCCGAATCGATCCTGGTGGAGGCCGAATGATTTAAATTCCGCTGCGTGTTTGTTTCGGTTTCCTTCACTGGTATCCGAGCCAGATTCGGAGTCCCTGATTTGTTTTGATAAGAGCATGATCTCTGGTTACTTTCTGTTTATGATTGCATGCAATCGTTTTAATGAGATTAATACGGATTAGAATGTATATGATATATTCAGAGGCTAGAAATCGAATTGTTGAAATTATATATATGATATATATCAATTTCGATTCAACTTATATGTGAGATATAATCTGTGATGCGAATTATTAATGGCAGTTTCTGTTCTGCATAAACGTTATGGAAGAAACAGAATAATGTCGAAAGTGTATAAAGATCCTGATAAGATTGAAACACTTTTAGATAAAAGTTCTAATGCGACTAAAATTATAGTCAGTATGAGATACTGGCTGGAACATCTTGATAAGATTAGGACACTTCCGGATAAGGGGCGTTGGCAATGTCAACACTGTTGACCTTTGAGCCCCCAAAAAAAAAAGGTCAACAGTATTAATTCCGGATAAGGGGCGTTGGCAATTTCCCTAGGTTTTAAGCCAATTTTTTATAAAAAAAACTCAGAATCAATATGAGAGGAGATATACCAGTAGTGATAATCTGTCAAGGGATAGGCTGTGACCGGTGGCAGCTGCTTCTCTCGACACTGTCACTGTAGAGGCGCGAAAGGGAGAGGCAGTGGGGAGGCGCGCAGGGGAGTTCGAGGGGGTGGCGAGGAGCGGGACAGGCGGCTGGCTTGACGTCGGCACCGGAGGTGGGTGGGTGGGTGGGTGTGGCCGGCGGGAGGAGTCGGGGTGAGGGATATTCTGCTTGGTTTAGTTTTTATTTTCTTTCTCAGCTAACGGGAAACGGGGCAAAATGGCTGGGGCGGTGAGGGAGGCCGATTGGGTGAGGGATTTTGCCTGGGTTTAGTTTTTATTTTCTTTCTCAGCTAACGGGAAACGGGGCAAAATGGCTGGGGCGGTGAGGGAGGCCGATTGGGTGAGGGATTTTGCCTGGGTTTTGTTTTTATTTTCTTTCTCAGCTAACGGGAAACGGGACAAAATGGCTGGGGCGGTGAGGGAGGCCGAATGGGTGAGGAATATGCTTGGTTTTGGTTTTTTGTTCTTTCATTGCTAACGGGAAATGAGAAATTGAAGAAGCTCGCTGGCGGTAAACTACAGTGATACGCGGGAAGTGAAGAAAAATTTTGAGACGGATTTTTGGTAGCAAAATCTGTCACAAAATTTTCATATATTTTTAATATCAATTAAATAATATTATTTTATTTAGAAAATAACAATATTACAGTTTTTTGTATTAAAATGATATTTTTTTGATCAGGAAAAAATGATATTATTTATAATTTATTTACTCAAAACATTATTATACAACATTAAACTAAAAAAAATTATTATATTATATTTTATAAAATAATTTATAATATTAATTTATATACTATAATATTAGAGACAGAAAATTCCGTCTCAAAATCCGTCTCTAATATTAGAATCGGATTTTGAGACGGAAAATTCCGTCTCAAATTAACCAAATAAAAGAAAAAAACGTTTTAAGAGTTTTGAGACGGAAGATTCCGTCTCAAAATCCAATTCTAATATTAGAGACGGATTTTAAGACGGAATTTTCCGTCTCAAAACCCTTAAAACGTTTTTTTCTTTTATTTGGTTAATTTGAGACGGAATTTTCTGTCTCAAAATCCGATTCTAATATTAGAGACGGATTTTGAGACGAAATTTTCCGTCTCAAAACCCTTAAATCTTTTTTCGGTTAGTTTGAGACGGAAAATTCCGTCTCAAAATCCGTCTCTAATATTAGAATCGAATTTTGAGATGGAATTTTCCATCTCAAATTAACTCAGAGAAAAAAATCTTTTAAGAGTTTTGAGACGGAAAATTCCGTCTCAAAATCCGATTCTAATATTAAAGACGGATTTTGAGACGGAATTTTCCGTCTCAAAACTCTTAAAAGATTTTTTCCTAATTTGAGACGGAAAATTCCGTCTCAAAATCCGTCTCTAGATTTTGAGACAGAATTTTCCGTCTCAAAACCCTTAAATCTTTTTTCCATTTTATTTGGGTTAGTTTGAGACGGAAAATTTCGTCTCAACATCTGTCTCTAATATTAGAGACGGATTTTGAGACGGAATTTTCCGTCTAAAAACTCTTAAATGATTTTTTTCTTTATCTAGTTAATTTGAGACGGAAAATTCCGTCTCAAAATCCGATTCTAATATTAGAGACGGAATTTTCCGTCTCAAAACTCTTAAAAGATTTTTTTCTTTATCTGAGTTAATTTGAGACGGAAAATTCCGTCTCAAAATCCGATTCTAATATTAGAGATGGATTTTGAGACGGAATTTTCTGTCTCAAAACCCTTAATTCTTTTTTCCTTAGTTTGAGACGGAAAATTCCGTCTCAAAATCCGATTCTAATATTAGAGACGGATTTTGAGACGGAATTTTCTGTCTCAAAATCCTTAATTCTTTTTTCCTTAGTTTGAGACGGAAAATTCCGTCTCAAAATCCGTCGCTAATATTAGAATCGGATTTTGAGACGGAATTTTCCGTCTCAAACTAACCCAAATAAAATGGAAAAAAGATTAAGGGTTTTGAGACGGAAAATTCCGTCTCAAAATCTGTCTCTAATATTAGAATCGGATTTTGAGACAGAATTTTCCGTCTCAAAACTCTTAAAAGATTTTTTTCTTTATCTGAGTTAATTTGAGACGAAAAATTCCGTCTCAAAATCTGATTCTAATATTAGAGACGGATTTTGAGACGGAATTTTCCGTCTCAAAATTCATCATAAATTTGGCGGGATATCATACTGTTCACTCGCGCCTCTTTAGCTTTGGAATTTGTGACAGAATTTATTCTGTTACAAATTTGTAACGATTTTTCTGTAAAAAATCCGTAGCTAAATTTGTCACTATTACTTTTCTTGATTCCATTACTAATCCGTTGCAAATCCGTAAGAACTTGTGACAGAAATTTCTGTCTCAAAAATTCCGTCACTCAAAGTCCAATTTCTTGTTTGGGCATATGCCGCTCTTCTTTGTCCTCTTTGTTTTCTTAGTGTGGTTAAGTGCTGGACTATGCGGGCGGCAGTAGATTTTACAAGTTTAAAGTATTTTTTTTATGGTTACAAAGTATTTCTTTCATCCATGATCATGATCAATTCTTTTATATGATTATATCAAGGTGAAGACTAATAATATTTTAGACAATTTAATTCTCTTGTTAATTTCAAATATCAACTTACACTCCCGCAATCCATTCTCAAATTTGTTGCTGTTATTGAATTAAATAAAAATAATCTAAGATATCAACTTGCTGACATGATGGTTGCCCGAGCAGAGCAGATAACGGATAACCCGAGCTGGTGTTATGATTCTTTCGAGGCATATATCGTCCGATTCTGTCTCATTAGCAGATGTACTGACGCCCACAATTTTCAGCTCATCGAAATGAACATTTATCTCGTTTTCAATTACAATATAAAACCATTTCTTTTGTTTGTTTTCGTTTTGGAACCTTAACCCTTGTTGATTCTTCAATTGATCATCGTTTTCTCCAAAAAAAAAAAATCTTTGATCGGGACTTGGGAGCCTGTTCATCACGATAAAACGGGAGATGCAAGGCCGTAGGCCACTCTGATTGATTTCTCAAATATGGAAGAAGTGAAACTGCTTGGAATGTGGCTTAGTCCATTTAGTTGCAGGGTCATTTGGGCCCTGAAACTGAAAGGCATTGCATATGAATACGTAGAAGAAGATCTCTCCAACAAGAGCCCTTTGCTTCTCCAATCTAACCCGGTTCACAAGAAGATACCTGTGCTCATTCATGGTGGTAAATCAATTTGTGAGTCCTCGGTCATTCTTGAATACATCGAACAGATATGGCCCCAGAATTCCTTGCTGCCAAGTGATCCATACGAGAGAGCCATTGCTCGGTTTTGGGTCAAATTTGCTGATGACAAGGTTCGTAACAAAATATGAATTCCATCTACTTATTTGAGAGATTTTGTTTGACTGGGTATTTTGATTCTAACAGGGTTCAATAGTGTGGAAGATTTATGGAGCTAAAGGCGAAGAACGAAATAAAGTAATTGAGGAGAGCTTGGAAATCTTAAAAACCATAGAAGAACATGCCCTTGGCGACAAGAAATTCTTTGGCGGAGACAAGATCAGCATGGTGGACATAGCCTTTGGTGGACTCGCCTACTGGCGAGATGTCATTGAAAAAGCACTTGGCACAAATTTACTAGACGCCCACAAGTTTCCTCGCCTGCATGCATGGACCGAAAAGTTCAAGGAAGTCCAAGAAATTAAAGAAAACCTCCCCGATCTTTGTCGTTTGTTCAAGCGAGAAACTTAGATGTTCATTATCCGCTTGAACTTCATGTGCCAAAAGAAGCAAATTTATCTGCGGGAAGTTTGTGTTTAAGCACACTACTCTCACCGGTAGATTCATTTTTCTTATTGGCAATTTTTCCTTTCTGAAAAAATTGTTCCTTTCGAAGGGGTAAGAATAAAAAAGGTGAGGAGTTTAATTCGGATATTTTCTCTTTGTTATTAAAAATAAAAACTTTAACCCAAATAAAACAGCTCTCAAGTTAACATAATCAGCAGTCTACCTTTTGATTTTTTTTTTTTTGCTAAGCCACTGATTTTTTTTTTTACCAAAAATGAAGTTAACCTGGAGAAATGAAATCCAGGAAAAGCAATGGAGTAACTGAAGGTATATCAGTTACCCAAGAAAGAATACAGGCCTATAAATCTCAAAATATGGAAATATAAGCATAGAACTTAACATAAAACCGTAAGCCAAACAGAGGTGTAAGCCAAAATTCTACCAGCAGACAGTGAAAAAGATTTCTCTCGAGACACCCGCTTTGGCTAGAACATCAGCCATTCCGTTTGTTTTTTATGTAGACATTAGTCAAGATAGCCATCTCAATTGATTCCAAAAGCCTGTCAATATAACAAAAGATCGACCAAAGTTTGCGAGGGCGTTTGGATTCATTATGGCACCTGCTAACAACAATAACAGATTCAGATTCAATGATAAGCCCTTTAACATCCGTTCTGCCAGTTTGGAGGAAAGTTTCAAGAACATATTTGATTGCAAGCAGCTCGGCAACATTGGATTCCTGGATATTCGGTGGTCCTGAAAAGATCGCAATAACAACGCTATTGGGGTCCCTCAAAACCGAATTAAATATACACCATAAACTTTTCTTATCTAGTCTATCTACTTCACAACAACCGATGGAATCTCCATCAGACTAGATTTTTTTTGGTACAATAAACATGCAAGCCACCAATTTTGAATTCAAATATTGTTGAGTCTATTTGACTGTTGGCTTCAATTACAGCAATTTTCGACTTATTCTTTGAATCCAGCCATTATTGAATTGGATGGTCTTTGACTCTTTGCTCTTTAAGTTTAAATTACAGGTCCACGTTGGAAAAAAAAAAGTGCTCCATTGATTTCTCAAACATGGCTGAAGTAGAGCTGCTTGGAACGTGGGTTAGTCCTTACACTTACAGAGTCAAATGGGCTTTGAAATTGAAAGGCATAGCATTTGACTATGTAGAAGAAGATCTCTGCAATAAGAGTGCTCTGCTTCTTCAACATAATCCAATTCATAAGAGAGTACCAGTTCTCTTTCATGATGGAAAAGCAATTTGCGAGTCTATGGTTATTCTTGAGTACATTGAAGAGATATGGCCTGGGAATCCTTTGCTGCCAAGTGATCCTTACGAGAGAGCCATGGCGCGATTTTGGATTAAATTTGCTGAAGATAAGGTTTATTTATTTTTTTTTTCACTTCTGAATTTCTGACTTGAACTTTGCATTCTAAACTGCAATCTTTGGTTCTTTACAGGGTCCAGCAATGTGGATGGTCGGTCATGGGCAGGAGAAAGCAGAGAAAGATAGCTTGGAAATGCTGAAAATCATTGAAGAAAGAGGACTTGGAGAGAAGAAATTCTTTGGAGGGGACAAGATTAACATGGTGGATATAGTGTTTGGACTTGCTCACTGGCTGGGAGGAGAGAAACTGCTTGAGGCTCATAAGCTCCACCGCTTGCAGGAATGGCTCAAAAATTTCAAGCAGGTTCCTGTCATCAAAGAAAACCTCCCTGACCTTGATGACATGTTTGCTTACTTAAGGCACCAAAGGGAAATGTCGCCGTGAATAATTAATGATTCAAAGGAGAAACGAAGAGAAAGGAGCCCAATACTTACGTTTCTAACTTCTTTCAAAAATGGAAAAGTCCAAAAAAAAAAGCTTAGAAATTGCAGGATGGGGTTCGATGTTTACAAGGAGTAGTCAACGACCGTTCTTTGCCTCCTCCATAGCAGCAATACGAAGTCCATCAGCCAGCTACCGGGCTTTTCAAACTATTCCACCTCTTGGCCTTCATGAGTGTTGGAATTAAACTAAATTTTCTATTTTTTATTTGTTAATAATAATATTTTATTAGAAACTATTTTATGATTGGATCTTTTAGAATTTTAGAGTTTTAGTATAAGTATAGTATTTTACTTAAAGTTTGCAAGAGGTTGTGAGTTTAAGATAAACTTTAGTTTTACTTTTTTGTTTAAGTAGGTTTCTGTTAAGTTTTGTCTTAAGTTTATAAATGGTTGAAAGAAACTTTATGCGAACACTATTGGGTATGAGATTATATAGTAGCCTTCATTGTTAGTTTAATAAAATTATTTTGGAGTGAGTTCTGAGACTTCAATAAGTTGTATTGAAATGACTGCTATATATACAATATGTGTCGTGTCTAATTTTCAAGTTTGATGGTAACAATGGATTTTCAAGAGTAGAGAATGTAGAACAAAAATTTATTGAACTTGAAAGCATTGAGACGTTGATTGAAGCACGACAACAAGAATATAATCATGTTTTTGTCAAGCATGATCAAACAACCCATTATATTTTTCAATGTGTTGAATTGTAAGTTTTTCAAATAGACTATTAATTCAAAACATTAAAAGATGCATGAGAATTTTTGCTTCATTCCACCAAGGTGCAAAAATGATTTAAAGGATGTGAGCGCAGACATACAAAAGACAATTTGAATTTCTCCAACATGAAAAAAATGAGAAGATTGCAAATTATTTCATGCACATATAGAAACTTGTCAACAGCATAAAAGGCTAACGGTGAAACTATTTTTGATAATTAGATACTGGAAAAAATATTTCGAACTTTGATAGAATGGTTTGATGTAGTGATTGCTATTAAGGAGTTAAAGGATCTTAACATGATGACAATTGATGGTTTGCAAGAAACGTTGGAAGCCTATAAAATGATTGGATGAAAGACTACAAAAGTAATTGGGCAAGATTTGAAAGCTAAGACGGAAGTAAAAAAGGAAAGGACAAGACAGTGAACAAAAGTGAATTAAGTGAGAGAAAAGACAAAGATGGCAAAATTTTCAACACTGGTCATAGGCAAGGAGCAAGATGAAATTTTGATCAATATTATGATAAATCCAATATTCAATGTTACAAGTGCAAGAAGTATAGTTACTATTATTTCAAAAAAAAAAGTATAGTTACTATTAGTCTGAGTGTAAGTCTCGTATTTAGTGCCATAGTTGTAGATATATGGTCACTTTAGTAGAGATTGTCGTGCTGAGAGAGTGGAAAATAAAGAGTCATGCAAAAGTTGCAGAGAATATTAGATGTGGGTCCAGTCACATTTGTTATTAAGCCCTGTGATTGGCTAACATTAGAAACCAAAACCAAGTAGGAAATAGTTTCCTTGTTTTTCCTTATATAAAGGATGATAGTAGCATATTGTGAATATGTGAGAGAAGATTTTTCTTTGGTGAGAGGCGAAATAAGAGAGAAAAGAAAAGCTTTGAGCTTTGGGTTTTTTTTTTTCCATTGAGAGAGCAAATGGAGAGATAAGTTTGTATAACAATTTGGTATTCTTTAAGTAGATTATCTTGATAAATCCAAAGAGGTAAACTTTATTATTTTTAGGCTAATGGTTGGAACCTTGAGCTTTGGGAAAAAGCCTAAGGTATTGAAACTCTATAATTTGCTTATTTCTCATAGTGGATTTTTATCCAGTTTGCCTCATGGTTTTTCTCTCTACACTGGAGAGTTCTTCACATTAAATTTTGGAGTTGATTTTAGTTTGTGCATTATTGCCTATGTATTATTTTTGACTTGGTGGCTTGATTAATTATTATTATTGGCTTGAGATATTGTTGTTGAATGTTGTAGGTATTGTTATTGTGATATTGCTTCTACATATTTGTCGTTTGAGACCCAACAATTGGTGTTAGAGCTCCAATTAGTATATTGAGATCATGAAAGGAGATACAAGACCCATGATAAAATTGACAGCTTCAAATTATTCAATTTGAAAGCCAATGATGGATGATCATCTATGCTGCAAGAATCTATATGAGCCAATATTATGTGATTTTGCTAAGCCAACAAATACGAAAAATGATGAATAGAAAAAGTAAGATAGGAAGACTTTGGGAATCATTAGAAAATGGGTAGACATTAGTGTTTTACATCATGTAGCGTAGAGGACAAGTGCTTCCTGTGTTCGAGAAAAATTTGCATCACTATATGAGAGAAAGATTGCCCTAAATAAAGTTATGCTTGTTAAGAAACTCTACTCTACAGTCTAAGGAGGGAATATCTATCTCTGAGCATTTGAGTGACTTTCAAGATCTGTTTAATCAAATGACCTCTATGAAACTGTAAATGGATAAGGAGATGAAAGTGTTGTTTTGTTTGGGCTTATTATGAGACAGCTAGAAGGCACTAGTTGTGATAATTCAGCTTTTAATGGCATAGTGACCTTGGAGATGGTAAAAGACAGTATGTTTAATGAAGAAGAAGGTGAAAGAGACAAACTCTTGGAATGAAGCTCTTGTCACAAAGAACAGGGGCAGACTAAAGACAAGGGTTAGGATTCTAAAGGTCGTAGTAAGTCCAAAAACAAACATATGTCTTTAAAGATAGGGTTAAGTGCTTTAATTGTGGTAAATTTGGTCACATAAAGCGAAACTGCAGGATCTTAAAGTAAGAGCGAAAAGATGAGAAAAGTTAAAATAACTCAAATGATAAAAATGTTACAACAGTAAATTCTGATAGTGAATCAATTTCTTTGATTTATACACATGGTAAGTGTAACCATGTATGAAATTCTGGCATTAAGTGGATAACTAATAACAGAGCATCCTATCATTGTACTCTTAGAAAGGAGTTGTTTATAACTTATAGAGTTGGTGACTCTTGTTATACTAAGATGGGAAACAAGATTATGTCAAATGCTAGGATTGGTGATATAGTGGTACAAACGAACACTGGTTGTACATTGATTTTGAGGGATGTCAGACACATTCCAGATCTAAGGATGAATTTGCTTGTAGTGAATGTTCTTGATAAGGAGGGATATAAGAGTCAGTAGAAAAATGGGCAGTGGAAGCTTCTCAAAAGGTCTTTGATAGTTGCAAGAGGAAACTTGTGTTGCACTATGTATAAAAGTTAACAAGTAGTAAGATAAATGCTGTTGAGGACGATGCTTCAGCAAATTTGTGGCACAAGAGGTTGGCACACATGACTGAGAAAGGGTTAAAGGTTTTAGCAAGGCAGTCGCTTATTCCCTTAGCCAAAGGTATTTCTCTTAATTCATGTGATCATTATTTATTTGGTAAGCATCGTAAAGTTTTTTTGGGCGGACTTCTAAAAGAAAGAAAAATAGACTTGCATTGATTCATTTTGATGCATGTGGTCCCATAGAGGTAGAGTCATGCAGTAGTAATAGATATTTTGTTACTTTTATTGATAATGCTTCACAAAAGCTTAGGTGTATATGTTGAGAAACAAAAGTCAAGCATAACTGTAATTTTAGAAATTTCATACTATGATGGGAAGAATGACAGGATGGTCCTTAAAGTGTATTCGTACAAACAATATAGGTAAGTACACATTGAAGGACTTTGAAGCTTATTGCTCAAAGCATGGGATAAGGCATGGCAGGCAAAACCTGGGACACCGTAATATATTGATGGACCTAAAATGATAAATTGGACCATGATAGAGAGAGTTAGACACATGTTGAGGATGGCAATGTTGCCAAAAGCATTTTGGGTTGAAGCAGTTAGCACAACCTGCTATCTAATTAATAGATCACCATCAATACCATCAGGCTTTGACATTCCAGAAAGGGTATGGATAGGGAAAAATGTTTCATACTGACATTTGAAGGTGTTTTGCTACAAAGCATTTGTACATGTGCCAAAGGAGCTGAGGTCAAAGCTAGGTAGCAAGACTACCCTATGTGTATTTGTTTGGTATGCTGATGAGGAGTATGGTTACAAGCTATGGGATCTAAAGAAGAAAAAGACAATCAAAAGAAGGGATGTGGTTTTTCATGAAAATAAGTTCATCATAGACTTTGAAAAACATGAGAAGACTACATAGGTTATTATTAAGTATGATGACTCAATACTTGTAAGGATTCCACCTAAAGGTGTCACAGATGGTGTAAATGCACAAGATACAAAACTTGAGGATACAGATGAGCCAGCCATAGTTGGTGATGGGTTAGATGTCGATACTGACATTATGCAACCAAATGCAATAGGTTTTGAGCAGGGTGAGCAACCTTCTCAACCAGGGACTGATGAACAAAGGGAGTTGCCCCATACAAAGGAGTGTAGAGTCTAGGTTAGAAAATCTGTCAGGGAGCATCAATCATCCATCAGGTATCCTAGTTCGAAATTTATTTTGGTAACAAGTGAAGGGGAGCCAAAGAGCTTTCAAGATGTGTATGATACCTCGGAGAGATAGTGTTGGTTAAATGTAATGAAATAAGAAATGGATTCAGTGTAAAAAAAATGACATATATAACCTTGTTGAGTTTTCGAAAAGGAGAAGACCATTGAAGAACAAATAGGTGTTCAAGCTGAAAAAGGATGGTGACAAGCTAGTGAGATATAAGGCTCGATTCATGGTAAAAGGCTTTGGTTAGAAACCAAACATTGATTTTGATGAGATCTTTTCTCTTATTGTGAAGATGAGTTCCCTTCGAGTGGTATTGCAATTAGTAACTAGTCTGAATCTTGAGCAACTTGATGTGAAGACTGTGTTCTTACATGGTGACTTATAATAGAAGATTTATATGGATCAGCTGAGGGTTTTGAAGTGAACGGAAAGGAGCATATAGTTTGCAAATTGAATAAGAGCTTGTATGGCCTAAAATAAGCTCCTAGGCAGTGGTATAAGAAGTTTGATTCTTTTATGGTGAGCCAAAACTATAAAAGAGCAATAGGAGACCTTTATGTGTATGTGAAAAAAATTCCCAACTTGTTATTTCATTATTTTGTTATCATGTGTTGATGATATGCTTATTATGGGGCAAGATGCTTGTAGGATTCTCAGGTTGAAAGAGGCATTGTCTAAGTCCTTTTTTTTTTGTTACACATTGTCTAAGTCCTTTGACATGTAGGATTTAAGTCCAGCAAAGCAGATTTTGGGCATGGATATCATTTGTGATAAGAAAGCTGAAAAGTTGTGGTTGTCACAAGAAAAGTATGTTGAACGGGTGCTGGTAAGATTCAACATGTAGAATGCTAAGTCAATTAGCACACTTCTTACTAACCATTTTCACTCGTGTAAGAAGTCTTGTCGAGTGACTAAGGAAGAAAAAGATGTTATGTCTAATATTCCTTGCTCCTCTATAGTTGGTTCTTTGATGTATCTTATGTTTGTACACGACCTGATATTGCTCATGCAAGTGGTGTAGTGAGCAGTTTTATTTCCAATCTAGGAAAGGTTCACTGGGAAGCGGTGAAGTGGATCTTAGATATTTGAGGGATATTTTTAAGATGTGTTTGAGTTTTAGAATTACAGAACCAGTTCTTGAAGGATTTATTGATGCAGACATGGTGAGTGATCTTGATGGTAGGAAATCTATTTCAAGGTACATATTTACTTTTGCAAGAGGAGCTATATCTTGGTAGTCTGAATTGCAAAGTGTGTTGCCTTATCTACTACAGAGGCTGAATATATTACAACAACCGAAGGAGGCAAAGAAATGCTTTGGATGAAAAGATTTCTTCCTGAATTAGGGTTTAGTCAAAAAGAGTATGTGGCATTTTGTCATAGTTAGAGTGCTTTGGATTTGAGTAAGAACATCATGTACCGTGCCAGGATAAAGCGTATTGATGTTTGATACCATTGGTTACACTCAATGATTGACAAGCAGCAGATGCAGTTGAAAAAGGTTCATACAGATAAGAATATAGTTGATATGTTAACAAAGACACTTTCTAGAGATAAACTGTGAGACCTGATTTTATAATATTGTACATCAGATTTTGTAAATTGTGATAGTGGAAATACAATATTTAGTGAAAATTAAATAAATAATGAATATGGATATCCACTTGAAACACCTTATGGAACAATAGATAGGCGAGAGACATTATCCAATCTGCGCCCAATAGGCGGACAAGGCATCTTGATGCTTGCGCAATAGGTGAGCGAGGCAAAATATGATGCTCGCCCACTAGGCGAGCTAAGTAATGGAGATGTTTGCCCAAAGGACAATGCAAGTTTTGATGAAAATGCTAAATAGTCAACAAATATTTTCACTAAATAGGATAATTAAATTGATCAGCTGAATGGGGCGAGGGCTATGATGATCGCCCGAATTTCATGAACGCCCAAACGGATTGAGGCGAAGATTGCCTAAACTTCATGATCGTCCAATATACGGAGGTAAAGATTGCCCGAGTTTCATGATCGCCTAAAAATGGACTGAGGTGAAGAGTGCCCAAGGATGAGAAAAAGGTCGCCCAGATATAGGTGTAGATAAATGTCAAGTAGGCGACTAAGGCCATAAGATGATCGCCAAATTGACATGCTCTCCTAGAATAGGTGTAGATGCACCTTGGAAAGGTGGCAATTTGGATCTGCACGCCGACCTCGCTGCTATAGTGCCACACTGTTTAATGACCGAAAGAAAAGTTAAAAACAAGTTGTTATGGCATAAAAGACAAAAGAAATAATACTTAAAGGATGAGGAATTTATGCTGAACATGTGATCAAAGTCTATTGGCTGGAGACTGCAACAGAGGACGAACATAAGTCAAACATGTGCAGCAAAATTTTCCACTCCCGCTGTTTCTTTTTACTGCATTTTTTCTACAGATTTTAATGCCTAAAAGATAGGGCAATGATGAGGAGATGGGGTAGGTAAATATGTGGTGAAGTTCTGTTGGCTAACATGGGTTATATAAGAGACTAACAAATTAAACTTCAGGTAATTTTCTTCTCCTCGCAACTTTCCCTGCTACTCTACGAGAAATCTTTTGAGGTTTATTCAGCTCAGTTTCCTTAGTTTCTTCCCTGCATGCTTAGCAGAACCTCACCATAATTCTAGATAATCATCTAACCTTCTTCATAGGCTTCACATCCACCTTAAAACTAACTGAGAAACAAGCAAAGTGAGGTTGACGTGAGGCAAAAAATAATTCTGGGTTGGAGGTGAAATTCGGTTAAGGTAAGTTCAATAATTCTAAGGTTTTCTTGATACTAAATAGTGGTTTATCTATTTTTTAACATAAGAATTATGGTTATAGACTTATTTTTAGTTAAGCTTCGTTAGAAGATGAAAGTAGAGCAAGATGTGAAATTAGTATAATAAGAACAAAGAAACTTGGCTGGAAGTTGTATGAAAATGATTATAAAATTAAGAGAAAAGATATTGATAAATTTTAATAAATTTATTTGCAGCCGGGAGCTAAGAAATTCAATAAACACAACTGAGAAGCTCAACTTCATAAGATCGGTAAGGGGGAAGTGTGTAAGTTGTTGGGATATAATGAATTGCATGTTTTCTTGAGTGAAATTCTATGAAAATATTGGAAGCATGAATTGATTTGAAACATGCAAGTTTTGATTGATAAGTCGATCTCTATATTGTAAAGTTGGCGCCTATGTTTTATTAACTTACCTCGCCCAAACAAGTCAAATATTTTTAAAACCTTACTGAGTGCTTTCATATGGGCGAGCTCCATTTTGGCCATCATAGGCGAGCTATGACAGGTGAGCTCCAATACACGTTTATTGGGCGAGCTAATGCCTTTTGTGTAGATGGGTGAGCTCTAACGCACTTCATGGGCGAGCTAGTACATTTTGTGTGAATGAGCCATGGGGGCGAGAATATTCATGTTTTTAACCTTACTAAAGTGAGAATTAAATTATATTCCATATGAGACTAAATATTCAAAATGAATATTTATTGATTTTCTCACTTAATAAAGAATATTACCGATTGTTTAACTGTTTGTGGAAATAAAGAATCAATACCTTTTTGGAAAGTATTTATTTAAATGAGTGATTGAATTATATAATTTCCTTAAAGGTATTTTATTTTATGAGAAATAAAGTGATTTTGAGACTTTAGGCCCCGAGATTCATGCTTTACTATTATACTACTATTGTTCACGTGGCTGATAGACCCACCAGTCATCAACGGTTCGGAGTCACCTAGCAAGTGTACGCCAAGAACCACCTATAGATTATGGCCATAGATCTATATTGTATCCCATTGGGGATGATTACTGTGTTCCTTCATGAACAATGATAGCATAAAATGATTTAGGGTGATGCCTAGTCTCAACCTACTGATTACTTTACTAAATGAGTTTACGGAATACTGTTTACTATACGGTATTGTGAACTACTGATTACTGAGTTGAAAAAGGAATATTATGAAAATTATTTCTAAAATTGAAATAATTATTGATCTGTTTATCAAGTGATTTGGATATTTATACTACTTACTATATATACTGTTTTACCACTGTACTGTCACGTGTTTTGAAATGATACTGAAAAGAAGAGAAAAGAATGGTTTATTCCATTTATATTTACGAAAAAATGAGTATTAAATTGTTTTATCAAAACAATTTATAAATTACTCCCTGTAGTCGCTCTGGGTTTCCAGGACAAGACAGGTATTTCAAAATACCTTCCATGCTCCATTGGATTTCCCGACCGACTATAGTATCCTTTCCTTACTGTGCATAGTACACCATTATGAAAACAAATCATTTTACGGCATATAGATTTCATTATATCAAGCAGCATACGACTCCTTTACTGAGCACGTGGTTCGCTCACCCCTCTATTTCTACTTTACAGGTTATTGAGTTGGATTAAGAGAGTTACCATCCGAGGTTATCTGTTGTTAGATCAGTTACGAGTTGGCAGATTTACATTATCGAAAGTATATTACTTTCTTTTATATGTTCAGAAAATATGTAGTACTACTTTAAATTCAAGTAAAATATAGGGAATGTATTTATATGAAGAAATTGTGTAATAATCACATTTCTAAATTTTACGGTAACAAATGTATTGTTACTACTGTGACTAATTGGGTTATTTTAAAGCATCGCGGACAGCTCAACCGGTAAAAATATGTAAAATATAAGTAAATATTATGTAAAAATGTATACTCAGATCGTTACATAAACTTGAGATGTGTAGTGACTTGGCTAGAATGGACACTTTAGCCAAGATGAACTCCAAGTGATAGGCCGTGGTGATAGATCTCTTCTAATAGGGTTGGAGGGGGAGATTATTAGCGTGAGTCCAGCCCACATTTGTTATTAAGCCTTGTGATTGGCTAATATTATGTGAGATGGATTTTAGAATAATGTACACCATATTTTCGTAAATCCTTGATAGTGGAAATAAATTAATAAGTGAAATTAAATAAATATAAGAGACAGATTTCCACTTTGGATTTAGATTATTGGATTTATGATTTATAATATGGTGTATAAGAAAGGAAATAATTATGAAAGGATGAATTTAAGGGATAGAAATAAATAAATTAATAAATTTGGAATTTAAATGCAATTCCAATGACAAAAAAATTTAAAAGAAATGAATTTTAGAGAAGAAAATTGATTTATTTGTACAAGTGATAAAAGGTGATTGGTTAGAGTATATAAAAGAGAGGGAAGATAAGTGAAAAATGTGCAGAAAAATTCATGTCTCACGCCACTTTTTCTTGGCTGTTAAGTGCTGCACGTGTAAATCCACGACAAGGAAAGAAAGGATGAAAGATATGGGATTGTTAGCTATGTGGCTGTGTATTATTGGTTGAAAAATAAATTAAGAAGACCCAAAACTGAGCCATTCTTCAGCCAAACCGACTTTCCTTCCTGTTTCTTTGCTACACGATTTTTCTACTGGTTCTTCATGAATTCTTTAGTTTGGTATGCTAATCCCATTTTCTCTTCATTTAATTATCCCATTTTCTTCAGTAAACCTCTCCCTCACCTTAAGATCATCATATAGCTGGAATTGGAGGGGCTGACGTGAAACAATTTGCACTAGTATGGGGGCTGTGTTGCTCATTAATTGAGATAAGGTGGGTTGATGATGTTTTACTTGATTCTATCCATTGTATTTGTGGTTTTATGCATAGATGATATGGATTGATATGGATTAAACTTTGAATTTACATTTGATTGAACTGTAATAAAACAGGGCAGATTCGGTTGTTGAAAGAAAATGAAGAATTTTGGTGATTTCAACGTGTTTAGGTAGAAATTAGTAGAGATGATGAATTAAATTGTTGGAAACTTGATTTGAGTTTAGTAATAAGTTGCAGAAAATTTGAAGTGGCATGAAGTGGGTATATTCGGCCAAACCATGGATGGAACAATAGTGATGGATCTTTTTCGTACATAAATGATGTTTACTAAAATTTCTAAATGATTAAATGATAAATATACTAAGTGAATAGAAAATGTTCATAAGGTTAGAGTTGAGGAAAGAAAAGAAACAAAGTGCTAAGTGTAGATTTCAATTATGCTTGGCTGGAAAAAAAAAATGTCCTGTCCGAGCCCAAGTTGAAAAATTCAGTTTGGGGGTTTTAGAAAGAAAGAAATTCTAGAAAACTTATAATAGATAGCCTCATGAGTTAGGAAAAAGTTAGTTTTGGAATTACCTAATTTGGAGTTATATAGCCCGAGATATAGGCAGCTGAACACAGGGCACTCAGTGCAATAGGCGAGATGCTCTGTGGAAACTTTGAAAAATTGTAGAAATTAGCATAGGTTGAATTTGGCTGGAAAATTTATGTTTCTAGAAAGGTAAATGAGTTGAGAATAATATGATTTTGATTTTGCATAATTTGGACAAACCTATCTTGAGATATCGCCCCCATTTGTACATAGAGGTCAGTAGACAATCTGCCAGAAGCCATCTGGAAACAGGGTAAATTTGAGGAATTATTAAAAATAATTCCGAAATGATAAAATTGTGAAACTTGCTATTATGAATAGGTAATTGGATTAAGATTCATATGGTTTTGGGATTAATAATTTTGGATATCCCTATAATTAGTAATATAAATTTTAATGCACAAAAGTCAGAAAACCATCTTGCCATATGGGTCAGAATTGGGCTGAACTTTGGAAAATTGTGAGGAACAATATGGAATGAACTAGAAAATGGCCTTCATACTTCTGAATAGGGAATTAAGTCAGATTACATATAAAATTGACGGTGCATTAATCGGAATTTCAATATTTTCCATTATGAATAGAAAGGCATTGATAGGTCGGAAATTCTTATAAAGAATAATTCTACCTTAATGAGTAGGATTTCTAAGAATGCTTAGTGTATACGTATGTTTCGGAATTGAACTTGTATGACTCATCTTCTGTAACATTCGAAATTATAAAATCTCGAATCAAATTTTTCTTTCTTCTTCTATCTTTCTCATTCAATTATTCGATGTCGATTGGTCTGCATTTGGTGTCGATGTAAGTTCGATTCTATAACAAAACTAAGATATAATATTTATAATTCTATTTATAACAATTCAATAAAATTTACATCCCACTAGATCATGTATGTATTTTTTTTATTGAACACTACATTGATTTCATTCCACTTACAAATACGTCTACTGTGCATTTATTAGTCTGAATATAAATATAAAATTCCACATGCACCTGTACTCTTGACATATCAACTTTTAGTGATCTCTCCCACTACCTTGTAACTTCTGTAACCACGCGCACGGATGAACTATATGGGATAGTGAGTAAGGGATGAGCTTTGGGGAAAAACATAGTAAGAAAAAGCATATAAAAGAGTGGTACTATGCCATTATATGCAGTAAAAATCATAAATTTAAATTTTATAAATAAAATAATGCATATGGGTGCATGTAAACATTTATTGAAAACTCTTTTAAAACATATACTGTTCATATAATATTCACTGTTCAAATCATTTAAAATCAATCTATCTTTAATTTAATCACTGTTCATATACTGTTCATGTATTCTTTCACGGTTCACTTTTCAAATCATTTCAATCAAATCTGTCATCTGTCTGTAAATCAATCATTTCATATACTGTGTAAAACAATAGAGTGTGAGCATCCAAGAAACCCATAAACGAACTATATCCCTACAGGGACCTGTATAGGAATCAAGCGTACCCACGTAGGGCTAGGCATCCAGCCCTAAGCTGTTCCTACCTGTAATAATGGCCATTGTCGAAGATCTACAGTGTACACTCGTCAGTGCCAACTGTGATCGAAAAAAAGGGAAGGTACTGGGACCTGCGCCACAGTCTCCCAGACCTAATCATCAATCTGTATGCATGAATCTACATGGAGCCAACACTCTCTTAAAATCATGTTCATATATCGATAAAATTCCAGTAAAATCATATTCATATAATTTGTTTTAAATCAATGCATATTCATATAATCGAATAAACATTTATTTTGCTATAAATCAGTCTCATAAAATTCTTTATTAAAATCTCATATATTCAAGTAATACATTTATATATATAATACCATTTTATTCAATACAAAAATACTATAAAATAACGTTAAAATAATTCTTATGTAATCATATAGCTTAAAACATGTTGTAAATCCATATAATACATTTTCTACTTTTTATTTAGAAAACAAGGTGCATGGGAGATTTAAGAGTAGGATCTGTAAAATTTTCTGTAGAAATTCGATTTAATTTCTACCCAAACCCCTTGCTTAAAAATCACAATTCCAATAATTCAAATCACCATTTACCCGCATGCAATGTGACGTCCTCGGTCACTAACCAAATAGCAACTAACTTTTACTTCAATTAACAAATAAATCGACTAGTTTATCCGATGTCAATCTTCCTTGTTGTTATGCTTTAGGCATTTTTATCAGAGTATAATATCCATTCTCACATAAAATTTTTCATTTATAAACATGTGCCATATACATCAGGATCTCAAATATTCATACAACCTAATCCCCCACATGTACAAAACTGTAGTATCGTACTGTACATTAGCCGAAGTAACGGCCAACTAAATATACCTTCAAGGGATAAGTAGGAAGCCTGGCCCAAAGGGATCTCAAAATTTCGAAATGAGCTCCTCTATCCGGAGCGGAATTACTTCAAGTAATCTGTATGAAAAATATTTGTAAAGGAGTGAGTTTACGCTCAGTAAGAAACTTATGTAAAAGAGCGTACTATATCACTATATGCAGTTTTCCTGCTTGGCTCTATAATGTCATGTAAAATCATTATAAAGCAAATGTCGTATGTTTCTTTCAAAAATATCAAATACAAGTAAATCATGCTTTCAAATATTTTCACGGATCTCAAATCACGTGAAATCAAATAGGCAAATACAACTACTTTCAAATAGATGGGAGACAATTTATATCCAACAGATTCATGCACCAAGTAATTCTCATCATGGATACAGCAAATATATCCCTTAAGGATAATCCAGAGAGACGATGGATACAGCAAATATATCCCGTAAGGGATAATCTAATAGATAGATCTCATGAGGATACCGCAAATATATCCCGATAGGGATAATCCTGAGAGATATCAAATACATGGCGTACCCACGTATGGGCCAGGGATCCTCCCCAGAGTCGAATCAAATAAGAGACTCATGGCCATTGTCTATAGCCCACAGTTTCACTAGCCAAGTGCCGTATTGCGGGTCTGAGGGCTGGACTAGAGCTCCTTAGTCAAGTACAAGTAACAAATAATGTGCATGCTCTTTCGAGAGATTCATAGTCTCCAAAACATTATTCATATAAGTTTTAAACAAGTATGAATATCCTTTCTTAAAACAGGTTCTCGAAACCTTTCTTTCAAATAGGCAGTCGACTGGTCATATATGGCAGTCGACTGCTACACCACGTTTTGCCTTATTGAATTTCTTTCCTTTTTTGAAATTCAATTATTTTATTTTTCAAAATACAAATAGGGCAGTCGACTGGTCCCAAATAGCAATCGACCGGTTTTGAAACAGAATGTTTCCCGAGAATTAGCAATCGACTGGCCCCCTTGGCAGTCGGCTGGTTTTGAAACAGAATGGTTCTGGGTAAATAGTAGTTTACTGGTCCCTTGGCAGTCGACTCATTTGAATCAGTTTTCGAAAAACGACATTTTGGATGTCTCTAGGCAGTCGGCTGCTACTTAAGGCAGTCGGCTGCTCCTAACCTAATTGGTACTAGGAGACAAGTCCGAAAATGTCATTTTTCCTACAAAAGACAACTGATACTTCTCTCCAAAACCATCAAAATCACATTAAAACATGCGGATATAGCTGCGTTACGTCCGTTACATAAATTCCTTACCTCGATTGAGATTGATTCACAAGCTTGGTAGCCAATCTACACTTGTCCTTTTTCACTTCTTCAAGCTGTAAACATCATGACAATTTAAACCTCAATAAATCTACTATGCCAACTTCATACAATCCCAAACCATCAAAATATCAACATAAAACCATCTACCTCCCTGACCTTTGCAATTCACCAAATCTTTGGATTTCTAGATCTCCTTATTCACTTGGATTCAATCTTTCATATTAAAGGTATGGCTTAAGCTATCGACAAGGATCGTTTTTCATTCAATGAGCTAGATGAATCGATGGTTAGATGAAGGGGTTTGTCAAGGTGAGAAACTTGGACACTTAAGAGGAAAATTGAAGCAACGAGAGGGAGAGGGAGATGGGCTGGTGCCGTGGGGTGCAAGGGATGATGATGATGATGACTCATGGCCTAGCATTAAATGCTTCTTTATCCATATTCATCTCAGCCATTAAGTCCCCTTTCTCCCTTTGACCCATTTGACCATCAATTAATCCTCTTCTCTTTTCTTCCAATGACTCATCCATTTAACTACCAATGAAATTTCTGATTTAATTTCTTGTCTCATCCTCCATTTATTTTCCTGATATCACTTTATTTCTTTGACAATTTTACTTCCAATTCTCTTTATTTTCTTACATGTTCCATACATCATTTATAATTTCAAAATTTCACTTTTATTCCATTAATCCATGTTGGAAAACTGTACAAGTATTAAAATTACAGAAATTTGTGGATTTCACATTCTCCCCACCTTAGAGAATTTGGTCCTCCAAATTCAATTAAGGTTGTGTCTTAATCAATTCCGGATACTTCTCTCTCATTAAGCTCTCTAGCTCCCATGTAGCTTCTTCTGTCGTATGGTACTGCCAGAGAACTTTAACAAGTGGAATCGTCTTTGATCTCAACACCTTATCTTTCCTATCCAAAATCCGAATCGGTTTCTCCACATAACTCATGTCTTCCCAAATCTCCAAGGGTTCATATTCAATGACATGAGATGGATCCGGATTATACTTCCGAAGCATCGATACATGAAAGACATTGTGTACTCCCGATAACTTCGGAGGTAGTGCCAACCTCTAGGCCACATCTCCAACACGATCTAGGATTTCAAATGGTCCGATGTAGCGAGGACTTAGCTTACCTCGTCGGCCAAATCTTATGATCCCTTTGGATGGAGAGACTTTCAAAAACACATAGTCTCCAACCAAAAACTCAAGTGGCCTCCGTCGAACATATGCATAACTCTTTTGTCGACTCTAAGCTGTCTTGAGTCTTTGACAAATCAGTTTAACATCCTCAGAGGCTTGCTCGACTAAATCTAGAGCCAATAACCTTCGCTCACCCACTTCTTCCCACTCAATTGGAGATCGACACCGTCTTCCATACAAAGCCTCATATGGTGCCATCTCGATGCTTGCATGATAGCTATTATTATACGCAAACTGAGCCAATGGCAGGTGGTCGTCCCATGAGCCTTTAAAATCCAAAACACAAGCTCTCAACATATCCTCGAGCGTCTGAATAGTGCGCTCGGACTGCCCATCAGTCTGCGGATGAAAAGCTGTGCTAAAATTCAGCTGAGATCCCATGGCTTCCTGAAAATGCTCCCAAAAGTGAGAAGTAAACCTGGAAGCTCTATCCGATGTGATGCTCACTGGAACACCGTGTAGTCTGACGACTTCTCTCACGTATAAGCCTGCCAAAGCGCTAAGTGTATTTGTAGACTTCATAGGTCGGAAGTGAGCTGATTTGGTTAAACGGTCCACAATCACCCAAACACCATCATGGTTCCTTTTGGTTTTGGGTAATCCCATAATGAAATCCATTGTAATGTGCTCCCATTTCCACATAGGTATAGGTAGAGGATGCACAAACCTGCTGGTCTTTGGTGCTCTACCTTAACTTGTTGGCACGTTAGACATTTCGCTACAAATTCAGCTATGTCTCTCTTCATGCCCTTCCACCAATACACCTTGCGAAGATTATGATACATCTTCGTGTTCCCCGGGTGTAATGTGTACTTAGTGGAATGTGCTTCCTTCAAGATTAGTTTCCTCAATTCATTATCCTCGGGAACACATATACGGTTATTAAACCTTAAAATTTCATCCTCACCCATATGGAATTCTGAGGTCATACCCGATTGAATTTCCTCTATAGCCTTAATACACTGGACATCCTCTCTCTGAGCAGCCCGGATTCTATCCATCAATTTTGGCTCAATTCTCAAGTTAGCCATCATCCCAAATTGCTCAAGAAGTGTAACACTTAAATTGAGGCTTGCAAACTGTTCAAGCAACTCATATTCTCTTAGCATCATATAAGCCACTATACTTACATGCTTACAGCTCAGAGCATCCGCCACCACATTAGCTTTCCCTGGGTGGTACATGATCTCACAATCATAGTCTTTCAGAAGCTCTAGCCATCTTTTTTGCCTCATGTTCAATTCCTTCTGGGAGAACAAGTATTTCAGACTTTTGTGATCCGTAAAAATCTGAAATTTCTCACCATACAAGTAATGCCTCCATATCTTCAGGGCAAATACTACTGCAGCTAACTCCAAATCATGAGTTGGGTAGTTCTTCTCATGGTCCTTCAACTGTCTAGAACCGTATGCCACTACCTTACCATGCTGCATTAACACACAGCCCAAAACTTGCCCTGAGGCATCACTATATACTGAAAATCCACCTGAACCACTAGGGATGGTAAGGATCGGTGCAGTCGTTAGCCTACGCTTCAGCTCTTGAAAGCTACACTCACAGGCTTCATTCCACTCATTCTTCACCTCCTTGCGCGTCAAGCACGTCAGTGGAGCAGCTAGCTTCGAGAAACCCTCTACAAATCTTCTATAGTAGCCCGCTAAACCCAAGAAACTCCTAATCTCCTTACAGTCTTCGGTCTCTCCCATTGAACCACCACTTCAATCTTTGATGGATCAACCGAGACCCCATCTTTACTAATAATGTGACCTAGGAAGGAGATATAATTGAACCAAAACTCACATTTACTTAGCTTGGCATACAGTCCTCGATCTCTGAGGGTCTCCAAAACAATCCTCAAATGCTGCTCATGCTCTTCCTGTGACCTCGAGTACACCAAGATGTCATCGATGAAGACAATGACAAACTGGTCCAAGTACTGCTTAAACACATCATTCCTCAAATTCATAAATGCTGCGGGTGCATTGGTTAATCCAAACGGCATCACCAAGATTTCATAATGGCCATACCGTGTCCTGAATGCAGTCTTAGGGATATCTCCATCTCGGATTTTCAACTGATGATATCCCGACCTCAAGTCTATCTTGGAAAAGACTTGTGCACCCTTGAGCTAATCAAAGAGGTCGTCTATCCTGGGAAGAGGATACTTGTTCTTGATGGTCACCTTATTTAACCATCGGTAGTCAATGCACAATCGCATACTACCATCTTTCTTCCGAACAAATAGCACAGGAGCACCCCAAGGGGATACGCTGGGTCGTATGAATCCCTTGTCTAGCAACTCCTGAAGCTGCTTCTTCAGTTCTTCCAATTCCACCAACACCATCCGATAAGGAGGTCTCGAAATGGGCTCCGTCCCCGGCATCAAATCGATAGTGAACTCCACTTCCCTATCCGGAGGAAGTCCTGGAAGATCATCCGGAAATACCTCGAAAAATTCCTTAACTATTGGAATTTCGTGAAGTGTGGGACGTTTTTGATCTACGTCTACCACGTGTGCTATAAACCCTTCACATCACAATTATATTCTATCAATTAAATCTCAATTAAGCCAAACAAGCAATTATGCTTTTGCATTACATATTTGCAAAATTTACAACATAGCTAATGGGAGAGGAGAAAATCACACTCTTAGCATGACAATCTATCATCACATGATTCTCAGCTAACCAATCCATTACTAATATAACATCAAATCCAAACATATTTAATAGGATTAGGTCAGCTATCGACTCTCTTTCTCCTACCCGTAGCTTACAATTACGATACACTATGTCCGTCATTTGGGATTCCCTAAATGGAGTAATTATTTGTAGCAATCCTCCTAAATGCTCAGGCTCAACATTTAGTCTCCTAGTAGCCTTAGGGGAAATAAAAGAGTGCGTAGAGCCTGGATCAAATAAAGCAAGGACATATGTATCATTAAGGTAAATCTTACCCTAAATCATCTTCGATGAAGCATCAGCGGACTCCTTGTCAATAGCAAATACCCGTCCCTAAGTCACGGGCGCCTTTCCTTTCTCTGCTGCTATGGCCTTACGCTGGGGTTGTGTGGTCTTAGGTTGTGGTTGAGGGGTCTTTTCTGACTCTTCAGGTACCCTCTGATTTATCTTGGGACAATCTTTAATTCTATGTCCCTGTTCACCACACCAATAGCACTCCCCACTCGCCAACCGGCAAGGCTGTGCTCCATGAAATTTCTCGCATTGCACACACCTCGGCATCGTACTCCTCGATGAGCTAGCGGTACTACCAACTGGATGTTGGGATCTCTCATCACCTATTTTGATCCCGGTGGATCTAGGAGTTCCTGTATCATAATCATCATAACTCCTATTTAACATAATTCCATATATTTATTCAATTAAGACACTTTATTTTCGTATAATGGACTTGTTTACCTGTCGAGGCTTTATCATAAGGCCTATTCCTCCTAGATGGATATCTATCCCTTGAGGCCTTCTCATATGACTTCTGCTTTACAGGTTCTTTACCCTTATTCCTCGCTCGGAAGTCTGCCTAATGAAACTCGTAGTCCTGCTCACACAGTTGAGCCTTACGGACTGCCTCTCCATAGGTAGTAATATCCAACGGATATAGCTTAGACCTAATGGAAGGTCTCAATCCCTCCATGAATCTGTAAGTCTTATGATCCTCTCTTCTCAGTACTTCAGGATCAAATCTGCTCAGTGTAATGAATTTCGACTCATATTGGCTAATCATCATGTTTCCCTGAGTCAAGTTCAAAAACTTAACCTGTAATCTCCTCTGAGCAGTACGTGAGACATATTGTTCATTAAAAGCTTCTACGAATCTATCCCACGTTACTTCAGTATGTTTAGCCTCTAATACTGTCTGCGTAGCCTGCCACCATGGTTCGGCCCATCCACTAGCAAGTAGGCGGCCAATCCTACTTTTTCTTTCTCAGTGCAAGCCAAGTACCCAAATGCCTTGGTGACCGCTTTCATCCAATTTTCTGCGGCCAATAGGTCACTGTCCCCTTTGAACTTTGGCGGATCCAGCTTCTTAAACTCCTTTATTAGTGCCACACTGCAGTAAGCCGTAGGATCTCGCCTCTCAATATCTGGGACTGGTGGGGGTTGTACCACCGGAGTAGGAGGTACTGTAGGGGTAACTGTTGGTGCATTAGCGGCCACGTTCGGAAAATTAGCCATAAACTGGGTGAACATTGCAGCCATATTTTCCATATGTTTCTCCATTTTAGCTAGCCTCGTATTCGGGCTATGCGGTGGAGATGGAGGAGAAGACTGTGTTTGGGGCGGTTCATCATGACCCCGTCCTCGTCCTCGTCTAGTACCCCTCCTTCGAGTACTCATTCTGTTAGCATCATGATCAAATAACCTGATTTAGTAGAACCTCAAACAGTTATACTACTCAAAATCAAGTAAGCTAGTACAGTACGTTGGGGAATTACTCTAATTCTAGCTTGTTGACATCGATAAACTTCAGTCGAATCGGCTCTGATACCAATCTGTGACGTCCTCGGTCACTAACCAAATAGCAACTAACTTTTACTTCAATTAACAAATAAATCGACTAGTTTATCCGATGTCAATCTTCCTTGCTGTTATGCTTTAGGCATTTTTATCAGAGTATAATATCCATTCTCACATAAAATTTTTCATTTATAAACATGTGCCATATACATCAGGATCTCAAATATTCATACAACCTAATCCCCCACATGTACAAAACTGTAGTATCGTACTGTACATTAGCCGAAGTAACGGCCAACTAAATATACCTTCAAGGGATAAGTAGGAAGCGTGCCTCAAAGGTATCTCAAAATTTCGAAATGAGCTCCTCTATCCGGAGCGGAATTACTTCAAGTAATTTGTATGAAAAATATTTGTAAAAGAGTGAGTTTACGCTCAGTAAGAAACTTATGTAAAAGAGCGTACTATATCACTATATGCAGTTTTCCTGCTTGGCTCTATAATGTCATGTAAAATTATTATAAAGTAAATGTCGTATGTTTCTTTCGCAAATATCAAATACAAGTAAATCATGCTTTCAAATATTTCCACGGATCTCAAATCACGTGAAATCAAATAGGCAAATACAACTACTTTCAAATAGATGGGAGACAATTTATATCCAACATATTCATGCACCAAGTAATTCTCATCATGGATACAGTAAAAATCTCCCTTAAGGATAATCCAGAGAGACGATGGATACAGCAAATATATCCCGTAAGGGATAATCCAATAGATAGATCTCATGAGGATACCGCAAATATATCCCGATAGGGATAATCCTTAGAGATATCAAATAAATGGCGTACCCACGTATGAGCCAGGGATCCTCCCCAGAGCCGAATCAAATAAGAGACTCATGGCCATTGTCTATAGCCTACAGTTTCACTAGTCAGGTGCCGTACTGCGGGTCTGAGGGTTGGACTAGAGCTCCTCACTCAAGTACAAGTAACAAATAATGTGCATGCTCTTTCGAGAGATTCATAGTCTCCAAAACCTTATTCATATAAGTTTTAATCAAGTATGAATATCCTTTCTTAAAATAGGTTCTCGAAACCTTTCTTTCAAATAGGCAGTCGACTGGTCATATATGGCAGTCGACTGCTACACCACGTTTTGCCTTATTGAATTTCTTTCCTTTTTTGAAATTCAATTATTTTATTTTTCAAAATACAAATAGGGCAGTCGACTGATCCCAAATAGCAGTCGACCGATTTTGAAACAGAATGTTTCCCGAGAATTAGCAGTCGACTGGCCCCCTTGGCAGTCGGTTGGTTTTGAAACAGAATGGTTTTGGGTAAATAGCAGTCGACTGGTTTCCTTGGCAGTCGACTGGTTTGAATAAGTTTTTGAAAAACGGCGTTTTGGATGTCTCTAGGCAGTCGGCTGCTCCTAACCTAATTGGTACTAGGAGACAAGTCCGAAAATGTCATTTTTCCTGCAAAAGACAACTGATACTTCTCTCCAAAACCATCAAAATCACATTAAAACATGAGGATATAGCCGCCTTACGTCCGTTACATAAATTCCTTACCTCGATTGAGATTGATTCACAAGCTTGGTAGCCAATCTACACTTGTCCTTTTTCACTTCTTCAAGCTGTAAACATCATGACAATTTAAACCTCAATAAATCTACTATGCCAACTTCATACAATCCCAAACCATCAAAATATCAACATAAAACCATCTACCTCCCTTACCTTTGCAATACACCAAATCTTTGGATTTCTAGATCTCCTTATTCACTTGGATTTAATCTTTCATATTAAAGGTATGGCTTAAGCTATCGACAAGGATCGTTTTTCATTCAACGAGCTAGTTGAATCGATGGTTAGATGAGGGGGTTTGTCAAGGTGAGAAACTTGGACACTTAAGAGGAAAATGGAAGCAACGAGAGGGAGAGGGAGATGGGCTGGTGCCGTGGGGTGCAAGGGATGATGATGATGATGACTCAGGGCCTAGCATTAAATGCTTCTTTATCCATATTCATCTCAGCCATTAAGTCCTTTTTCTCCCTTTGACCCATTTGACCATCAATTAATTCTCTTCTCTTTTCTTCCAATGACTCATCCATTTAACTACCAATGAAATTTCTGATTTAATTTCTTGTCTCATCCTCCATTTATTTTCCTGATATCACCTTATTTCTTTGATAATTTTACTTCCAATTCTCTTGATTTTCTTACATGTTCCATACATCATTTATAATTTCAAAATTTCACATTTATTCCATTAATCCATGTTGGAAAACTGTACCAGTATTAAAATTACAAAAATTTGGGGATTTCACATGCAAGCACAGTATTTCTTACACTACTTCCATATACTAGTCCTTACCTTAATTATAGTGTAGGATAATCGATCCAATCGCACCCCTACACCACTTATTCCTCCAAAATTTCGAGCTGCAAAATAACATTGAATTAATTAAATTCATGATCTTTTACTTATAAAGTCTTCTCTACCTCTACTTATCTTTCTTTTTAGCCATTAATACTTAGGACTGTAGCTTGGAATTCTCATGAATCTCCTTAGGCCGAGAGCTTCATTTTGCCTTATACCGATTCTTTCCCAATTTAACGTCATGAATTATTCCCATTTTAGTTACCAACCCTTAGAAAACACTGTGGACTCTTCATGACCTTTATTTAGCCGAATATGGTTATGACCATTAGGCTCATTTTCTTTTCATTTTAAAATCTTACATATTTGTTATACCTCATACTCAGCTATACTACCACCACCTTTTTATCTCTCGAACTTAACACTGCACAATAATATCAATTGTATTTACAATTCCATGCTATAGTTTTTTTATGAGTAATATTTAATTTCTATTTCCCATTTTATTAATTCCAACAAGTAATTTAACTTAATTTATTTCATACTAATTGCCAACACATAATTACAATAACTCATTATTTCCTACTCATTAATTCATAAAAGTTTACATGAAATCCCATCCTTTTGAGCTTGGTCAATTCCTTATAACTTTATTCCCATTTATTTTCCTTATATTCTGACTTATAAATTTTATTCACTCTCCTTCGGACATGCATCAAACACCCCATACGCATTGAAAATTCATCATCATCACCATGCTTACCCCATAGCCGAATACCTCCTTTAATATTCAACCAATGATTTCACAATTTCTTCAGCATTTTGGCTGTTTTTATTTTCCTTTACACATCACGCCATACCCATAAAAACCCAATTTCACCTTGTTCTGTTTATACACCCCTTTTACCACCCAAACTACTCTTAATCCTCACACTTAGTTTTATTTGGTCCCAACGTCAAGATCACAATTAGCCCATTTTATATTTTCATTTTCTATTCTTCATGAATTAAAAACACAATAATATTTTCAATTACCAGCCATTGTCGAACCATCATGTTTCCTCTACAGTCTAATTTAGCTCAATTAAAGTCCTAAGCTTATCATCCATGCAATAGATAAATAGATACCATAGCTAAAACTAATCAAAACATCATCAAACAAATCACTTTACCTTAACCAATCGGACTGAACAGCCCCTGAAATAGCTGCAATTTCAGCCCCCAAATCGTCGGTTCTGTCCTTTAGTTTCTGAGTTTCATCAGCCCTTAAGATGAGGATTAAATTCTATTTAAGAAGCTTGGTCTTTTAGTGGAAGGATGGTGATAAATTTGGCTTGGAAAGAGGAAAAACGTAAGCCAAAAATGGGACAGAATTCAGCTGCTGTTTTGCCGACCTTCTCAGCTCAAAGAAGAGATATTTTAACTCTATTTTATATTATTTTAATGTATAAAAATTAGCCATGTGTTAAATAATTTATTTTCCCCTTAAGAATTCTAGTATTTATACTTATATCATGTGTTATTTTATTGTTTTATAAATTTCAGCATTTATTTTATTTATTTACTTATTATTATTTTTATATTTTTTTTAACCACAACACAGGGAAATTAATTTCCATAACTCTACTCAATATTTTAATTCAACACTTTTAATAAATATAGGAAGAAATGAGAAATTTGGGATCTCACATCTTCTGCAGCTCCGAAGCTAAATAAACGAAATGAGAAAAGAGACGAATAAGGGCCTAATCATTGGTTCAAGGCCACAAAGTGTACTGTTTGAATGAAATGACACCGTACAGGTAAGGGATGTGTGTGTGAATTTGTAGGGATATCCAAATGTATGGCTTTCATGCTATGAATTTTATAAGATTTATTGGATATTAAATTGCCTTGAAATGCTACGAAATTGTGGTTTCTGGCTATTGAGACTGTGTTTGAAAGTGCAGGACTCTGGCAGCTGTTATGCTGCCGAAATTTACTAAAGATATTTTCAAAAATATTATTAAATATTTTTAGTACATCATTGGTGTTTATCCTAGCCTCAAAATTGATAAATTATTTATTTTCATAAATGGTGGAATTACCAAAAAGTAGTGATTAAATATTCATGGTACTGATTTCGGTAAAGGTTTCACTACTGAAAATGCATCCCACGTGTTTTATAGTGAAAGGTGTGATTGGTGAAGTGAAATGGTGAATAGTGAATATTTTATAATTATTTTCAGTATGATATTCACTATTTTATTTATGATTTTCCTTTATGGACAAAATAAATTCTATCACGTATAATGATTTCCATAAAGGTTTTATCACTGTGTAAATATTATTTGAGACTAAAATGTCTCTACATGTGTTCTATAATGAGAAATGTGTTTGGTGGAATTACTATTAATTTTGGAAAATAAATATTTTTATTTTTCCAAAAAGTATGAAACTACTGGAAATGATTTTCTGTAACCTTGAATTTAAAGTTTTGGAAAGAAAGCATGGAAACACGTGTGTATGTGCTCTACGGTGAAAAGAAACAGTTACGAGATTGTATTACTACAGTGTAATTATTTTATAAACTGTTTTCATTGTACGAGATACTACGATTTATACCTTTATGGATTTTCTGAAAGATATTATTGATTTTACTTAATTCCATAAAGGTGATGAGATTTCTTATATACTGTTTTGAGACTGATAGGCCCCATATCATGCTCACGTGTTCATGTGTACCCTCTCATGTGTTATGCTGTTGACATTGAGCCGTCTTCAGCGTCCCGGTTGTCACCCGCTCAGTGTATGACCGAGGACACCTATAGACTATGGCCATAGATCTCAAGTGTTTATTATATTGTCTTTACAGGGATCTCACATGTACCCTATTATTCCCTACGGTAGCATGATATCATTAGGGTGTTGCCTGTTCTCCACTATTATTCCACGTGTTATTATTGATTTTGGTGATAACCATCGAACATTTTGTTTATTTTGATGCTTTATCACTGACTGGTGAAATATGTGAACGAGTGTTTTACTACTACACGTTTTAAGTGATTGATTTCAATGGTGGAAATCATATAATTTTCAAGTATTGTTCACATAATTTAATAAATTATTTTATTTAAACATGTGATATTTTATATGCAGTAAATATTTTAGTGAGTTTATCTTAAAATAAACTTCTACTCCCTATAGTCGCCTGGGTTTTCGGGACAAGATAGGTATTTCAAAATACCTTCCATACTCTATCTGGATTTCCTGGCCGACTATAGTATCCTTTCCTTTTAGTGTGCCTAGCATACCGATAGTAAACTAAAAGTTTTTACTGCATATAGTCTTCGAGATATCAAAATTTGCATATAATTCTCTTACTGAGCCGTGGTTTGCTCACTCATTTACTTTCATGATCACAGATTTGATGTAAGGAATAGATGAAGTACCAAACCATGGACTAGCTATGCTTTGAGTATCGTTTGATGGATTCCCGAGCTATCATGTTTACATTTGTATATTCAGACCTGTTTATACAGTACTACTGGTTGTAAATGTAATTTCAGGGGATGTAAACTAACTCTTAAAGTTGTGAATATTAATTGACAATATTAATTGAAAATAAATATCGTCTAATTTGTTTACTGTTGTAGATGAACAGTGTGTAAAGGCATTACAGACAGCCCAACCATATAAAATGTGTGGAAAAACGTGAAATAATGTAGTCACAGGATGTGACATATTAGAAACCAAAATCAAGTAGGAAATGGTTTCCTTGTTTTTCCCTATATAAAGGATGATAGCCGCATATTGTGAATATGTGAGAGAAGTTTTATCTTTGGTGAGAGGCAACATAAGGGAGAAAAAGAAAGCTTTGAGCTTTGGTTTTTCTTTTCATATTCCATTGAGAGAGCAAGGGGAGAGATAAGCTTGTATAACAATTGGGTATTCTTAGGATGGATTATCTTGGTGAATCCAAAAAGGTAAACTTTAGTATTTTTAGGCCAATTGTTGGTATTAAAACTATGTAATTTGCTTATTTCTCATAATGGATTTTTATCTAATTTGCCCCATGGTTTTTCTCTCTACACTAAAGAGTTTTTTATATTAAGTTTTGGTGTCGTTTTTTATCATGACTGAAATCACGAAATTTCAAACTAACTTTTTCTTTTTAACTTTACTTTTCTTTTACATCAAATACCATTTTCAGTAATTGCCATTTGATTTGTATTCGATGTCAGTGTAAGTTTATTCCATTACTTTCATTTACCGTCTATCTTTATACCATAAAGATCATATAATAATGAACATCAAATATGATATCAGAATGTAAACTGAAGTGCCTTAACATGTAATTGTATATATCAACTTAATTTTAATACATCACATTAGTTTTCTTTGGCATTCCTAACATTATACTATATGTTTTACATCCCAGACTATAAATACATTAGCTGTGGATAAACTGTCTGAATACAAAAGCATAACATATATTGTATACCTTATCACTCGGTATATTGGGTTTCCAAAAATTGGCTTCAACTAACTTCAATAGTAGTAGCGATCATGTCAACTGTTGAAAAATTATAAGGTGGTAGATGGGGTTGAGCTTTAAGCCCAGTAAGAAATACATACATATATATATATATATATATAAATAAAAGAGCTTATACTATGTAGAATTACATGCACATACTATAAACATGCTCTTACAATGACAATGACTATCGATAACAAATACTATACAATTAACATGCATGTATTCTAACCGTATTTCTACAATGACATTTACTATCGATTACCATAACCATAACATGGACTCAAAAGGAAGGATTGCTATGGCCGATTAGGGATACCAAGTTAAGTAAAAAAGGATGCTTTAAAGCACTTTACTTTTCTCGATTCCTAGATCCAATTACAGTGAACCTAAGTAAACTTCACAAAGATAGCATTCATGCATTTTGAACTAGAGTTCTATTATTTTTATAATAATTAACAATGCTATATATAGTATAAAAACAATTATCATTAAATCAATATTCATTAATAGACGATAGAGTCATATCCATAATAGTTCAAAAAATCCTTTTCTTTCAAATGATAAAATCATGTCATCAATACATTCATTTACATTAAAATATTTCATTTGGATAACTCAAATTCAATAAAACCAATCATTGGAAACAGTAACTAAATCATTATACAATAATAAACAATAAAGTCATATCAATAACAGTTCAAAAAATCTTTTCTTTCAAACAACAAAATCATAACCTCGGTACACTCCTTTACATCAAAACATTTTCATTTTGATAACTGTAATTTAATACAATGCAATATAATGAAATTATTCATTAAAATCATTATATAATAATAAATAATAAAATCATAGCATTTGTAGTTCATTTGCATTTTAACATTCATTTGATAAACATTCATTTGCATTTTAACATTTCATTTTGATAAACTACGGCTCGATAAAATCATTCAATAAAATCATTCGGTGGAGATAGTCAATATCCCAATAGAATCATGCAACATTAGGTTCCCAAATGGGAATAACATTAAGACATATGGCCATAGTCATAGGGTGTTTATCCAGTGTCATGAAGCTAGTGACATCCTGCGAACTACTAAAGACTTGCTTAAGGTTAGCAACCAACATTACATATCATTACATTAGCATGATTAATCAAAAGAAACTATGAGAGCTAACAATCTCAAAACATTTACTCGATTCCCATTAAAAAAGTAAAACAATACTTCATGTTTTCAAACATTATACTATAACACAATCGAAATATAAACTTTTATGGAACCAAGTTTCATTTGACATTGCCATGGATTCTAATGGTGAGGTATACTATGTAACACTTAGCTCCCTTGAGATTCTAGAGGTGACTTTCACAATCTTAAAGGAATTCGTGTAGCACATAGGTCCTTCAAGACTTTAGAGCTGACTCCTACAATATAACTCTTAAACCGTAGCATACCATTTTAAAACATTTATGACAACTCATCATTTTATAATCATTTTGATCAATACGTAGTCAAATCCAAAGCATTTAAAACAATCATTTTTATCAAAAAATCGAAACTTTTAGTAAAGCAGTGTTAGTCAACTTAGAATATTTGAAACATTAACTTCAATTAGACATTCAAACTTTCAGTAAAATAGAATCATTTAATCTAAAACATTCAAAACATTTACTTCATTCAGACGTTTAAAACTTTCGATAATGCATTTTATAACCTAGTCGGTAAACAGTCAGAAATCCTATACAGTACTTTAGATTCAATCAAAACATGTTCTTTAACTATTTAATAAGTCCATTACGATATCATATGATTCAATTTCTTTAAACACTCTATAAAACAGTCGAAAACATATCTCAAAAATTAATTTAATCAAAATATATCTTCAGACAATCCATAAGTCATTAAAACTGATAATAGTTGTATTTAAGCCATTAAGGCTTATTAAAGGTTATAAAATATTCTCAATAAAATAAACGATATTCAAAATATTTTATTTATGTACAAAGATAATTCTAAAACTCATTAATTTCATAGAAAGCATGAAAACCCTTGAAAATCCTTTCAAAAACAGTGTTACAAATACATGCACACCTATATACTATAAATGGCAAACTGAATTAACCATTCCTTTCCTTTCATCCTATCTTACATTAATAATTTCTCATTAGTACTCTACGGTTTTATGATAATTTTACAAATTTTCAGTAACATAATGGTATTGACTAACCTAACCCTTCAGCACTTAAAAATATAGTTCAATAGCCACAATACCAATTCAGTCATAACATCAAATCATACAATTCAGTCAATCAATTCCAATATAATGATAGTAAACGATCACACAACTCAATCTATCATTTCTAGTACAGTCATAATACCCAGTTAGACAATTAAATTAATCATTCTCAATGTAAACATAGTATCCCTATACCTTCTATATATATATATATATCCCTTACCCCAATTACAGACAATATCCAATTATGATAGCACCAATTTTGATAGGCAAGCATATATTTGCCAATCTTTTTCTTGACCTCACGCACTTCTGAGCTGCAAAAGCATATTGGAATATGATCAAAAGTCTATACTTCTTTATAAAACTTGTACTATACTTTAAGATCTCCCATATTTTCTAATGCAACATCAAATTCAGTTTACTTCCTACCAGATGCCAAAACTACAACTATAGTCAAAACTTATTGGGATTCAATTCTGATTTCACCAGTAATCTTTTTTTCATTTCTACACCGTTCTAAATCCCATTTTGTATTAAATTGCACATGGTTTCCTCTCACCCTTCTCTTGGCCGAATTTACAATGTTATCTTACACATGGTATTTTTCAATGCTAACTCCATGTTCTTACTTCTCATCATCCATACATTAGTCTACATATTAAAATTAAATCAAACCAACAACTTGACATATAAAATTCCAAGTGGCAAAATTTATTTAAACACCTTACATAAAGATTAAATCAAAACTAACACCATAAACAAGTTAAATGCACTTAGAATTATCACATATATTTAAAGTAATTGAAACAGAATTTTCTCTCTCTTACCTAACCACTTGGCTGAAACTTAAGGGGAATTTTTCACCCTTCAAATGGCCATCCTAATGGATGGTTTGGAAGTATGTGGTAAAGCTCAATGAGAGGATGTGAAATCCCCAATTTTCTGTAATTTTCCCTTAATTGTACAGTTTTCCAACATGGATTAATGGAATAAATGGGAATTTCTGAAATTATATATGATGCATGGGACATAAAGGGAATTAAGGCAATTGATGGTCAAACAATCAAAGGTCAAAGAGTCAATGGATGGTCAATGGATGAGATAGGATGATGAGGGGATTGGGATGCATTAATGGGCATTAAATGAGATAACATGACTCATCATCATCACCTCTTGCACCCCACGACACAGCCCATCTTCCTCTCCCTCTCGTTGCTTCCATTTTTCCTCTAAGTGTCCAAGCTTCTCACCTTGACAAACCACCATTTCAGGTCATCGATTCGTTAAGCTCCTCTAAAGAAAAACGATCCTTGTTAATAGCTTAACCTATGCCTTTAATATGAGAGAGTGAATCCAAGTGGTTAAGTAGATCTCAAAATCCAAAGATTTGGTAAATTGCAAAGGTAAGCAAGTTCGAAGGTTTTAGTTGATAATTTTGATGGTTTGGGATTTTATGAAGTTGATATAGAAGGTTGTTGAGCTTTAATTTGCTATGATGTTTACAGCTTGAAGAGTAAAGAAAAAAAGGACAAGTGTTGGTGCAACTAACTTGCGGATTAATTGCTAATCGAGGTAAGGAATTTATGTAACGGACGTAGGGTGACAATGTCCGCATGTTTTCAAGTATTTTAACTGTTTTGGGAAAGAAACAACAGTTGCTTTAAGTGCAGGAAAAATGACATTTTCGGACTTGTCTAATAGTACCAATTAGGCTAGGAGCAGCCGACTGCCTTAAGTAGCAGCCGACTGCCTAGAGACATCTAAAACGCCGTTTTTCGAAAACCGACTCAAACCAGTCGACTGCCAAGGGAGCCAGTCGACTGCTATTTTCCAGAAACCATTCTGTTTCAAACCAGTCGACTGCCAGGGGGAGCCAGTCGACTGCCATTTTTCCAGGAACATTCTATTTCAAAACCAGCCGACTGCCAAGGGGGCCAGTCGACTGCTAATTGTCCAGGAACATTCTGTTTCAAAACCAGCCGACTGCCATGGGAGCCAGTCGACTGCCTTTTCTCGGGAAACATTCTGTTTCAAAACCAGTCGACTGCTATTTGGGACCAGTCGACTGCCCTATTTATATTTTGAAAAATATAATAATTGAATTTCAAAAAGGGAAAGAAATTCAATAAGGCAAAACATGAGGTAGCAGCCGACTGCCATATATGACCAGTCGACTGCCTATTTGAAAGAAAGGTTTTGAGAACCTGTTTTAAGAAAGGATATTCATACTTGTTTAAAACCTATATGAACAAGGTTTTGGAGACTATAAATCTCTCAAAAGAGCATGCACATTATTTGTTACTTGTATTTGACTGAGGAGCTCTAGTCCAGCCCTCAGACCCGCAGTACGGCACCTGACTAGTGAAACTGTGGGCTATAGACAATGGCCATGAGTCTCTTATTTGATTCGGCTTTGGGGAGGATCCCTGGCCCATACGTGGGTACGCCATTTATTTGATATCTCTCAGGATTATCCCTAACGGGATATATTTGCGGTATCCTTATGAGATTTATCTATTGGATTATCCCTTACGGGATATATTTGCTGTATCCATTATCTCTCTGGATTATCCTTTACGGGATATATTTGCTGTATCCATGATGAGAATTACTTGGTGCATGAATCTGTTGGATATAAATTGTCTCCCATCTATTTGAAAATATTTGTAATTGCCTACTTGATTTCACATGATTTGAGATCCGTGGAAATATTTGAAAGCATGATTTACTTGTATTTGATATTTGCGAAATAAATATAAGCACTATGCTTTATAATGATTTTACATGACATTATAGAGCCAAGCAGGAAAACTGCATATAGTGATATAGTACGCTCTTTTACATAAGTTTCTTACTGAGCGTAAACTCACTCCTTTACAACTATTTTTCATACAGATTACTTGAAGTAATTCCGCTCCGGATAGAGGAGCCTCTTTTGGGACTTTGAGATACCTTCGGGCACGCTTCCTACTTATCCCGTGAAGGTATACTTAGTCGGCCGTTACTTCGGCAAATGTACAGTACGATACTACAGTTTTGTATATGTGGGGAAATTAGGTTGTCTGAATAATCGAGATCCTGATGTACATGACACATGTTTATAAATGAAAATTTTATGCATGTGAAATTAGATATTATACTCTGATAAAGATGCCTAAAGCATAACAGTAAAGTAGGTTGACATCGGATAAACTAGTCGATTTATTTGTTAATTGAAGTAAAAGTTAATTGTTATTTGGTTAGTGACGAGGACGTCACAGAGGAAGAACTTTCATTTAGTGAGTTTTTCGATTTGGGGCTTATGGTGGGTGTTTTTCAAGCTTTCTCTCTATTAAACCATGAAAACCCATTTTCTCTCTCATTTTTTCTCATGGCTAGCCATTTCAAGTGATGAAGATGATTATTTTAACCTTTTAAAATATCATTTTTATATATATATATCTCATGGGTAATTTACCATTTTGCCCTTACACAATAAATCTCCTTCATGTCCTAACTATTTTAATATTCGTTTAAATGTTTAATTTAATTTCTAAAATGTTTTATTTACACATAGAATCTATTTATTTAATATATTCTAGTCTAAACTTTGACTTTTGTTGGGGTTTGACTGTCAAAATGATGAAATTACCAAAATAGCCCTAAGTGCTCATTTGCATTGTTTTTAGCATTTTCGCGTGATTTAGTCTATGGTTTGATATCACGTGAGACTTCTTCACACGAGGGTTTGACTATGATAGTCTATGATTCAAAAGTCAAACTAGGCTGACCATTATTCACAAATGCTTTCCCTGCCTATGGACACAACCGTCATTTTAAATTTGTTGCACACAAACCTAGGTATACTCAAACAAAGAAATTTCAAAAAATGGTCCTTTGATTGATTCTGTATTTTGATCTCAAAATTAACAATTTGCGACTTTCATTCCCATCCAGATTAAGGAAAATCCTTGGGGGCCCACATTACGATTTTCTCCTATGCCTACAAGGTATAAGATTAACTATGACTTTCTTCAGTACCTCAAATTGAACTCCAGTTTGAGACAAGTTTCATATAATGGGTAGATCAACTCCAAATATAATTAATCCACTCTTTTGGGACCATTTTGGATTATAATGAATCCCATGTGGGTCCGTGTCCAATTCCTCCAACACTTCCATTGTTTGAGAATCTTAGCGATTAACCTTTGCTTTTCAATTTTCATAACAAATAACTTACATTAGGTATTGGAAAAATGGGATTCTCACATTTTTACTTTGTGTATTATTGCCTGCGTATTATATGTGGCTTGGTAGCTTGATTAATTATTATTATTGGGTTGAGATATTACTATTGATTGTTGTGGATATTGTTATTATGACATTACTTCCATGTATTTGTCGTTTGAGGCTCAACAGAGAATGGTGTAGATAATACTTAAACTTTGTTGACGGCCAGTTCTGACAACGCAAGCAAGTACAACAATCAATGGTTGTTAGACATAGAGTGTAATAATCATCTTTGTGGCAATATGGGTTTGTTTTCTAACTTTGATGATGCTTTTAGCGCTTAAGAAGAGCTTGGAGATGATTAGAGCATATCAACTAGTCTATTAAAAAGGCAAAATCAGTATTAGGTTTAAAGATGTAATCATGCAAACCAATTTTCACTCTATCGAAGACAGATTTGTTGGTTATGTTACAGCTCATGCTTAATTAATCATATTAAATAGCAATAAGTGGGAGTGGAATTAACCACAAATACAAAAACATAAAATTGATAAGTATGTAAATTAAGCATATAAGGATTCAAAAATTTTATACCTTATTCTTGAATATCGTAATTTAAGAATTTGAATTCATTTTGGTTCTATATAGGTTGACTCAGTTGTAGAAAACAAAAATCATTCAAGTGTTTGAGCTCTAACGTGATCACACAATCAGCAAATGAACTTATATGAAGAAATTCTTATTATCAATACATAAGCAAATTGACACATCATCTGATACACTATGATACGCTTGTGGTGAATTTGGGTTAGAATCAATTAAAATATAGTTGACCAGATTACTAAAAAAAATGTAATTTTAATATTTTTTTTTTGCTTAAAAAACTTGTATAAACATATTCTTTAAATGTTTTAAACTTAAAAAAATATATAAAAATGATTCTTTTTTAATTAGTAAATTAATAAAATCCAAAAAAGTATATACTATTAATGAGCATGCATGTTACGAATTTGAAAATCAATTATATTTACTATTTGTCACCTACTTATTCAATTCTATTAATATGTATAATTTTTTTATTTATTTTACATTTATGTATGTTTCTTATAATAGTATATTAAGATTATTTAACTTACCTCGCCACATGATAAAATACTCAATTCTCAAAATAAAATTTTGATTCATAATTAAAAATTATGGTCATAAGTCAAATTTTTAATTTAAAGAATAACTTCATTCTCTTAAAGATAATAATTGAAGCTTTTTTTTAATGGTTCATAAGAAGGAACAATGGGGAGGGAAATTCAAACCTTGTACCTAGTATTTTTAAAGAGGAATAACATTAGTTAGGTCAAAGATTAATACCCAAATATGCCTTTTACGTTTACCACAAAATGAAATTTTACCCTCAATATTTAATTGCATGAAAATTAGTCCATTATGTTTATTTTAATCAATTAAGACTTAAATGTTTCAAAATAGCGGAATTAAGAACATTTTCTTTAAGTCTCTCAAACTACTGTTAAGTTTTAATTGATATGTAAGGGTAATGGCAGTTAAAGAATTTTATGAAAATGTACTTAATTCTATTATTTCAAAACGTTTAGATTTTAATTGCTTAAAATAAAACTTAATAGACTAATTTTCATGCAATTAAATATTGAGGGATTAATTCCATTTTATAGTAAACGTTGAGGACATATGTGAGTGAAATACATAAACCCCCTATACTTATACTAAAATGACACTAATCATCTTTAGTTTCAAAATACCAATTTTTTCCCCTTTAACAAGGTTTAAGATTTAGAATTTAGGGGTTTTTGGTTTAGGGTTTAGACATTTATGGTTTTTTGGATTTAGAATTTAGGGTTTAGTCTTTATGATTTTTGGATTTAAAGATAGTAAAAGGGAGAAAATTGGAATTTTGAAACTAAAAGATGGTTAGTATCCTTCTGATATAAACATAAGGGGTTTGTGTATTTTGCTCAGATATATGTAGGTATTACGCCATTAGCATTGAAGCTTATTTACTACTTTCTTTGTTTGTCTTTAATCTCTTTTCTCTTTTTAAATAAGGAAATGCAGTAAATGCTACTAAAACCTAACACTCAAAAGTATTGATCTAGCTTATATTACCTTGTTCTTTAATTGTTTTGAGAGGCGGCATGTTGATTTGATCAACTCAACTTTTTTACTTTCTTCATTCGAAACTCAAACACATTCGCAGAAGAAGCAAGCAACGTCATTCAGAGGGATCATCCATGACGCACATGATTAGATGAAAAATCGACTCCACGCAATGACAGTCGATTAAACAAGTAATTTAGCTCATCCAAAATCTATAACTTGTACAATCCAATAGCAATTTGCTACTTTACTTGTGGAAAACTTACTACAGTAATTGATTTTTCTCACTTTTAAATTGTATTTTTAGTGACTAAGAACAGTCAAGTTTCCCTCTCAAACGAGTATATAAAGACCACTGATCTAACAACAAATAGATATCACACATCACACCATGGATGAAGTAAAGCTCTTTGGATTTTGGCCAAGTCCTTTTAGCCGAAGGGTCATTTGGGCTCTGAAATTAAAAGGCGTGAATTATGAATACATAGAGGAAAATCTGCCGAATAACAAGAGCAACTTGCTGCTGCAGTACAACCCTGTTCACAAGAAGATTCCAGTTCTTGTCCATGGAGGAAAAGCCATTGCAGAGTCATTGGCTATTCTAGAATACATTGATGAGGTGTGGCCACAGAATCCCCTACTGTCACAGGATGCTTATGAGAGATCGGTTGCCCGGTTTTGGGCCAAATTCATAGATGAAAAGGTACATATGCTACCAGGATTTTGCTCTTCAAAGATAGTCATAAGCAACCATTTTCTAATTAACAATCATAAGTTTCATCATTTTTTTCCTCAGTCTTCAGTTGATCTTACTTTTTCTTCCAAGCACAAGTGCTTTTATTTTAATTTTTAATTCTTAAAAGTAGGTTCATCATTCATGTCTGTTTGAAGCCGTTGTAGATTGATATTTGATCCTAATTAACCTTATTGCAATGTTTGCAGATTCGAACTATGTGGGACTTCTATCAGAGATTTGGGGAAGAACAGGAGAAGGCAATCAATAACAACTTCGAAATTCTGAGAACAATAGAGAACTATGGGCTTGGCGACAAGAAGTTTTTCGGTGGTGACACAATTGGCCTAGCTGATCTTATCTTTGGATGGGTTATCCATATGTTGGTGCCCATGGAAGAGGTAGTGGGAGTGAAGCTCATCGAAGCCGACACATTCCCCCGCCTGCACGCATGGATGAAGAATTTCAGTGAAGAACCAGCAATCAAGAACAATGTCCCAGACCACGATAGAGTAGTAGATTTCCTGAAAATAAGAAGAGTCTTATAGACTATCATCTCTTCATAATCACTAGAAAGAAAATAAGCTGGTAATAGCAGTTCAGTTTGTTTTGCGTATTTGTTTTGTGAGGTTGAAGTGCATGATTTTCATGTTGGTTTAATAAAGCCCTGGCTTTTAATAGTTCATTTAGTAAGTGATTATGCTGCCTAATTCCTTTAAATTAAGGGCCATACATAATGATTTTTTCCTTCTACATCTGCTTTCTTTGTACGAATAATCTCCGATTAAATCCGACCATTCAATTTTTTATTTCTTTGAAATATAAATTAAAAAGAAAATTAGTATTTACATTTAATATAACAAAATTTATTTTTTTTAGTAATTCTGTTCATAAATTTTTTAAATATAATTACTTATTCCGTTTCTCACATACAAAGGTACCTGTGATATTTTACTTCAAGGTTATTTTTGTAGACAATTTCTTTTGAAAGAATATTACACTTACAATTTTTCTTTAAATGCTATTTTGGAAAAACTTTCGAATAATTATTTTCAACATGTATTATTTTGTTTTTATTTATCAATCTAGAAATAAATTCACACAAAACTATAAGTAATAAAGCTTAATTGAAAAAAGAGTCGTCATTATATATTTATCCTTTCTTTTTAATTATCATATATCTCACATCTTTCTTAAGGTTTATTTGGATTGAATTACCACCTTAGATGGAAATGGCACGGCACAATTAGCTCAGTCAATCATGCCACAACATCAATTTTTCACTAAACCTATCTTTAAATCCAGTCGTAGAGGTCGAGTTAGATTTTTCTCACCCACTAGACCTTTAATTTACATTAATACTCTCGTTTTCTTTTTAATTCAATTTTTTATTTTAAAGTTTTTAATTATATACTTATTTATATGTATATATAAACTATTATTTAAATAATTATATGTATAAATTATATATAAACTAATATTTAAATAATTTTTAAATATTTAATAATTAAATATTATTTGGTATAAAAATAATTAAATATTATTTGGTATAAAAATAATTAAATTTATTAGAAAAGAATTATTTGATATAAAATGTTTTACTAATGTTTAATTACATATTAATTTCACAAGTATCAAATATATATTATAAATTTTATTATATACAAATTTTAATTTAATATTTTTAATTGTCATTTTTTCTCATTACTCAAAAAAATTCTTAGGCTATGGTTACGTAAAAAACATTAATTACAGTTTTCAAAAAACGTGCAATCTTTATATATATATATATATATATATAATATATATATATATATATATTATATATATATATATATATATAGACGGTTACAGCAATCTTATATATTTAACAACTGTTTGAAATATTAACGAAACACATTTTCAACTTTCAGACATCATAACTTTAGCTACGTTTATATAAAAAAGCATAATATACGATAATAAAAGACCACATCTTACTTAAATGTAATTAAACAAAAACTATAGTTTCCAACAAACTTTATTCTTTAAATATCAAAACTAATATAAATTTATATTTTTATAAAAGTTATTGTAGAAAAATACTACGGTTTTATTGTTAATGGTAGTTAATATTAGGGGTGTAAATGATACACTAGTGCTCACAAGCTACTCAGGCTCAACTCGAAGAAAACTCGAATTCGACTCGATTTTTGTCGAGCCAAGCTCGAGCTCGAGCTCGAGCTACTTGAGCTGTTGAGCGATCCGAGTTCGAGCACCCAAATGCCTAACTCAAGTGCTCGCGAGCCTATTCCAGTATTTCTATTTTAATATATATTTTTATTATTTTAATAGTAAAATTACAATTATATCCTTAAAATTTATATACTTTACTCAAAACCCTAAATCTATCTCCCAACTTTCTTTTGCTTGTAACGATGTTCCTCTCTCATTCTTTCCTTGATCTCATTCCATTAATAGCCACCACCCCTTCCGACAACCACAATCACCCTTCTGGCATCTCTATTCTCGTCTCTCTGTTTTGCCCGTAGCCTTTTCTTTCCTAGACTTGAAAAAACTTTTCTTCTTAAGTCCCAAGTCCATAGATCTGACTGACGACACCTCTTTCCTCTTTTTTGATTCCATCCTAACAAAGCTACCATCTGCCAAGCTCTTCCTTTTCTCCGATGTCTACAGTTGCTCTTTGTAACTTTATCTTTTCTTTTCTCGTCGAGCCCGCCGTCTACAGCCACAGATATGAAATTTCTTCTCTTCCACTAAATTGATCTTCTCTTTTTCTAGCCCCTAAAGAAAGCTACTTGCTCTCTAAGTTGTGTGTTTTTTTGCTGAGTTTCCATTATTTATTTATTTATTTTATTATTATTATTATTATTATTATTATTATTTATTATTATTTGTTTTATTGTTTTTTTTGTTGTTTCTATTTTTTAGCATTTTGCTGATTTTGCTTTGATGATAAAGTAGTATGCTTTGAATTGATATATTATTTTTGGCTTCAGGTTTCTTGTTCATATATTGATTTATTGGTGGAATCGGGGGTTTCTATTTGAATTGTTTTCAACCATAGGTTTTAGGTTTTCTTGGGAGATGGTGTTTCAAATGAGTGAATATTGGATTTGAATGTAAATTAATTAAGATGAATGTTGTTTTTGGCTTGAAATCTTGTTGAATTTGAAGATTTTTGCTTGATATTGGTTTGGCTTCAATTTATTGAAATTTCTTGTGAAATTGTGCCTTGGTTGAAAAAGGGGTCAATTTTGGTTAAGTATGAGAATTGAGTTCGAGCAGCTCAAATGAGCTTAATTGAGCATGAGACTCGAGCTTAGATAATCGAGCTTAATTAAGGGAGCTCGAGTAGCTCGACTACTCGACTTTGATCTTGAGCCGAGCTCAAGCTAAAAAATTAAAATTTGATCTAGCTCGAGCCAAGCATCGAGCACCGAGTTTTCAAGTCGAGCTCGAGCACTTCACTGTATTGGCTCGGCTCGGCTCGGCTCGATTACACCCCTAGTTAATATTATTAATTGTACAATTAAGATTTTTTCCCTACTAAACGTTGCCCTAATATATGTGAATAGATTATATTTTTTTTATTCAAATATAGTCTTTTGTGGCTCGATGTTTCATTTCTCAAAATTGAGGATTTAAGTACATTGGAAATCATAAGTTTCAGCTAAAGGTTGCTACAATTTCATCTATAAATAGACATTTTGCTATTTCAATAAGTTAAACTATAGCTTTTATTTATCAGTTGATTATGTTTTAGGTTTTTAAACATAACCATTTGTGATTGATGCTTCATCATTTGAGATCCATGTAACTACAATATTGAAAAATTCAATTCACTAATGTAGCGTTTGAGGTCAAATATGCTATAATATTTAAATTTCGAAGAGACATCCATCATCCATCACTTTTACTCTAAAATTTCTCTTTCGTTTTTTCTTATTCTCATACAATATTGACTCTATTCTCATAAAAATTTTACCTCATCTTATGATATTGTAAAGACTTTGATTCTTGCTTGTTACACACACACACATCCCAAGGCTAAGTTGTTGCAAACCTAAGCCATCCAATCGTTCGATATATAATGGTAATCCACAGAGCAGTGATGGAATCTTCCCAAGGTTGAATTGCATCATGGTTGATGTTGTGCTTACAGTTCAAGTTTCACAAACTCACCATCCAAGATTCCCAAATCATTAAACTCTTATCTTGAGAAAGAAACACTTTTTTTTTTCTAGAGCAAGAAAATAAATCCCAAAACAATTAGGTGAAATCGGTATACCAACACAAACCTTGTGCTTGCTAATTTCAAGGTATTAAATTCTCTAAGATTTGCAACAAAGTCAAACTAGAGTACCCTAAGTGTAAAAGACACTTTAAAGACAACACTTTCACTTTTCAGGGTTTCAAAAAAAATAGCAATTTTCTTCTGTAAGGGCTTGCCGAAAATTGCTTCAATTTTTCTTTAGGGATGTGCAAGGTTTTGCCGTTGATCACTAGTAAGGGTTGTCTCTAGGATCCTTAGGGTCATTGGCTATAAGTTGTTTTTATAGGTTTGGAGTCTTTTTAATTCTACTAATGTTCAAACTTTTATTTGAATTATAACTCTAGCTTTCGGTAAACACTTTCAATGAATTATGGGGATCACAATTCAATTACATTTTTAATTAAATTCACTTAATCTTTTAATTAGAAGGTGGGACTAATGACATCTAGCAATGTCAGAACTTCTTTTGCTAGAATTTGTCATATTCAAAGAAGACAAAAGCTTGGAGCCTGTGTTCCTTTCGCTCACCCCCTAAGCAAATTAATATATAATACCAAACACATATAGGCTTTGATTGCTAACTTTAAGCAGAGTCTTAACTTGGCTTTCCTCCGATTAAAATAGTTGATCATTCTTTTCCTATTTAATGCCTGTAAATTCCCAATATCTTTGCATATTTTTAAAAAAAAATTTCTTGCTTTTATGATATGGTCACAAGCTAAGTTCATTAAATTGAACATTCCAAAAAAATATCATTTCATTTTGAGGCTTCATTAAAAACCTTACAAGTCATGTTGGCATTCACGAAATTAGTAACTCAAATGAAAGCAATATGTCTAAGAATATTAGGCAAGATAATCGGTGGAAGAGATCCTATAATATTATTGCACAATTTGATAGTTTTATTCTTCATGGTTTTGATATTAAGATAGAATAGAGTCAATATTGTATGCGAATAAGAAAGAGAGAAAGAGAAACTGTAGAGTAAAATAAATGGATGATGGATGTATCTTAACTTTAAGTATTGTAACATGCTTGACCTGAAATACTACATTTATATATTGATGTTTTCCAATATTACACGTATGTGAATCTCAAATGACAAAGCATTAGACACAAAAGATTATGTTTAAAAACCAAAATCGTAGTCTATTAATATATAAAAACGATAGTTTAATTTATTCAAATAGCAAAATTTCTATTCATAATGATGTTGTAGCAACCTTGCTTGAAAATTTAAAACTAAAATGATTTCTAATGTACTTGAATCTTAGAAGATGAAACATTAAGTCACAAAAAACTACGTTCGAAACAAAAAAATATAGTTTTTTTTTGTTACATATAATAGAAGCCAGGTTTTAAATAGCGGAGTAATAGCGGTATAGCGGTCGCTATTGAGCGGTAGCGCTACCTTTCGATACCGCTATTGACAAAATAACGAAGGAGATCTTGAATCACAACAGTAGCGGTGTATTGCGGCCACAAAAATTGTCCATAATGGTGAATAGCGACAATAACGGTCCATTATTGTCGGTATTCTGGTTTTCAGCCAAAAGTCATTCAAGTGTCTTTGCTAATTTTTCTCCTAGAAATCATTCTGTGTCTTAATTATTGACACTACTAGAGATCAATTCATCCCAAAGAGACATAAAACAAAATAACCAACCTTAGATTGTTACTACCCAACATCAATTCACAAGAACCACTTGCAGAGACTTGATTGTTGACTTCTTATTGTGCAGCTACTACTACTGCTATCGGTAAGGTGCTGCTGGGTTAGGTGGTTGGGTGGGTTGAAGAAAGACATTAGAGGTATGGCTTCATGGATGGATTGAAGGGAAGGCAAGAATCATGGAGATATTTGTAGGAAACTTAGGGGAGTGCGAGAGGCAGAGAAGGGAACGTGAGCAGAGAAGAAGACAAGGATTGAAATTTTGTAGATTAATCATTAATTTTTATTGTTATATATTTTAATTAAATCATAATTAAAATGCATTTATTATATAACAAATTTAAAAATAATATATGACAAAAATATTAAATCAATTAAATAAAGTCATAAAAATATCATAAAAACATAAACTAATTGAAAAATCATTAAAAGACATGAGGTATTAAATAATTAGTATATTAATTTTGTTATCTACCTCCATAAAATTATTATTTATTTAAATATTTGTTATTTTTTAATAGTCATGAATAATTTCTTAAATATAAATACGTTATTAAAATCTAAAAGAGCCATAAATATTTTAAAAATTATAAAATAAGAGTTATTATTATTAGAATTTTAATTATTACATTTTAGAGCAAGATGTGTAAAATTAAAAAAAAATCACGACCACTGTAACAGTCTGAGTGTACATTTTTACATAATATTTACTAGTATTTTACACATTTTTACCAGTTGGGCTGTCTGTAATGCCTTTACACTTCAACAATAACAATAATAAATAATGGACATTTATTTATTGATAAAATTCGGAATATGTAATTTTACAATATTCCTTACACTTTACATCCCTTGTTTCTATTTTACAATGATGTAGTACTGTATATAAATATTTGAATACATAAGAGAAGTGAATGTACCTTTAAATTTCCATGCTCTTCGTCCCAGTAGGCTACTCGCAGCTATATTTAACTGAGAAAGCCATCAAATAATCCTCATGATTAATCTGGAAAGTTTGAAAGTAAGGGGTGAGCGAACCATATGTTCAGTAAAGGAGTCGTATGCTGCTTGATATAATGAAATCTATATGCTGGAAAATATTTATTTTTCTATAAATCTAAATGGAATAAATCCTTTAATTTTCACCATTTCAGTAATAGTTCAAAACACGTGACAGTATAGTGGTAAAACAGTAGTTACGGTAAACAGTCTTTTCAGTATAGTAGCTTATAAATATCCAAATCACTGGATAACAGTTCAGTAATTATTTCTATTTTAGAAATAATTTTCAAAGTATTCTTTCTCGACAACAGTAAATTTCCTTTTAGTTCAATAAACAGTATTTCGTATAATTCAGTTCAGTAAATAGTAATCAGTAGATTTCAGTTCAGTAAACCGAAATCAGTAGCTACTAGTTTAATAAATAGTAATAAGTAGCTACTAGTTCAGTAAACAGTAATCAGTAGCTTTCAGTTCAGTAAATAGAAATCAGTAGCTACCAGTTCAGTAAAACGTATTTCGATACGGTTCAGTTCAGTAAACAATAATTCACAGTGCAGTACAGTAAAACAGGATTCAATAAATCCCCTCAGTAAACAGTAATCAGTAAGTTAAGACTAGGAATCACCCTACAATTAAATCATGCTGTCATCGTCCACTAAGGGACATAATAATCATCCCCGAAGGGACACAGTAACAATATACAGTGAGACCTATGGCCATGATCTATAAGGGGTCCTCGGTGTACACTTGCTAGGTGACATCCGGGACCGCTGATGACTGACGGGTCAATCAACCACGTGACAGTAACAGTAACAGTAGTAAGCATGAATCTCGGGGCCTAAGTCTCAAAATAGTATAAAAACCGTACCACAACCTTTATGGATCTTATTCAAAATAATTTGAAATATTTCATGTTTATCCATAAGGCTCTCACATTTTCATACATCATCACTGTGATAACCGCAAATCCTCCTATTTTTGGAGTTATGTATCTATAAAATTTAATTTTTAGATGTTAATAGATTGGTTGAAACAAATAAATTTATTAAAAGATTGGAATATTTTGAAATTGTAATATTTGATCAATCGATAAATTAAACTTTAATAATTAAGAATTTAATTCAAGTATAAAAAAAATATGTGTATATATATAATTATATATATATACAAATATAAAAGTGTATATATATAAATAATAAATGTTATTTTGAATTAAAGTATATATATTAATAAATAAAATAAAATCTGAAATCTAAAAGCAATAAAATAATTTAGTGGTAAATGGTGTAAATACTAGGACTTTAAGGGGCCAATTTGTTCTTTTTCTATATCAGATTTTTAGGGAGTAAAATATATATTTTATTATGTTAAAAATGAAACAGAAAAGAATTATCTGGAACTTCTCTGCATCGACTTTGTTGCTGTACGTTTCCGTTGAGAATTTCCAAGCTTCCCTCATGTTGCTCTTGTGATTCTTCACCCTCTCTTCATCAATTCACAAAACCCACTTCACAAACCTTGTTCCCTACCTCAACAGTCCCCTCATCGTCCCAATTTTATAGTCAAAAAACCGAACAGAACTCAGTTGTTTTGTTACTGGCAGTGTCGATTTCCAGGTAAGAAAGTATGGTGTTGAGAATTTCCTTTAGTTTTAGTCATGTTAGGGGATGATATCATGAATGGGAAATATATTTATAATTTTAGTTTGAATGAAATCTATTTGTAGAAGAAGAAGTACTGTTCGACAGTAAAGAAGAAAGGAAGGAAACCTGGAAATTCTGATGTATGTGAGACAGACAATAAAAATTGGAAATTGGATAAATGTGGTAAAAACCATAAACCAGTTAAATTAATCTTGTAGAGCCAAAAGGAGTATATCTATAGCCTGGATTTGGAATAGAATTAAGTGTAGAAGAAAAATGGGTCTCGAGCATGACGTGAAAACAGGGGAAGTTTTTTGTAATTCTGATGTAGTTTGGGTAGGAATTAGAAGGAATGATGAATAAAAATCTGTTTGGAATCTGTTTGGAACTTGCTTGAAGACTGAATTAAAGGATAATTTTGTTGAATATGAAAATGACGTGATGAGGGTGATGTTCGGCAAAACAGAGAGCTGACTTATAGTGATGAAATCTTAGTGAATTGAAGGTGTTTGAGGAATTAGCAGATGAGTAGAAGAAGCCTAGGGAACTAGAATTGATTTAAGAAAAGAGAACACAAAGAATGGATTCATATAAGGGCTCTCGGCAATGAAAAAAAAAAAAAAATAAATTTATGTTTGGTCAAGACTAAATGGGTGAGATGTTGATGAAATTATAGTGAATGAATGGTGTAAAATAGATGTCTTGTAATAAATGAGAAACATTACATAGTGAAATTTAAGAAAGAATGGGAATTTAATTGAACTTATATTTTGTGTATTTAATAGAAGATAAAACAAATAATTATTGAGAATGATAATTAGAAAAGTTATGAAATATTTATTAGAATTATAATATAGAACTTTGAATGTAATTTAGAATTGTTGTGCAGTGTGAAGTACGAGGAATAAAGAGGCGTAAATGAGGTTACCGGATTTACTCTACACGGAAATTGAGGTAAGGAATAGTATATGGAAGTAGTGTAGGAAATACTGTGCATGCATGTGGGAAATTTGGGTGATTTAGAAATTATAAATCGAAATTTATGAAAGGGGTTAGGATATAAATTTACCAAAAGATTACCGAAAAGTATAGAAAATTTCCCTTAATTATTTACACGCTCAGTATCTTAAATAAATAGTATTTTTATATAGTTTGAATATTTGAATACGTGAAATGATGATAATATGTTTTATGAGTTTTATGAGATTTATTTAGAATATATAAAGTGTTGATTTGTTTACATGAATAGAAATCGATTGAAATAGTTTACATGAAAATTGATTTACTGGAGTTTTATCGATATATGAACATGATTTTTTTAGAGAGTGTTGGCTCCATGTGGATTCATGCATACAGATTGATGATTAGGGCTGGGAGACTGTTGCGCAGGTCCCCAGTACCTTCCTTTTTTTCCGATCACAGTTGTCACTGACGAGTGTACACTGTAGATCTTCGACAATGGCCATTGTTACAGGTAGGAACGGCTTAGGGCTGGATGCCTGGCCCCACGTGGGTACGCCTAATCCTATACAGGTCCCTGTAGGGATATAGTTCGTGTATGGGTTCTTGGATGCTCACACTCTATTGTTTTACACAGTATATGAAATGATTGATTTACAGACAGATGACAGATTTGATTGAAATGATTTGAAAAGTGAACCGTGAAAGAATATATGAACAGTATATGAACAGTGATTGAATTAAAGATAGATTGATTTTAAATGATTTGAACAGTGAATATTTATATGAACAGTATATGTTTTAAAAGAGTTTTAAATAAATGTTTACATGCACCCATATGCATTATTTTGTTTATAAAATTTAAAGTTATGATTTTTACTGCATATAGTGGCATAGTACCACTCTTTGATATGCTTTTTCTTACTGGGCTTTCCCCAAAGCTCACCCCCTTACTCACCATCCCAGATAGTTCATTCGTGCGTGTGGTTACAGAAGTTACAAGGTAGTGGGAGAGATCATTGAAAGTGATATGTCAAGAGTACAGGTACATGTGGAATTTTATATTTATATTCAGAGTAATAAATGCACAGCAGACATATTTATAAGTGGAATGAAATCAGTGTAGTGTTCAAAAAAAAAATATACATGATCTAGTGGGATGTAAATTTATATTGAATTGTTATAAACAGAATTATGAATATTATATCTATGTTTTGTTATAGAATCGAACTTACATCGACACCGAATGCAAACCAATCGACATTGAATAATTGAATGAGAAAGATAGAAAAAAAAAATTTGATTCGAAATTTTATAATTTCGGATGTTACAAAGATTATAATTTCGGATGTTACAAAGTGGTATCAGAGCAAGGTTTGCCTAGTACGTGTCGGTGTAAGTAAGTTGGAATTGAATTACATCCCACGCTGCTGTGCATAGTCTGAATATAAATTGTAAAGAATAAGTTAGAGAATGGAACAAGATGTCGATCGATAGAGAAATTTTGGTAGTAATGGAAGGAACAAGAAGGATAGATATGGATGTAGTATGGAATTATTGTGGAGATAAATATCGAATGATCGGAGATAATTGATGATGATTAAAGGAATCAGATTAAGTAAAAATGATTGAAAGTGATTGGTGGTTTTCGAGTAATTGGAGATGATAGAACGAATATGTTGGAGATGAGTGGTACAAATAGAAATGAGAATTGTTAATGAATAATATAGAGGTTATCTGGAAGTACGAATACAAATGAATGAGATAGGTACTAAGTGATCAAAAATGATTGATAACATTGTGGTCGATTGGAGACGATAGAATGATTTTATGGAATATGTTGATGTGGAAATCGATATGAATTAACAAAGGCAAGTGAATTGATAGAAACTTGTGTAAACATAGTACGAGAATATTGATATGAATGAACGATAGGACTGATTGCAATAAGTAGTCATGAAAATGATAAGTCTTTAGGTACTGAATTGTTGGAGTACTTGTATCGAATTTGGAGGACCCCAAATTTTCTTATATTCGATATAAACTACAAAGTGGAGGAATTTAAAAGAGAAAAAAATTATTTTTAAAATATTTAATGAAGGATCTCTTCGATAAGGTTCAGAGAGGTACTCGGTGAGGGCCCCACCAGGATTTTCTCTGTCCAGATCGAAGTGAGACCTTAAAATTAAGATGGTTGAGGTGAAATATGAATATAGAAAAAAATTTATAAAAGTATGGGTGTCAGTAAATTGGAAAGAGGATAATTTTGTGTACAAGGAGGAGTCCGTGCGTTTTATAGATATATATATATATATATATATTGTATGACAGTATTCATAAGAATGAAATGAGTGATTGCTAAGAATAAGTATGAGGAATCGATAAGTGTCAACGTACTAAATCAATGGAGTACGTGCGTTGAATTTGGAGGACCAAATTCTTTAAAGGTGGGGAGGATGTGATAACCGCAAATCCTCCTATTTTTGGAGTTATGTATCTATAAAATTTAATTTTTAGATGTTAATAGATTGGTTGAAACAAATAAATTTATTAAAAGATTGGAATATTTTGAAATTGTAATATTTGATCAATCGATAAATTAAACTTTAATAATTAAGAATTTAATTCAAGTATAAAAAAAATATGTGTATATATATAATTATATATATATATACAAATATAAAAGTGTATATATATAAATAATAAATGTTATTTTGAATTAAAGTATATATATTAATAAATAAAATAAAATCTGAAATCTAAAAGCAATAAAATAATTTAGTGGTAAATGGTGTAAATACTAGGACTTTAAGGGGCCAATTTGTTCTTTTTCTATATCAGATTTTTAGGGAGTAAAATATATATTTTTATTATGTTAAAAATGAAACAGAAAAGAATTATCTGGAACTTCTCTGCATCGACTTTGTTGCTGTACGTTTCCGTTGAGAATTTCCAAGCTTCCCTCATGTTGCTCTTGTGATTCTTCACCCTCTCTTCATCAATTCACAAAACCCACTTCACAAACCTTGTTCCCTACCTCAACAGTCCCCTCATCGTCCCAATTTTATAGTCAAAAAACCGAACAGAACTCAGTTGTTTTGTTACTGGCAGTGTCGATTTCCAGGTAAGAAAGTATGGTGTTGAGAATTTCCTTTAGTTTTAGTCATGTTAGGGGATGATATCATGAATGGGAAATATATTTATAATTTTAGTTTGAATGAAATCTATTTGTAGAAGAAGAAGTACTGTTCGACAGTAAAGAAGAAAGGAAGGAAACCTGGAAATTCTGATGTATGTGAGACAGACAATAAAAATTGGAAATTGGATAAATGTGGTAAAAACCATAAACCAGTTAAATTAATCTTGTAGAGCCAAAAGGAGTATATCTATAGCCTGGATTTGGAATAGAATTAAGTGTAGAAGAAAAATGGGTCTCGAGCATGACGTGAAAACAGGGGAAGTTTTTTGTAATTCTGATGTAGTTTGGGTAGGAATTAGAAGGAATGATGAATAAAAATCTGTTTGGAATCTGTTTGGAACTTGCTTGAAGACTGAATTAAAGGATAATTTTGTTGAATATGAAAATGACGTGATGAGGGTGATGTTCGGCAAAACAGAGAGCTGACTTATAGTGATGAAATCTTAGTGAATTGAAGGTGTTTGAGGGAATTAGCAGATGAGTAGAAGAAGCCTAGGGAACTAGAATTGATTTAAGAAAAGAGAACACAAAGAATGGATTCATATAAGGGCTCTCGGCAATGAAAAAAAAAAAAAAAATAAATTTATGTTTGGTCAAGACTAAATGGGTGAGATGTTGATGAAATTATAGTGAATGAATGGTGTAAAATAGATGTCTTGTAATAAATGAGAAACATTACATAGTGAAATTTAAGAAAGAATGGGAATTTAATTGAACTTATATTTTGTGTATTTAATAGAAGATAAAACAAATAAATTATTGAGAATGATAATTAGAAAGTTATGAAATATTTATTAGAATTATAATATAGAACTTTGAATGTAATTTAGAATTGTTGTGCAGTGTGAAGTACGAGGAATAAAGAGGCGTAAATGAGGTTACCGGATTTACTCTACACGGAAATTGAGGTAAGGAATAGTATATGGAAGTAGTGTAGGAAATACTGTGCATGCATGTGGGAAATTTGGGTGATTTAGAAATTATAAATCGAAATTTATGAAAGGGGTTAGGATATAAATTTACCAAAAGATTACCGAAAAGTATAGAAAATTTCCCTTAATTATTTACACGCTCAGTATCTTAAATAAATAGTATTTTTATATAGTTTGAATATTTGAATACGTGAAATGATGATAATATGTTTTATGAGTTTTATGAGATTTATTTAGAATATATAAAGTGTTGATTTGTTTACATGAATAGAAATCGATTGAAATAGTTTACATGAAAATTGATTTACTGGAGTTTTATCGATATATGAACATGATTTTTTTAGAGAGTGTTGGCTCCATGTGGATTCATGCATACAGATTGATGATTAGGGCTGGGAGACTGTTGCGCAGGTCCCCAGTACCTTCCTTTTTTTCCGATCACAGTTGTCACTGACGAGTGTACACTGTAGATCTTCGACAATGGCCATTGTTACAGGTAGGAACGGCTTAGGGCTGGATGCCTGGCCCCACGTGGGTACGCCTAATCCTATACAGGTCCCTGTAGGGATATAGTTCGTGTATGGGTTCTTGGATGCTCACACTCTATTGTTTTACACAGTATATGAAATGATTGATTTACAGACAGATGACAGATTTGATTGAAATGATTTGAAAAGTGAACCGTGAAAGAATATATGAACAGTATATGAACAGTGATTGAATTAAAGATAGATTGATTTTAAATGATTTGAACAGTGAATATTTATATGAACAGTATATGTTTTAAAAGAGTTTTAAATAAATGTTTACATGCACCCATATGCATTATTTTGTTTATAAAATTTAAAGTTATGATTTTTACTGCATATAGTGGCATAGTACCACTCTTTTATATGCTTTTTCTTACTGGGCTTTCCCCAAAGCTCACCCCCTTACTCACCATCCCAGATAGTTCATTCGTGCGTGTGGTTACAGAAGTTACAAGGTAGTGGGAGAGATCATTGAAAGTGATATGTCAAGAGTACAGGTACATGTGGAATTTTATATTTATATTCAGAGTAATAAATGCACAGCAGACATATTTATAAGTGGAATGAAATCAGTGTAGTGTTCAAAAAAAAAAATATACATGATCTAGTGGGATGTAAATTTATATTGAATTGTTATAAACAGAATTATGAATATTATATCTATGTTTTGTTATAGAATCGAACTTACATCGACACCGAATGCAAACCAATCGACATTGAATAATTGAATGAGAAAGATAGAAAAAAAAAAATTTGATTCGAAATTTTATAATTTCGGATGTTACAAAGATTATAATTTCGGATGTTACAATCACCTTTATGGAATTTATAAAATAAATAAAGTCGATAATTAATCCCATAAAGGTATAAAATCATTTATTTTCTCATAAAAATACCTTTAAGGAAAGCTAATTAATTAAATCATTTATTTAAATAATTATTTCCAAAAAGGTATTTATTTTTCGTTTCCAAACACAGTAGAACAGTCAGTAAATATTCATGTATTAAGTGAGAATCTCATAAATATTCTTTTTGAATATTTAATACTATAAAGAATATGTTTTATTCTCACTTTAAATAGAATTCTTTAACATGAATACTTAATTTAACATTTTTCAATAAATTCCAATTCATGGAACATTTATGGAAATAATTTCCAAAATTCAGAAATTATCCTTTTCATGCATCTAAAATATTTCATAATATTTTAGAAGAATTTCGATAATTTTTCGGCAGTATAACGACTTTGAATTTCTAACATCCTGCACTAAAATTCACAATATATAAACCAGCTTTTAACCACAATTTGCATGTTTTCAAACCAAATCATGCTTCCAATATTTCCATGAATTTAAGCTTGGTAAAACATGCAATTCATTATATCTCTACAACTCACATATTCTCCCCTTACCTGTCTTATGAAACTGAGTTTCCCGGTTGCGCCTACCAAATTTCGTAATTCCGGCTGCAAAATAATTTTATCAAAATTTATCAATATTTTTCTTCTTAATTTTAAGCCTCTAACTTTCATAAAATGTAGCCACTAATGGCATAGTACATGCACAACCAGTATTATTTACACTGATGCTAAAACTGAGCTTTCTCGTTTTAGCTCCTTTTTCGGTTCCAATCTCACCGATCTTCTTCTTTAATTTTCTATCTTCATTTTCTATCATTAAACCTTAAAATTCAGTATAATATCATGTCCAATTAAGCTATGGCTGAAATCCCCTTATTGCACATCTTCATGATTTTTCTTCTATTTTTCAATCTAACCTTTTTATAATTCATCTTTCATCTCAAATTATTATTCCTTATCATTTCCTATTAATTTCTTGCATGACAACACAAAATCTCATTCAATCTCTTGCCAACCGAACATTCATTATCCATGGCAAATTTTGATCTAGCCAACCTCAAGTAAAACAAAATTCATAGACTTTCACCTTACATTAAGCTAGAATATGGCTTTAGATTTAATTAAAACAATAAAACATTAAATCTCCTCACCTTAACCGAACCAACCTCATCAAATTCTGTGTTGTTTCCTTGCTAGTCAGCCCTCCTTTCTTGGTCTTTTGATGGTTTTAAGGTGTATGTAAGGTCTATGGAGGTGGTTGGATGATTAAATAGCATGAAGATGAAATTTTGCTGAGAAATCCATGGAAGAAATGGCATGCAAACAGAACACAAAGTGCAGCCAAAACAGATACTCGTGGAGTGGCAGGGGAGTTCGGTAACAAGGCAGTTTTGCTGAAGTTTTTTTTTTTGGTTACATTTGCTGAAGTTTTTTTGTTCTATTAAATCTTCAATTTATCATGGTATTCAATGAGAGTTAGCCACCTAGCTTCTTATCCCATTTCTTCATCATTCACTTGTCTTATTAAGCATTTAAAACTTGAAGAAAAACTGCAGCAAAGGAACGGCAGTGAATTAAAATTGGGCTGCACGTTTTTGACTTATCTCCTTTCTTATTGTATACTTCAATCAATAAAATTTATTCACATGTTAGATTCTTAAAATTCTCCTCCTTTAAGTATCTCTTGTATTGCTTTATACACCATAAAAATTTCATTTTCAATGGCCTTTAGATGGGAGCTAGCCGTATAGCACACAGCAGAGAAAAGTTGATGTGCACGGTTTTTGACTCACTTCCTCATTTTCTTGTGTATTCCAACCAATGAAAATTAACCATATTTCAAATATAAATTTTTCCCTCCTTTAACATCATTTGGTGGCAATTTCTATACCATAAGAATTGCAATTTACTTTCCTTGAGATGGATCCAGCCGGCAGCAACATAGTAAGAAGGAGTGACGTGGGGATCAGTTTGCTGCACATAGTAATCAATCCCAATAGCCTTCAACCAATAAGAATTAAATCTCTTGTTAAACATTGAATTTCTCTTCTTTTAAGTATTGTTTATATTGTATTTTATGTTATAAAAAAAATCTGCTTTTAAAATTTCATTTGATGCTTGAACCGAACAGCACACCACAGCAAGGAAGTGGCGTACAAAAGCTCATTTTCTGCTGCCTTCTTTTGCTGTTCGGTTCTATCTTGTTTCATCTCTCTTTTATATATTTCCACCAAGCATAATTTATCATATGTTCAAATAAAAATTTCCTCTCTTATACATCATTAATTAGCATATTATAATATGAAATTATCACTTCATATATAATTTTCAGATTCACTTTCTTTATTTATGCTACACTTTCATTTCATTCTTTAATATATATTCACCTCTTATACACCATATTATAAATTATAAATTCAAAAATTCAAAAATTCAAAGTGGAAATTCATCTGCTATATTCATTTAATTCCACTAAATAATTATTTCCACTATCCACAATTTACAAAATATGATATACAGTATTATAAAATCGGGTCTCACAACCACGATGACCGTAGTTACCTCCATTACATCTGCAACAACAATAAACGCAACACGACTGAAAACGCGACTGCGACTGCAATTTAAAACCTCGACATAAGCATTTCCATCTTCTATAAGAAATAACATTTTTAAAGTAAATTGTTTTTGTACAATTAATAATATTAACTACGATAATCAATAAAGTCGTAGTCCTTGTTTAATTACTTTTAAGTAAGATATATTCTTTTATTATCTTAAAGTACGATTTTTTATACAAATGTAGTTAGAATTATAATGTCTAAAATCTGAAAATGCGGATAAAGTTTTATAGCAATAGTTAAAGATATTAGACTGCGCAAACCGTACTTAAAGGTGAAAAAAAGTGCAAAAGATGTGAGTGCAAACATACAAAAGACATTTTGAACTTCTCCAACAAGACAAGAACGAGAAGATTGTAGATTATTTTATGCACATGAAGAAACTCGTCAACAATATTAAGGCCAATGGTGAAACTACTTTTGATGATCAGATAATGAAAAAAAATATTCCGAACATTGACAAATAGCATTCAAATATGGAAGTAAAATTGAAATTTACAAAAGAATTAACATTGTATGTTCTAAAACACAAAAGCAGAAGAAAAACTTATAGATTTTAGTACTCTATAGAAGAATAAAGGCAACCTAGCTCTTTGCTCCTACTTCTATAATCTATGGGCAAATCTACTCCCTTTTATAACAGCAAACCTGGAAATACAAAGTTAAAAACTGAAAATCATAGTATCTTTAGGCAGGTAAAAAAAATAAAAAACAAATGGAAAGATCAACCTGAGAAAAAAATAACACTCAATCCCATGGAAAAAAAAATTTCTCCAAATGCATGTAAACAAAATCACACATGCAAGAAAAAAAATGAACCTGAAAAATAAGTTTAAGACATAAAAAAATAGAAATAAAATAATAAAGAATCGATTAAAAAGCAAAATAAAATAAATCTAGATGACTGGAACAACCAAGTAAAATTTCTGAAAACAAAGCATTCAAAAAGCCAGAACATTTTTACAGTCACTTGATGTGATGAAAACCGATAGCAAGACTTGTTATACCTAAGAAAAATCGTAATAAAAAAAATTATTAATGTTGTATATTAAGTGCAAACACAATATTGGAGAAAAAAACTGAAGAGATCCACTGTTTTTCTTTTTTAGAGAAAATAAATAAAAGCAAATGGAAAAAAATAAAACAGATATATTATTTTTCTTTTTTTTTCCTCTAAAATTCTCTTCCTATAATCAAACAAACAAAGGATAAGAACCAAATTCTGAACTAGAAACCATAATTTGATCACGTTTTAGGTTTTAAAACTGATAAGATTGAAATCGAACTTTCATTTTTAGAAAAGTAAAAATCAAAATTTGTTTTTGAAACCAATAAGCCGAAATCTGGAAGAAGTAAAAATAAAATTCGTTTTTGAATTCCAAAACAAGCCAAAAAAAAAAGTAGTCAAAGGGAAGACTTTTGAGCCAAAAAGAAGACAAAATAAAGAACAGAAAAAAAAAACCCTCCGTAAGGTTGATCACAATAAAAATGAGTTAAAAGGGAAAATAAAGAAAATAACTTTGCCGCCAACATAAGTTCTATCTCAATAAAAAAAGAAAATTTGACTAAAAAAAATGAAATGCCCATGTTTACATAATGACTTAATTAACCCCAAACTTATTGATCATATCAAATTTAATCTTAATAATAAATATAACACTATCACAATTACTCCTCAAATCAACTTTAAATGCCTCATCGTTAAAAAATAATGTCTTGGAATCTCAAATTGAACTACACCAACTGGCTATCAATTGCAAAACTAAATCAAAAGAAAATTGTTGATATGACAATAAAGATATTGATAAATTTCTGATAGGCTTACAATTAATATTAAATATATTGATTAGCTTTTATTTGTTCAGTTTTAGGATATTAAATAGTTGTGGTGAGACACTTGTCTTTATTTTTTTAATCAGTGTAGTCCAGCTTTTTTGTTTTCGTAATTGACAAGAACGATCTGGTGAAAGTTTTAATGGACTCTTGATACAAGAGCAACTACTTAAGTTGCATCATGCATGACATAAATAAATGGACAACCAAATTCAAAGCTTGTGATACATTTAAAATGAGCACACCCAAATTCATAACCTGCCACATCCACTGAAAATCATAGACAGATTTCAAGTCTAATCTATTTTATTCTTAAACAATTACGTTAGGTTCTTCAATTCGATTTTTAATTGTTTATGCATCAGCTTTACTTTTATGATTTGGAATTGGTTACCTTGATGGACTTTGACCTTTAATCGTAATTATAAAACTAACTCTCAAGGCACTGAAAATCTGCCAGATTGATTGATTTATCCCGTCTCTATCATGGCTGTAGTGAAACTGCTAGGAGCTTGGACTAGTCCACATTGTTACTGAGTAATTTGGGCTTTCAAACTCAAAGGCATATCCTTTGAAGTGCTTTCATTGTGGGACATTTGATCACATAAAGCAAAATTGCAGGATCTTGAAGTAAGAGCGAAAAGACGTGAAAAGTTAAAATAATTCAAATGATGAAATTGTTATAAAGGTAAATTCTGATAGTGAATCAGTTTCTTTGATTTGTACACATGGTAAGTGTAACCATGTAGGGAAATCTTGCATTGCGTGGATAGTTGATACTGGAGCATCATATTATTGTATTCTTAAGAAGAAGTTGTTTACAACTTATAGAGTTAGTGACTTTGGTTATACTAAGATTGGAAACAAGATTTTGTCACAGATTGCTAGGATTGGTGATAGAGTGGAACAAACAAGCACTGGTTGTACATTGATTTTGAGGGATGTCAGACACATTCCAGATCTGAGGATGAATTTGCTTGTAGTGAATGTTCTTGATAAGGAAAGATATAAGAGTCAGCAGAAAAATGGGCAGTGGAAGCTTCTCAAAGGATCTTTGATAGTTGCAATAGGAAAGTTGTGTTGCACTATATACAAAAGTCAACAGACAGTAAGATAAATGCCATTGAGGACGATGCTTCAGCAAATTAGTCACAGTAAGTTAACTCATGTGATCATTGCTTATTTGGTAAGCATCGTAGAGCCTTTTTTAGGAGGACTTCTAAAAGAAAGAAAAATAGACTTGCGTTGATTCATTCTGATGCATGTGGTTCTATAGAAGTAGAGCGATGGGGTAGTAATAGATATTTTGTTACTTTTATTGATAATGCTTCACAAAAAACTTAGGTGTATATGTTGAATGACAAGATTGTTCTTAAAGTGTATTTGTTCAAACAATGTAGGTGAGTACACATCGAAAGACTTTGAAACTTATTGCTCAAGGCATGGGATAAGGCATGATAGGATAGAACTTGGGACACCTCAACATAATGGTGGAGCTGAAACGATAAACCACACCATTATAAAGAGAGTCAGATGCATGTTGAGGATGGCGAAGTTGCCAAGAGCATTTTGGGGTAAAGCAGTCAGCACAACCTGCTATCTAATTAATAGATCACCATTAATACCATTAGGCTTTGACATTCCAGAAAGGGTATGGATAGGGAAAAACATTTTATACTCACATTTGAAGGTCTTTGGTTATAAAGTATTGTAGATGTGCCAAAGGAGCAAAGGTCAAAGATAGATAGCAAGACTACCCCATGTATATTTGTTGGGTATGTTGATGAGAATATGGATATAGGCTATGGGATCCATGAGATGTCACGACCCGAAGGCCGTGACGTTCACTTGATACTCATACTTTATTCTTCTTACAAATTTACTAACTAAATTTTTCTTTTTCGTTTTACAGTTTGTATTCGGTGTCAGTGTAGTCACTAACTATTTCCATTCATTCTTTAATTCGATTATGATTTAATTTACTCTTTAAGATAGGGAAAGACCAATTATAGTCCATATCTTACTATTTCTTAGAAACAAATTGAAAATATCCCCCCTTATATTTTCAGATTTCCCCAGCTAGTTACCTGTGAATTATTTCAATGCAACATAACGTATCTCACAGTCCACATTATATTTGGCAAACATGTGATATCTCAACAGTCCTAGTATTCACAACAAATCACTACATACACATCATCTAATATCATAATATTACATCGACTACTCATTTTCTTAGTTTACATCCCATCCTATAGTACCATACAGAAATTTGCCTGAAAGTAAAAGCGTGTGCCCAAGAGTGTATACCTCAAAAGTAACCGAGTAGTTTCGGAGGACAAGGACAAGTATCGAGTCTAGATACCATCTCTGAGTCCCATTCAAAACCCTCATAGCGAAGTTCAATCCAAGTAGTCTGAAAAGATATGAAATTTAAGGGAGTGAGCAAAACCACGACTCAGTAAGTCATTTATATAAGTGCAGAATTAGACTTATACTGTCCTAATGCACATGCATGAAACCTTTGAGTAAGGATTCTTATGTCACATCACTTTATGATCGCTTATCAAATGGCTTAGATCATGTCACAAAGGTTTCTTAGTACGTAAGGGCTTAAGGTACCAATGGGAAAGGGTCTCTTCGAAGTATCTCATTATACTCATCTCGATACCCATCTATCACATCAACTTTTAATCAAAATCGATCCACCATTTTCAATCTTCTTATCATTATTCAATAGTACACTATACGAAAATGAATACATAATTCCGATATCATGTGGTACTAGTTTGCACTCATATCAGTCTCATATCATATCATATCATATCATATCATATCATGACATGACACATCTCATATTAAGTCTATGTTTAGACATAATATTAAATCATGGTACTTCTCCTCAAATAGGTACGCTTGTATTGTATCAAATCGTAACACTTTCAATACGGAGAAACATAATCACATATAGCATAAAAGTCATGGTATTTCTTCATACATATCATATTCAAATACAGTATAAGATCATGACATACTTCATGCAGAATTGTATATCACTCTATCATGATTCCACATGCAACTTATGCAAGTTTTGTTGCATAAAACGACTATCATCTCAAATTTTATTACATTTAACATATAGTCGTATATGAACCATATGTGGCATCGAAATCATATTACATGTATTTTTAGAGCATATTCAAAACATGTCAAATCTCAAATCATCTCTTGTTTATTTTTAAGACATGATTGAAAGCATGCACATTTCTCTTTTCACATTTCGTGAAATCAAACATGTACTTTTCTATTTTTCATATCATGTGAAATCAAACATGCACATTTCATATACTATGAAATCATATCAGTTTAGAGTTTATATCAATTTAAAATCATACTCTAAACTGCATTCATATCGATTTGAGACTAGGCTAGATCCCTAATACTCTATCAATAAAGACTTAAATCACTGTAGCTAGCAGTGAAATCATCTCATCGTCCCCTGGAAACCAACTAGGGCGCTATCTATGGCCATAGACCTCATCTCTCTCAGCCCCACTGATCAGGCGTGACTGAGACCTGTTCACGACTATTGTCGGACAAGCATCTCTCTGCCTAATGAGCAAAGCTCCAATTAGGCGGTTTCCACTATGCTTTATTGAATTTCATTCTTTTAGGGTGCCTACAGTCTCATAAAACGTTTAAACTTTTAACTTTTCTCATGAAAGTAGTATAGAGTATATAATAACTTTCTTTAAGATCATTTACGTATTCAAATACATCATATATATTATATACTCTTTCTCTCAAGAAGACAAATCAAGAATGCATGATATGTAAATAAGCTTTAACTGAATACATTCCTTTGAAATCTCAAATCATAAAGAAAGTGTGCTAACGATGCAAATTCAAAAGCATAAGCTTAAAACAGTATAAGAAAATGCTCGTTAAGTGCAACAATGCAATGTTATTTAGACCTAGTAATGCCTATAGGCCCAAGCCACATTAGAACATTTATCTTGAAATCACCTATATATATCTTTAACGGCTCAATGTCATACTTGCATTTTACTTTGTTTAATCGTAAGCCCATGGTATCATCCATTCTCATATCATACGTAAGTATTTAACTTGATATCCATTATTTTCCACAATATTAAATTTCATTCTCGAGCATTCATGCATGCTCAACTAGTAGTTCATCGAGATTTACTATTATCACTTTCTTTTTTTTTTACAGATAATCTTAATAGCTATAGAAATTTCCTCATCGATCTGTGCAAGCATAATTTATCCAATACCATTATATTACGTCATATCAATTATCTCGATTTATGCTATATCGTAACTACTAGCTAAGTCGAAATCTTAAGTATCCGAATCCTCAAGAAGCCATATATCAATCTATACAATATAACTCTACTTCTACGTTATATAAATGTCTTACCGACTCTTCGCTTAGCGTGCGTGTAGGCCGAGCTTAGCTGGGCTCGTGTTGTTGCCTTTGCATTGTGCTACACCGACTTTTGAGCATGATATGCGTACACCAAGCTTAACTATATCCATGTTCGTCGCCTTGTCGTCACGCTACACGTTTACGTATTACAATCATATCAATACCAGCAAAAAATATAATTCTAATTAATTTTCATAAGATTAACATTGAATCATACGACCTTTCTTACCGATTTAAAGCTTAACATGCGTGAAATCGTGTTTCACACGCGTGTACCGAATTTCGCATGAATGCCGAGCTTGACGCATGTAGACCGAGCTTAGCTAAATCCGCATTCGTCATCATATCATCACGCTACATATTCAAGCATCGTTAAGATGGCTTAACGTCGAATCAATAAAACTCTAAATATTTTATAAAAAATTAAACGGTATTTGCTTATCAATTTTCTTACCGGAAATTCGATACTACTCTAGCAATAATTTAATTCTTCCTCTTTTTCTCCCTTTCTCGCGGCTTACAACCACCCGAGACATCCTCAAACCACTTCAGCTCTTGGCTTAAGTATTCTTGAAATTTTGCATTTAAAACCAGCTTTAAAATCAGCCTTTAAAACAGCACAATTTTGCTGCTTTAGTTAGCACATTTCTAACCCCTAGCATCTCTCCTTAAACCAGCCCATTCAATCCTTAAGAGTCTAGCAAATTTACACTTGAACAGCAGTTAAATAGTGCCTAAATTCCTTTCTTCAATCATGTTCTCAGGTGCCCAAAATAGTTCTCAAGTACTTCGTATTTTAGCCCCCCCGAATTAGCACCCAAAAACCCAGATTTCTTCTTTGTGTATGCCCTGTTTGTGGTGCCAATTTCGTTCTTTGAAAACTCATGTTGACAGCCCTTCACAGTGCCTTAAAGACCGCCCCAACAGCAGCCACATTCAACCCTTTATAGTGTCTCAAGATCACTCTAAAAAAAAAACCCGTTTACCTTGGTTTTCCGACCACCAGATTCAGCCATTCTTCACGCAAATCCCTCGACTCTTTCAAAGTTCTTAAAGCTCACTCCTTTTCCTTCTTTCTAACATGCTTTCAGCTCACTAAATCTGTTCCAGCCTCTCACGTTTCTGCTTTAGTTTCCTTGTCTTGTTTTAGCAAGGTACAAGGGCCCCAACAACAACTGCTCCTCTACGTCCTTTCCCTTGTTCCAACCAGTGTTGATCTCGCCCTTGAATACTGCTCAGGCTAACTGCTTCAGCCCTCCTCCTTTAATCTTTGCTTGGCCTGTTCCCTTCACCGACGCCTACTGTTTCTTCACTCTTTCGGTGCAAGTTCTGCGATTAGAGGTGAGGGTTTTAGAGTGTGACAGAGGGGAACGGGAAAGAGAAGGTAAAGGAGGGTTGATTGAGAGTGAGTACCGTAGAGATGAGTGAGTTTTGTGTGATTTAAAAATAAAATAAAATTTCAGAAGTGATGGGGAGGCAGATTTTCAGGTTTTGAGTGACGGGTTGATGGGAAAATCCCCACCAACCGTGACATATATATATATATATATTTACATGCTTCAATTATAAATACACACACTTCCTTGCACTACATATATATATGTGTGTGTGTGTGTGTACATTAATTTATTTTTGGTATACTTATTTAAATTTCTTGTTCTCTCAAATATATTTTTTTTATACATATATTTCCAAATATATATATATATATATATTCATATATATATATATATTTTTTTTTTGGTCGTTCATTTATATAGTTAGTTATATATATGTGTATTTACGTTCGCACGCATGCATACGCATTGCATGCATTGGTTGGTGCATGCATGTACACAATCTATACGTAGAACTTTGAGTAATCCTTCCATATCAATTTAAGTACGTCGTATATACTGCATACGCACACGTTTCACGCCATTCTTGATTTCTATTCTTTAAGACTTCATTTCGATAAATTGCATTACTTATACTCACGATTACATGTTGAGTATATGACCGATTTAAAAATTACGGTTCTCACATGAGAAGACTACATGGGTTACAATTGAGTATGATGACTCAACTCTTTCAAGGATTCTACCTAGAGGTGCCACAGATGGTGTAAATGCACAATATACAAAACTTGGAGATACAGATGAGCCAGCCATAGTTGGTGATGGGTTAGATGCTGATACTGATATTACACAACCAAATGCAGTAGGTTTTGAGTAGGGAGAGCAACCCTCTCAACCTGGGAGTGTTGAGCAAGGGGAGCTGTCCCTGATACAGAGGAGTGTACAGTCTTAGGTTAGGAAATCTACTAGAGAGAATTGATCATCCATCAGGTATCATAGTTTGGAATTTATTTTGGTCACAAGTGAGAGAGAGCCAAAAAGCTTTCAAGATGTGCATGATACTCTGAATAGGGAGTGTTGGTTAAATACAATGAAAGAGGAAATGGATTCATTGCAAAAAAATGGCATTTATAACCGTGTTAAGCTTCCGAAAGGGAAAAGAGCATTAGAGAACAAATGGGTGTTCAAGTTGAATAAGGATGGTGACAAGCTAGTGAGATACAAGGCTTGATTGGTGGTAAAAGGCTTTGGTCAAAAACCAAACATTGATTTTGATGAGATCTTTTCTCCTATTATGAAGATGAGTTCTATTTAAGTGGTAATGGGATTAGTAACTAGTTTGAATCTTGAGCATGAGCAACTTGATGTGAAGACTGTGTTCTTGCATGGTGACTTGTAATAAGAGATTTATATGGATTAGCCTGAGGGTTTTGAAGTGAAAGGAAAGGAGCATATAGTTTGCATATTGAATAGGAGCTTGTATGGCCTAAAACAAGCTCCTAGACAGTGGTACAAGAAGTTTGATTCTTTTATGGTGAGCCAAAACTATAAAAGAACGAAAACAGACCCTTCTGTGTATGTGAAAAAATTTTCAAATGGTGACTTCATTATTCTCTTATTTTATGTTGATGATATGCTAATTGTGGGACAAGATGCTCGTAGGATTCGCAAGTTGAAAAAAGCATTGTCCAAGTCCTTTGACATAAAGGATTTAGGTCCAGCAAAACAGATTTTGGGTATGAATATCATTTGTGATAGGAAAGCTGAAAAGCTATGGTTGTCAAAGGAAAAGTACGTTGAACCGATAGTAGCAAGATTCAACATGCAGAATGCTAAGTTAGTTAGCACACCTCTTGCTAACCATTTTCACTTATGCAAAAAGTCTTGTCTCATGACTAAGGAAGAAAAAGATGTTATATCTACTATTCCTTACTCCTCCACAATTGGTTTTTTTATGTATCTTATGGTTTGTACACGGCCTAATATTTCTCTTGCAATTGGTGTAGTGGGTAGATATAATTATGCCATAACATCAGTTTTTCATTAAACCTCTTTAAATCCACTCGTAGAGGTCTAAGGAGATTTTGCTCACCCACCAGACCTTTAATTTACATTAATACTCTCATTTTCTTTTTAATTTAACTTTTTATTTTTTTTTTTAAAGTTTTTAATTATATACTTATTTATATGTATAGATAACATTATATATAAACTATTATTTAAATAATTATATGTATAAATTATTTAAATTATATATAAACTTATATTTAAATAATTTTAAATATTTAATAATATAATATTATTTGGTATAAAAATAATTTAATTTATTAAAAAAGAATTATTTGATATAAAATATTTTACTAGTGTTTAATTACATATTAATTTTACAAATGTCAAATATATATTATAAATTTTATTATATACAAATTTTAATCTAATGTTTTTAATTATCATTTTTTCTCACTACTAAAAACGTTTATAAACTGCGATTATATAAACAACATTAATTACAGTTTTCAAAGGGCACAATCTTATATATTTAACAATTGTTTGAAATTTTAACCAACCACGTTTTCAACTTTCAGACATCATAACTTTAGCTAAATTTATATAAAAAAGCATAATATACAATAATAAAAGACCATCTAACTTTATTCTCTATTAAACGTTGCCATGTTATATGTGAATAGATTATAGTTTTTTATTCAAATATAATCTTTTGTGGCTCGATGTTTCGTTTCTCAAAATTGAAGATTCAATTACATTGAAAATCATAAGTTTCAGCTAAAGGTTGCTACAATATCATCAATAAACAGACATTTTGTAGTTTCAATAAATTAAACTAAAGCTTTTATTTATTAGTTGACTATGTTTTAGGTTTTTAAACATAGCCATTTGTAACCCAAGGGTTGTGGCTCAGTTGGCAACACAGAGTAAGTTTGTGGGAAGAGTTCTCGGGTTCAACTCCCACTAAACACATCTTTGGGTAGGGGTGAAGAGCCTTAACTATGACTAAATGTGAAATCCCCAATTTTCTGTAATTTTCCATAATTGTAAAGTATTACAATATGAAATGATTAAATAAAGATGAAATTATAAAGTATGGATGATATATGGGACATAGATGGAATAAAAGGAATTGATGGTCAAATGGTTAAGAGTAAAAAAAAAAGTCAATGGCTGAAATGTAAATGGGATGAAGATGCATTAAATGAGAATTAATGAGATGTTGATGAGTCATCTTTATCTCCCTCCCAAGAGTCGACAGCCATTGTGCTTCCCTTCCAAAATTCTCTAAGTTTTCTTCAATATTCACCTTGACAAACCCTTAGATTCTATCATCGAATCATTAAGCATTTGTAATGAAAATCGATCCTCATCACTAGTTCTGCTCATACCTGTAATATAAAGAGTTGAATCAAAGGGATTAAGGAGATCTTGTTGCTGTCATTTTTAGCTACTAACAAAGGTAAGAGCTGAAGTGATTTCATTCAATTATGTCCATGGTTTGGAGTTGTGTAAAGTTGGTATAGTATGCTTATGCTGTTAAAATGAAAGAAAGTTAAAGTTTAGAATTATGATGATGTTTACAACTTTGAAGAAGTGAAGAGGAAATCATTAGTGCAACCAAGTGATTTGCATTTTTTGGAGTTAATTGAGGTAAGGAATATGTATAACGGACGTAGGGTGGCTATGTCCGCATGTTTTGAATGTTTTGGGATGAAGTACGAGTTGGTCTAAGTGCAGGAAGTTTACCTTTCGAGCTTTCCTCCTAGTTACCAAATTGCTAAGAGCAGTTGACTGCCTAGAGACAACCAAAGTGTAGATTTTCGAAAATCTAGACAAACCAATCGACTGCTATTTTCCAGAAAGCATTCTGTTTCAAAACAGTCGACTGCTATATGAGCCAGTCGACTGCTATATGAGCCAGTTGACTGCTCTATTTTCAAAAGCATTCTGTTTGCGAAACCAGTCAACTGCTATATGACCAGTCGACTGCCTTTTCCGGAAAGTATTCTGTTTCAAAACCAATCAACTGCTATATAGGACCAGTCGACTGCCCCATGTGTTTTCAGAATTTCGAAATATTAGAATTTTAAAAGAAAATTATTTCGATAAATCAAGATATGTGATAGCAGCCGACTGCCCTATATGACCAGTCGACTGCCCTGTTTGAAAATGAAGTTTAAAACCTATTTGAATACAAGCACAATTGTATTATCAAAGAAGTTTATGATAAATGTTTTGAGACTATGAACTACTTGATGATCATGTACTATTTGTATTTGTACTTGATTGAGGAGCCTTAGTCCGGTCCTCAGTGCCACAGATGTCACGTGACTAGTGTTCACTGTGGCCTATCGACATTTGGCCAATTGTCTTTGTTATATGTTTGGCTAGGGGAGGATTCCTGGCCCATACGTGGGTACGCCAGTTAATTGACATCTCTTGGGATTATCCCTTACAGGATATATTTGTTGTATCCCAGATGAGATTTATCTAGTGCATGATCCGTTGAAATGCTAATAGTCTCCATGTTATTTGAAAGATATTTGTACATGTGATTTCACGTGATTTGAGATACGTGAAAGTATCTGAAGTATTTGAATATTTACATATGTGATTTCAAAGGAATAAAGAAATCGAAAGTATTTGAATTACTTGATTTTACTTGTATATGATATTTGAAGGAAGTATATGATATATGCTTTATAATGGTTTTACATGACATTATCGAGCCAAGCAGGAAAACTGCATATAGAGGCATAGTACGCTCTTTTACATGTGTTTCTTATTGAGCGTAAACTCACTCCTTTACAACTATTTTTCAAACTATTTGAAGTGATCTCTCGCTCTTGATAGAAGAGCATATTGGATCTGTATTTCTTCGAGGCACGCTTCCTAAACTTCTTAAAGGTATACTTATGTAATTATGTAAATCAGACAGTGCTACAGTACAGTGATGTCTATAAGATTTTTGGGGAATATAGGTTATGTAAGTATATGAGATCCTAATGTACTTGACTTATGTGTAATTATGAAAAAACATTTCATGTGAAAGATTTATATCATGTCTTAAGTGATAAATCATAAGTTATATAAGAAGAAAGAAGGATGACATTGACGAACGAGTCTAACCAAATGATATGTGAAAGAAAAAGTTATATATTAATGTGTAGTGACCAGGATGACATATATTGGTATTAGAGTAAGATTAGACTGATGTTTGTCGATGTCATTAGGCTAGAAATAGTGTATATCCCTAATGTACTGTACTTGTATGAATACATATGCATAGTATAACTGTTTATAGTTATACTAAATAGCTCAATTTTGTGATTATATTGACAGAATGAGCTCACGTAGAAGGGGTACTAGTATAAGACGAGGAAGGGATCGAACAGAACCGCCGTCCCCAACATAGTCTCCTCCTCCTTCTCCACCACATAGCCCGAACACTAAGCTAGCTAAAATGGAGAAGCATATGGAAAATATGGCGACTATGTTCATACAGTTTATGTCAAACTTTCCGACTGTGGTCACTAGTGCACCACTAGCTACTCCTACAGTACAGCCCCCACCAGCACAGACAGAGTTACCCCCACCAATCCCAGCTACTGAGAGGGGAGATCCTAAGGCTTATTGTAGTGTTACCTTGATTAAGGAATTTAAGAAGATGGATCCTCCTAAGTTTAAGGGGGATAGAGATCTGTTGGCCGTAGAGAATTGGGTGAAGGCGGTCACTAAATCATTCGGATATATGACTTGTACAGAGAGAGAAAAGGTGGGATTGGCTGCCTATTTGTTAGTGGACGATGCAGAACCCTGGTGGCAGGCCATTCAGACGGTGTTGGAGGCTAGACATTCAGAAGTAATGTGGGATATATTCTTAGAAGCATTCAATGAACAATACGTCCCACGCACTGCTCAAAGGAGGTTGTAGGTAGAATTTTTGAACTTGACTCAGGGGAATATGATGGTTAGTCAATACGAGTCAAAGTTCACTACGTTGAGCAGATTTATCTGGAAGAGTTAAGGAGAGATGAGCATAAGACCTACAGATGTATGGAGGGATTGAGACCTTCCATCAGGTCTAAGTTATATCCCATGGATATCACTACATATAGAGAGGCAATCCGTAAGGCTCAACTGTGTGAGCAGGACTATGAATTTCATCAGGCTGACTTCCGAGCTAAGAGTAAAGGTAAAGAATCGATGAAACGAAAGTCGGACGAGAGAGTCTCAAGTGACAAATATCCATCTAGGAGAAGTAGACCATATGACAGAGCTTCGATAGGTATGAAAATAAATTAAAAGAGAATGATTTCAATTATGATAAAGAGTTAAGTGGGAATGTATTAAATTATGGAGTTCTATGATGGTTATAATACAGGGACTCCTAGACCCACCAGGATCAAGATAAATGATGAGAGATCCGACATTCAGCTGGTAGTACCGCTAGCTCATCGAGGGGTACAATGCTAAGATGTGAGCATTGCAAAAAATTTCATGGGTCACAGACATGTCGCATGGCTATTAGGTCTTGTTTTAGGTATAGTGACAAGGACACAGGATTAAGAATTGTCCCAAGAGGAATCTGAGAGAGTCCGAGGAATTAGAGAAGACCCTTCAACCACAGCTGCAGAAAAGGGAAAGAAAGCTTTGACTCAGGGATGAGTATTTGCTATCGATGAAGAGTCTGCTGATGCTTCGTCCAAGGTGATTAAGGGTAAGATCCGTCTCTTTGATATAAGTGTTACTGCATTAATTGATCCAGGCTCCACTCACTCTTTTGTTTCTCTTCTGATTGCTATGAAAGTACCTATTGAGCCTGAACCTTTAGGACAATTACTGCAAATAAGTACTCCATTTAGGGAATCTCAAATGACGGATATAGTATATCATGGTTGTAAGCTACGAGTAGGAGAGAGAGAATCGATGGCTGACCTAATCCTACTAAATATGTATGGATTTGATGTCATATTAGGAATGGATTGTTTAGCTAAGAATCATGTGATATTAGATTGTTATGCCAAAAGTGTGATCTTCTCTTCTCCCGTTAGCTATATTATAAATTTTGCAAGTAGTTAATGCAAAAGTATATTTGCTAATTGTCTTATTTGAAATTGAATTGATAGAATATAATTGCTATGTGAAGGATTTATGGCATATGTTGTGGACGTAGAAAAGAAACGTCCCGGACTTCATGAAATTTCGGTAGTCATGGAATTTCTCGAGGTGTTTTGGACGATCTTCCTAGACTTCCTTCGGATAGGGAAATCGAGTTTACTATCGATTTGGTGCGAGGGACTGAGCCCATTTCTAGATCACCCTATCGGATGGCACTAGTAGAGTTGGACGAACTTAAGAAGCAGCTTCAGGAGTTACTAGATAAGGGGTTCATACGACCCAGCCTATCCCCGTAGGGTGCTCGTGTACTGTTTGTCCAGAAGAAAGATGGTAGCATGAGGCTGTGTATTGACTACCAATGGCTAAATAAGGTGACAATCAAGAACAAGTACCCTCTTCCTAGGATTGACGATCTTTTTGATCAACTTAAGGGTGCACAAGTCTTTTCCAAGATAGACTTGAGGTCGAGATATCATTAATTGAAGATCCCTAAGACTGCATTTAGGACACGGTATAGTCAATATGAAATCCTACTGATGCCGTTTGGTTTAACCAATGCACCCGCAGCCTTTATGAACTTGATGAACGATGTGTTTAAGCCATACTTGGACAGGTTTGTCATCGTTTTTATCGATGACATATTAGTGTATTCGAGATCCCGGGAAGAGTATGAGCAGCACTTGTGGATAGTTCTGCAAACCCTCGAAGATCGTGGATTGTATGCCAAGCTAAGTAAGTGTGATTTCTTACTAGATCAAATCTCCTTTTTGGGTCATATAATCAGTAAAGATGGAGTTTCGGTTGATCCATCGAAGATTGAAGCCATGGTGTAATGGGAGAGACCGAAAACAGTGACGGAGATTAGGAGTTTCTTGGGTCTAGCTGGCTACTATCGAAGATTTGTAGAGGGTTTCTCAAGGTTGGTTGCTCCCTTAATGCACTTGACTCGCAAAGAGGTGAAATTTGAATGGAATGATGCCTGTGAGTGTAGCTTTCAAGAGTTAAAGCATAGGCTGATGATTGCACCTATTCTCACCATTCCTAGTGGTTATGGTGGATTTTCAGTATAGAGTGATGCCTTAGGACAAGGTCTGGGTTGTGTACTAATGAAGCATGGTAAGGTAGTTGCATATGGTTCTCGTCAAATAAAGGACCATGAAAAGAACTACCCAACTCATGACTTGGAGTTAGCTGCAATGATATTTGCTCTAAAGATCTGGAGGCATTACTTGTATGGTGAGAAATTTCAGATTTTTATGGATCATAAAAGTCTGAAGTACTTGTTCTCTTAGAGGGAATTGAATATGAAAGAGGAGATGGCTTGAGCTTCTGAAGGATTATGAGTGTGAGATCTTATACCACCTGGGAAAGGCCAATGTGGTGGCAGATGCTCTGAGCCGGAAGCATGTAGGGATGGTATCTTACATGATGGTAAGAGAATATGAGCTGCTGGAGCAGTTTGCAAGCCTCAGTTTAAATGTTACACCTCATGAGTAATTTGGGATGATAGCTAGTTTGATGATTGAGCTAGAATTGATGGATAGAATTCAGATTGCTTAGAGGGAAGATGCTTAGTGTATTGAGGCTATGGATCAGATTCAATCAGGTATGCTCTCGGAATTTGATATTAGTAGCGATGGAATTTTGAGATTTAATAACCGTATATGTATTCCTAATGATAAGGAGTTGAAGAAGCTAATTTTGACGAAGCACATGCCACTAGATACACGTTGCATTCGGGAATACGAAGATGTATCATAATCTTCGCAAGGTGTATTGGTGGACTGGCATGAAAAGAGACATAGCAGAGTTTGTGGCGAAATGTCTCACGTGCCAACAAGTTAAAGTAAAACACCAAAGACCAGCCGGTTTGTTGCAACCTCTACCTATACCTATGTGGAAATGGGAGCATATTACGATGGATTTTGTTATGGGATTGCCTCGGACGAGGAGGAATCATGATGGTATTTGGGTCATAGTGGATAAACTAACTAAGTCCGCACACTTCCTACCTATGAAGTCTACTGATACACTTAGCACTTTGGCAGAGTTGTATGTGAAAGAAGTTGTCAGACTACATGGAGTTCCAGTGAGCATTACCTCTGACAGATATTCTAGGTTTACTTGTCATTTTTTGGAACATTTTCAAGAAGCCATGGGATCTCAGCTGAACTTTAGCATAGCTTTCCATCTACAAACTGATGGTCAGTCTGAGCGTACCATTCAGACGCTCGAGGATATGTTAAGAGCATATGCTTTGGATTTTAAAGGCTCATGGGACGATCATCTGCCATTGGCTGAGTTTGCTTACAACAACAATTATCATACAAGTATCGGGATGGCACCATATGAAGCTTTATATGGTAGAAGGTGTTGATCCCCAATTGGGTGGGAAAAAGTGGGCAAACGTAAGATATTAGCTCCAGATTTAGTCGAGCAAGCCTCTGAGGATGTTAAGTTGATTTGTCAAAGGCTTAAGACAGCTCAGAGTCGACAAAAGAGTTATGCAAATGCCCGACGGAGACCACTTGAGTTTTTGGTTGGAGGCTCGATGTTTTTGAAAGTTTCTCCATCCAAAGGAATCATGAGATTTGGTCAAAGAGGTAAACTTAGCCCTCGTTATATTGGGCCATTTGAAATCTTAAACCGAGTCGGAGATGTTGCTTATAGGTTGGCACTACTTCCGGAGCTATCAGGAGTGCATAATGTATTTCATGTGTCTATGCTTCGGAAGTATAATCCGGACCCATCTCATGTCACAGAATACGAGCCTTTGGAGATTCGGGAAGACATGAGCTATGTGGAGAAGCCAGTTTAGATCTTGGATAGAAAAGTGAAAGTTTAAGGTCTAAGACAATCCCATTAGTTAAAGTCCTCTGGCAATATCATACTATAGAAGAAGCTACATGGGAGCTAGAGAGTTTAATGAAGGAAAGATATCTTGAACTATTTGAGCAATAGGCTGATTCAAATTTGAAGGACCAAATTTCTAAAGGTAGGGAGAATGTGAAATCCCTAATTTTCTATAATTTCCCATAATTGTAAAGTATTACAATCTGAAATGATTAAATAAAGATGAAATTATGAAGTATGGATGATATATGGGACATAGATGGAATAAAAGGAATTGATGGTCAAATGGTCAAGAGTCAAAAAAAAGTCAATGGCTGAAATGTAAATGGGATGAAGATGCATTAAATGAGAATTAATGAGATGTTGATGAGTCATCTTTATCTCCTTCCCAAGAGTCGGCAGCATCGTGCTTCCCTTCCAAAGTTCTCCAAGTTTTCTTCAATATTCACCTTGACAAACCCCTAGATTCTATCATCGAATCATTAAGCGTTTGTAACAAAAATCGATCATCATCACTAGCTTTGCTCATACCTGTAATATGAATAGCTGAATCAAAGGGATTAATGAGATCTTGTTGCTGTCATTTTTGGCTACTAACAAAGGTAAGAGCTGAAGTGATTTCATTCAATTATGTCCCTGGTTTGGAGTTGTGTAAAGTTGGTATAGTATGCTTATGGTGTTAAAATGAAAGAAAGTTAAAGTTTGGAATTATGATGATGTTTATAGCTTTGAAGAAGTGAAGAGGAAATCATTGGTGCAACCAAGTGATTTGCATTTTTCGGAGTTAATTGAGGTAAGGAATATGTGTAACGGACGTAGGGTGGCTATGTCCACATGTTTTGAATGTCTTGGGATGAAGTACGAGTTGGTTTAATTGCAGGAAGTTTGCCTTTCGAGCTTTCCTCCTAGTTACCAAATTGCTAAGGGCAGCCGACTGCCTAGAGACAACCAAAGCATAGATTTTCGAAAATCGAGACAAACTAGTCGACTACTATATAAGCTAGTCGACTGCTATTTTCCAGAAAGCATTCTGTTTCAAAACAATCAACTGCTATATGAGCTAGTTGACTGTTATTTACTTAAAAAGCCTTTTGTTTGAGAAACCAATCGACTGCTATATGACCAGTCAACTGCCCTGTTTTCAGAAGCATTCTGTTTGCGAAACCAGTCGACTACTATATGACCAGTCGACTGCCTTTTCTCGGAACGTATTCTGTTTCAAAACCAGTCGACTACTATATTGGACCAGCCGACTACCCCATGTGTTTTCAGAATTTCGAAATATCAGAATTTTAAAAGAAAATAATTTCGATAAATCAAGATATGTGATAGAGCAGTCGGCTGCCCTATATGACCAGTCGACTACCTTGTTTGAAAATGAAGTTTAAAACCTATTTGAATACAAGCACAATTGTATTATCAAAGAAGTTTATGATAAATGTTTTGAGACTACGAACTACTTGATGATCGTGCACTATATGTATTTGTACTTGACTGAGGAGCCCTAGTCCGATCCTAAGTGCCACAGAGGTCACCTGACTAGTGTTCACTATGGCCTATCGACATTTGGCCAATTATCTCTGTTATATGTTTGGCTAGGGGAGGATTCTTGGCCCATACGTGGGTACGCCATTTAATTGACATCTCTCGAGATTATCCCTTACGGGATATATTTGCTGCATCCCTGATGAGATTTATCTAGTACATGATTCCGTTGAAATGCTAATAGTCTCCATGTTATTTGAAAGATATCTATACATGTGATTTCACGTGATTTGAGATACGTGAAAGTATTTGAAGTATTTGAATATTTACATATCTGATTTCAAAGGAATAAAGAAATCGAAAGTATTTGAATTACTTGATTTTACTTGTATATGATATTTGAAGGAAGTATATGATATATGCTTTATAATGGTTTTACATGACATTATAGAGCCAAGCAGGAAAACTGCATATAGAGGCATAGTACGCTCTTTTACATGTGTTTCTTACTGAGTGTAAACTCACTCCTTTACAACTATTTTTCAGACTATTTGAAGTGATCCCTCGCTCTCGATAGAAGAGCGTATTGGATCTGTATTCCTTCGACGCACGCTTCCTAAACTTCTTGAAGGTATACTTATGTAATTATGTAAATCAGACAGTGCTACAGTACAGTGATGTCTATAAGATTTTTGAGGAATATAGGTTATGTAAGTATATGAGATCCTGATGTACTTGACTTATGTGTAATTATGAAAAATACATTTCATGTGAAAGATTTATATCATGTCTTAAGTGATAAATCATAAGTTATATAAGAAGAAGGAAGGATGACATTGACTAACGAGTCTAACCAAATGGTATGTGAAAGAAAAAGTTATATGTTAATGTGTAGTGACTAGGATGTCACACTAAACTCGAACAAGATTAGTCTCAGACCGTTAAAACGGATGAGAATACCTGTGGTCTACACCCAAAAAAAACATAGCCATTTGTGATTGCTGCTTCATCATTTGAGATCCATGTAACTGCAATATTGAAAAAGTCAATTTACTAATGTAGCGTTTTAGGTCAAACATGCTGCAATACTTATATTTCGAAAAGACATCTATCATTCATCATTTTTACTCCACAATTTCTCGTTCATTTTGTTCTTATTCTCATACAATTTTTACCTCATCTTATGATATTGTAATCAAAAGACTTTGATTCTTGCTTGTTACACACACACCTCGAGGCTAAGTTGTTGCAAACCAAAACCGTCCAATTGTTCAATCTCTAATAATGGTAATCCGCAGAGCAGTGATGGAATCTTCCCAAGGTTGAATTGAATCATGGTTGATGTCGTGCTTGCAGTTCAAGTTTTACAAACTCACCACCCAAGATTCTCGAATCATCAAGCGCTTATCTTGAGAAAAAAAACACCTTTTTCTAGAGCAAGAAAATAAATCGCAAAACGCTCAGGTGAAATCGACACACCAACACAAACCTTATGCTTGCTAATTTCAAGGTATTAAATTCTCTGAAATTTGCAGCAAAGTCAAACTTGAGTACCCTAAGTGTAAAAGACGCTTTAATGACAACACTTTCGTTTTTCAGTGTTTCAAAAAAATAGCAATTTACTTCTATAGGGGCTTGCTGAAAATTGCTTCAATTTTTCTTCAGGGATGTGCAGGGTTTTGCCGTAGATCACTAGTCAGGGTTGTCTCTAGGATCCTTAGGGTCGTTGGCCAAAAGTTGTTCTTATAGGTTTGGAGTCTATTTAATCCTAGTAACATTCAAACTTTATTTGATGTACAACTCTAGCTTTCATTAAACACTTTTAATGAATTATGGGGATCACAATTCAATTACTTTTTTAATTAAATTCACTTAATCTTTTAATTAGAAGGTGGGACCAAAAAAGTGCAAAAAATGTGAGTGCAAACATACAAAAGACATTTTGAACTTCTCCAACAAGAAAAGAACGAGAAGATTGTAGATTATTTTATGCACATGAAGAATCTCGTCAACAATATGAAGGCCAATGGTGAAACTATTTTTGATGATCAGATAATGAAAAAAAAATATTCCGAACATTGACAAATAGCATTCAAATATGGAAGTAAAATTGAAATTTACGAAGGAATTAACATTGTATGTTCTAAAACACAAAACGAGAAGAAAAACTTACAGATTTTAGTACTCCATAGAAGAATAAAGGCAACCTAGCTCTTTGCTCCTACTTCTATAATCTATGGACAAATCTACTCCCTTTTATAACAGCAAACCTGGAAATACAAAGTTCAAAATGAGTTAAAAAGGAAAATAAAGAAAATAATTTTGCCGCCAACATAAGTTCAATCTCAATAAAAAAAAATTGACTAAAAAAGAAAAAAAATGAAATGCCCATGTCTACATAATGACTTAATTAACCCCAAACTTATTGAACAAATATCAAATTTAATCTTAATAAATATGAGACTACCACAATTATTGGTCAAATCAACTTTAAATGCCTCATCGTTAAAAAATAATGGGTTGGAATCTCAAATTGAACTACACCAACTGGCCATCAATTGCAAACTAAATCAAAAGAAAATCGTTGATATGACAAAAAAGATATTGATAAATTTCTGATAGGCTTACAATTAATATTAAGTATATTGATTAGCTTTTATTTGCTCATTTTTAGGATGTTAAATAGTAGTGGTGGGACACTTGTCTTTTTTTTTTTTAATCAATGTGGTCCAGCTTTTTATTCTTTTTTGTTTTCGTAATCGACAAGAAGGATCTGGTGAAAGTTTTCATGGACACTTGATACAAAAGAAATGACTTAAGTTGCATCATGCATGACATAAATTAATGGACAACCAAATTCAAAGCTTGTGATAAAATTAAAATTAGCACATCCAAATTAATAACCTGTCACATCCATTGAAAATCATAGACAGATTTCAAGACTAGTCTATTTTATTCTTAAACAATTATGTTAGGTTCTTCAATTTGATTTTTAATTGTTTATACATCAGCTGTTACTTTTATGATTTGGAATTGTTTACCTTAGTGGTCTTTGACCTCTAATCATAATTATAAATTAAACTCTCAAGGCACTTAGAATCTGCCAGATTGATTGATTTCTCCAGTCTCTATCATGGCTGTAGTGACACTGCTAGGAGCTTGGACTAGTCCATACTGTTACAGAGTAATTTGGGCTCTCAAACTCAAAGGCATAGCCTTTGAATACATAGAAGAAGATCTCTTCAATAAGAGCCCTTTGCTTCTTCAATACAATCCTGTTCATAAGAAGATCCCTGTGCTTGTTTATGATGGAAAACCGATATGTGAGTCCACCATCATCCTTCAATTCATCGAAGAGATATGGCCGCAGAATCCCCTGCTGCCAACTGATCCCTACGAGAGAGCAGTTGCACTTTTCTGGATCAAATACGCTGATGATAAGGTAAACTTTTTGTTCTTTGATGCAGATAAACTTTACACAGTTTAAGCTTTCTGATTTATTGTAATGTGATATGAATCCATGCATATATCTGTGGCTCACAGGGTCCTTCAATCTCAAAGCTTCATCGAACCAGTGGCGAAGAGCAGGAGAAGGCAGTAAAGGACGTCTTGGAAATGCTAGAAACCATTGAAGAACATGGGCTGATTGAAGGGAAGAAATTCTTTGGGGGAGACAAGATTAGCATGGTGGACATGGCATTTTGTGCCGTTGCTCACTGGTTGGGAGTGATTGAGGAGGTTTTAGGGCTCAAAATATTTGAGCCGAACAACTTCCCTCGTTTGAACTCATGGATCCAAAACTTCAAGGAAGTTCCCATAATCAAAGAAAACCTTCCTGATCGTGATAAGATGCTTGCTTCCTTAAAGCTTCGGAGAGAGAAGTTGCTTGCATCTAAATCAAACTAGCATTCACAACATTGATTGCCTAGGCTTCCTATTTTCTCTATGTTTTGAATTGTCATGTTATGCATATTACCGAGGTAAATAATTAATGTGCACAGTTGGTTATAAACAGTGGTAGTCTGTCCTTGATGTACAATAAGTAATAAAAAATAAACTTGAATTATTTGATGAATTTCAGTTTTGAAAATGAAAGAAAGGAGCAGCCAATTGCCCAAATTGAAAATTCAATTACTCTTGAAGTTTTAATGGCTTTGAACAAAAATATAACAGAACGGTTCACCGTTTTAATTTGTAAAGACTAATTTCGATTAAAAAAGTCTTAAACCTTTTAAAAGGTTGTAAAGATGTGAATTCAATGAATTTAAATCAAAAATCAAATTAATTGACTAAACAACACAATTTAAAAAATTATAACTCTTGATCAAAGTCTATACGTAGAGAAGTCAAATTTATTCCAACACAATTTAAAAGATTTGAGAAAATTTGAACACAAGAATTGTATTACATCTCATTCATTATATTAAATACTACAAGTCTTTTTTTTTAAACTTCACACGCCTCTCTCATTTCTGGGAGTTTCTCTCTCGTTTTTGGGAGTTTTCTTTCTCTCTTTTGTGGGAGTCTAGTCTCTTTGATAGAGTTTTCTCTCTTGTTCTAAGAGTTTTCTTAATGGTTTTTCTTCATTTTTCCTTTCTTGTTTTTTGATTTTCTTGAATTTCTATCTTGGCTTGTGCTTAGTGAGGATTTAATCAAGGATAAGGGATCTATAGGTTTTATTGAATTTTTGTGTTTGCTTAGGTTTAGGATTTCTTGGTTGTTCTATCTCTTTACTATTGAAGAAGAAACAGCGTTAAACACATCCGTTCTATTTCTTATTGTGGATCAGAAAAAGATCATAGAGGCTTTCATACATGGAGGACATGGAGATTCATTTGGAAGATGGTGATGAACAGAGTATAGCTCTGACTAAATTTTTGGTAATTGGAAAAATAGTTTTAGAGAAATTGTTGAATAAGAAAGGTGTGTTGGCCATTCTAAGGGGGATTTGGTCCATTGATGCAGCTCCATGTATGTGTGAGGTTGGGAAGAATCTGTATAGTATTTCTTTCAGATCAGAGGAGGTCATGATTAGAGCCATTGAAGACGGTCCTTGGTCCGTGATGGGGTGTTGCTTGGTTCTTATGCGTTGGAATGGTAAAACGGTAGTGGAAGATATTCAATTTTTGGAAGTTGCTTTTTGGATCCAGATTCACAATTTGTCATTTGATTTGATGACTCTGAGAAATGCTGAATTGATTGGAAATAAGTTGGGAAGATTGATCCAGATAGATAAGAATTGGATTCAAGATGGAGTAAATAGAGGTTTTTTGAGAGTTAGGGTTGGTATGTCGATTCAGAAGCCCTTAGTTGATGGATTTTGGTCTCCTAGAAGAGAAGGAGATTGAAAATGGATAACCCTGAAGTATGAACGGTTGCCGGAATTTTGCTTTGCTTGTGGACGGTTAGGGCACTTGTTGAAAAGTTGTGGTGAGGAGCTGAGCATGGCAGTGAATAATAAATCTAAACCGAGATTTGGCCCACACATGAGAGCTTTGTCGTTCAAAGGTGGAAGCAGGGTATTGGAAAAGATTGATCAGAGGTCTGATAGTGGAATGGAATGGAGGCTGGGAGATCATCGCAGTAGACATGAGAAGGCGGTGACGGGGTTTGAAGAAAATAAATTGTTGAATTTAGAAGGTCGTATGGTGGCGCGTGAGATTAGGGAAGGTGCAAACAGGGAGAAGGAAACAATTAAGGTAGATTTGGAGGCACGTGTAAATGAAGCGCGTGGGGATGTTAATATGGGTGGTTTAGGTGAGAGCCTTGTTTTGGGCGGGAATTCTGTTAGGGTTGGTATTTTGGGCGGGGTTTCTATTAAAACTGATGCTTTGAGCTGGAATAATAGTTTGTTACAGACTAGGGGGGATGGCAGGGCACCTGAGAAGGTTATTGTAAGTCTTAAGCCTCTAATTGGTGTGCCAGGTCAGCTTAAAAATTCTGAGTCAGCTGTTACGGGTGAGACAACAAATCAATCTGTAGAGAAAATTTCGAAGGTGCAGGGTAAAGAAAAAATATCTGTGAGCTCTATAGAGGATACTAAACAGGAGATGATAATTGGGGGAATTAGGTGTTATAGAAAGGTTGCGAATATTTTAGTAGATCAAAAGGCAGTGAAAGAAACCAATCACTATATAGTTGAATTACCTCCGGAAGGAGAAATGGTATGTTATGAGCCTTTGGGGAATTTTCTTTTGGTTAAAGAAGAGGAGAGCAAGAAGTTAGTGATGGACTTTAGACGGCTAGAGATTAAACGCTCAAGGGTTGATGGTGAGGATGAGGAGGAGGAGGCAAGACAAAAGAAAAAAGTAGTGAGAAGTGAGGATGACTTGGATTCAAAAAGTTTAGTAAATGTCGAGGTTGTAGATGCAGTTCCTTTTCAAATTGGGAGGAGTTTAGGTAGGGAGAGTGGTTATCGAAGGAAATATAGCAGTCGAAAGAAAAATGGAAAAGGTGTTTTAAAGGGTGCTGGTGTTGAGGACAGAATGGGAGAAAATAGGTACAAGGATGATTCGGAGACTGTAGAGCTGTTTCAAGGCGGTGGTGGCTGGCCTACAACAGCCACAAAGGAGCCATGATTGCAATTTCTTGGAACTGTCAAGGTGCCGGATCAGACTTGACAGTTCATACACTTAAAGGGCTTAGAAAGAAATATGATCCAGATTGCATCTTTTTTATGGAGACTAAAAATGGGAGGACTAGAATGGAGGTTTTGAGAAAGAAAGTGGGTATGGAGGAAGAAGTTTTTGTGGATCCTATAGGGCTTAGTGGTGGATTGGCTTTATGGTGGAAGAAAGATTCGGATATACAAATTGTGTTGGGTAAAAAAAACTCTATAGAATCTACTCTGAAATTGTCAAGTAAGAATAAAATTGTTAGAGTTTTTTGGATCTATGGTGCTCCAACTTTTGAAGAAAGGCGTGGACTATGGGAACAGCTGAAAAGGAAGATAACTAGTTGTAAGGGACCTATTATATGTATTGGTGATTTTAATGACATAAGATGAGAAAGGGAGAAAGAAGGTGGGGGTAGAAAGGAAAAGAGGAAAATGGATTGCTTTAATGAGTTCATTGATGGATGCTATCTAAATGAAGTTTCTACAAAAGGCCAAAAATTTACATGGTTTGGAATTAGAGAAAGGGAGTTTATTAAGGAGAAACTAGATAGGGTGCTGGTGAATTTAGACTGGTTGGAGGAATTTCCAAATATGCAGGTGATTAATTTGGCTGCTATAGGATCAGATCATGCTCCAATAGTGTTTACTTCTGAATGGTGTGATAAGAAGGCCGTTAGAAGATTTAAATTTGAAGCTTGTTGGTGAACTTGGAGAGATTGTGAGAAGGTGATTAGAGAAGCCTGGGAAAGGGAAATGGGTGGATTTGAGGGTGAGAAGATAATTCGAAAGCTAAATGGGTGTAGGAAAAGACTAATTGCTTGGAGTAAGAAAGAAGTTCAAAATAATAAGAAAGTTATTGAAGATCTAGAGAAGGAACTTGGTATGGTTCAAGAAAATTGTGGGAATATTATGGAATTTAATAAATCAATGGAGATTAGAAATAAGTTGAAGGTAGCTTGGGAATGAGAGGAGGTTTATTGGAGGCAAAGGGCGAGAGTTAATCGGCTCAATCATGGTGATAAAAACACAAGATTTTTTCACCAAACCACACTGCAGAGAAGAAGGAGAAATAAGATAGTAAGGATGTTAAGGGAAGATAATAGCTGGGAAGAGGATGAATTGCAGATTTGTAACATGTTTGTGAATCATTTTCAGAAGCTTTTTGAAACTGAAGGTAACAAAGATTGGAGGGAAGTACTAAAAGAGGTCCCTTGTCTAGTCGATAACAATTTGAATAATGAGTTAGAAAGAGAGGTATCGGAGGAGGAAGTGAAGGATGCTGTCTTTCAACTAGGAGCAGATAAGGCTCCTGGGCCAGATGGTTTTAATGGCTTGTTTTATCAAAATTTATGGAGTATTGTAAAAGATGATGTTGTTGAAGTGGTAAAACGATTTTTTGAGGATGGTAAGATGATAAGGGGCCTGAATGATACTGACATTGTTTTAATTCCTAAGCAAGAATGCCCTGAAAAAGTGGGTCATTTTAGGCCTATAAGCCTTTGCAACTTCATTTATAAAGTAATTTCCAGAGTTTTGGTGAATAGAATAAAGCCTCACTTGGGCAATTTGGTGACTGAAAATCAGAGTGCGTTTTTGGCAGGAAGACAGATTCATGATAACATAATTGTTGCGCAAGAGGTGTTTCATTTTTTGAATATGAATAAGAAAGGAAAGAAGTATGACTTGGCTTTTAAACTTGATATGAATAAGGCATATGATAAAGTTGAGTGGGATTTTTTGGAAGGTGTGATGAAGCAGCTTGGTTTTTCTGAAAAATGGGTGAAATGGATTATGGAATGTGTTCAAACAGTGTCATATTCTTTGGTAGTAAATGGAAAAGTTTCAACCAATATTTTTCCTACTAGGGCTCTTAGACAAGGAGATCCCTTATCTCCTTACCTGTTTCTTTTTGTAGTAGATGTTCTGTCTAGAATGATTTTGAGTAAAGCACAAGCTAGAATTCTATGAGGAATTAGGTTGAGTAAATTTAGTCCTGAACCAACCCATTTATTGTTTGCAGATGATTCTCTTTTCTTTTTAAAGGCTAATATTCATAATTATAGGAGGATGGCTGACTGCATAACAGCTTATTGTTGTGCCTCTGGACAGTTGGTGAATTTGGACAAGTCAAGCATTGTTTTTAGTGCTAATACTCTGGGTGATGTCAGGATAAACATTGAAGGCTGTTTGGGAATTAAGGTTGCTGAGAATCCAGGTGTTTACTTGGGTATTCCTAACTTCTGGGGAAAAACAAAAAGGGAAGCTATGGCATATGTGAAAGAAAAAGTTTTCAAGAAACTGAAGACTTGGAAGCAACAGGCTTTATCTTTAGGAGGAAAGGAGGTTTTGATCAAGGCTGTTGTTAGTGCAGTTCCAGCATATATAATGGCCTATGTTAAGGTTCCTAAGAGGACTTGTGACGAGATGAATGCTGCTACTGCGAGGTTCTGGTGGGGTCAAAAAACTGATGAAAGGAGAATTCATTGGAAAAGTTGGTTGCATATGTCCATGGAAAAAAATTTCTATGGAATGGGGTTTAGAGATCTGAATGAGTTTAATGTGGCATTACTTGCTAAGCAGTGTTAGAGAATGATTAGAGAACCAAATGCACTTTGGGTGAGAAAACTTAAGGGACGATATTTTCACAATGGTGATATTCTGTCAGCAGCAAAGGGAGGGAGATCTTCATGGACTTGGAGCAGTTTGCTAGAAGGGAGAGATTTTCTAAAGAAGAATGTTCTTTGGCAGGTGGCTTCTAGTGAAGAAATTTCTATTTGGCATGATGCTTGGATTCCAAGTTTGGCTGGTAGAACATTAGGACATCCTGGGCTAGTTGGTATAGATTTGCCCGATAAAGTAGCAGAAATTTTGGATAAGGAGAATGAGAGTGGAAGCTAGATCAAATTAAGGATTGGTTGACTGAGGAGCAGCAGAGTGCTATTCAGAGGATTTCTATTTGTCAGGGAATCTCGCAGGATAGGCTAATTTGGCCATATGTTAATAATGGGGAATATAGTGTTAAGTCTGGTTATAAGGTGCTCAAGTGCTTGAAAGCAATTGGATCAGATAAAGCCTCTTGTTCTCATGTTATTGATATGGTTGTGTGGAAAGTAATTTGGAGTTTAAAGTTCCCGAATAAAGTCAGAATATTTTTGTGGAGGGCCTATTGGAATGCAATACCTGCTGGAAAGTTGCTTTGGCAAAGGAAAGTTTTGGAAACTCTAATTTGCAGCCTTTGTAATGAGTTTGAAGAATCAGTAGAGCATCTATTGTTGTTCTGTAAATGGACAAGGGTTATTTGATTTGAAGTCTGTTTTGGACTCAGGTTTGATAATAGTGAGATTTCTTCTTTCGATAGATGGTTACTGTGGATATGGGGTAAGCTTACTAATATTTGCAGAAAGGATTTGATGAATGATGTGGCGTTGATTTGTTGGTATATTTGGAAGGCAAGATGTTATAAAGTAGTTGGAAAGAAAGAATTTGACATTGAAGCCATAATTTTTAAAGTGAGGTGTGGGATTGCTGAATTTTACAGTTGTGCTACAGTTGTTGCAGAAGAAAATTTAATAAAGAAGTTCAGTAATAGTGATGAAAGATGGATTGCTCCGGAGGAAGATTGGATTAAAATAAACTGTGATGGGGCTTTTAATATGAGCACAAAGAATGCTGGTCTGGGTGTGATTGCAAGAAAATCTGATGGTGAAGTAATAGATGGTTGGAGTAGAAGGTTTATAGCAGATAGTGCTTTGGCTGCAGAATGTTTAGCTTTGAGAGATAGTGTTCGATTGGCATTACAGAATTGTTATGAAAAGGTTATATTTGAAGTTGATGCACAGGAAGTATGTAATATGGTCAAGAACAAAACTTCTGTTCATTGGAAAGTTAGTGTTGTGATAAATGATGTATAGGATTTTTTGCTGCAAAGTTCTAACTACAGAGTTGTAAAGATACATAGAACAGCTAATAAGGCTGCAGACTGGGTGGCTTCTCGTGCCATGAAGGGGATGTGTTGGTATGGTAGAATCAGGCCTTTTCCATCTGCCTTGGTTGGAATTCTGGATAAGGATGGATTGTCAGCTCCACCAAGTTAATTGATTTGTTTTTTAATCTGATATTAGAGTTGACGATAGTAAACTCATGTATATTGGATTATATTGTATTACCGATGCTTTCTGATGTTCTGTTTCATGTATCAATAAAATTCTTTTTGGCCAAAAAAAAATACTACAAGTCTTTTTTCCATTATTTCTCGGTAAATATAAATTATATGAAAAAGAAAATTTTACCATTCATTAAAAAATATCAAGTACCTTGATTTCATTAGTACAGTGAAATCGAGCAAGAGTCTTATTGCATCGTATGATTATTAAATTCATCTCATTAGACACCATAACTGATAGGAATAAAATAACTTTAAAAGACAATGCATTTGCAGTATGCCTTGAAATCATATTAACTTATAAATAACTTTTCAATTTACATCTACCAAAATCTCGAAAACAACAAATTAATTGTTACAAATTTCCCATTATCAAGGTCCACGATAAAAATAGCTTTAACCTTAATTCAAGCCAAAAGGAGAAACAAATAAAAAAAGAAAAAGAAAGAGCGCAGCTATATGGCTACCCATCCTTTTGCTGCTTTATGATGAAATAGTTTTCTTTGAGCTGGAAGATGGATACAAAATCCAATTAATTCAAATGCATCATGCATGACGTTTGGATCAAAGACATTTCAATATTATCTTTTTCTCACCTACTGACTTTGAAGTTCTAAAATTGCTTCCCACTCTATTTTAATGCTCTAAGTCAAAAGAATTTTTATTTTTATATTTTTCATCATGCATAATCACTCAGAGGGATCATCCATGACGCACATGGTTAGATGAAAAATCGACTACATGCAATGATGTCAATTAAACAAGTAATTTAGCTCATCTAAAATCTATAATTTGTACAATACAACGCAGCCGCCCGGTGAGCACAGAGCGAATTATTCTTTCGCCTTTTATTTTGTATTTTAACGACTAAGAAAATCAGGTTTCCCTCTCAAACGAGTATATAAAGGTCAGTGATCTAATAGATATCACACATCACACCATGGATGAAGTCAAACTCTTTGGATTTTGGCCCAGTCCTTTTAGCCTAAGGGTCATTTGGGCTCTAAAATTAAAAGGTGTGAGATATGAATACATTGAGGAAGATCTCCCCGATAATAAGAGCAACTTACTGCTGCAGTACAACCCTATTCACAAGAAGATTCCAGTTCTTGTCCATGGAGGAAAAGTAATTGCAGAGTCATTGGTTATTCTAGAATACATTGATGAAGTGTGGCCACAGAACCCCCTTCTGCCGGAAGATGCTTATGAGAGATCGGTTGCCCGGTTTTGGGCTAAATTCATAGATGAAAAGGTACATATGCAAGTCAGCAGTTTAGTTAAACGAGTACTTTACAATAATCATAAGTTTAATCATTTTTGTCCAAAGACTTTAATTAATCTTACATTTTCTTCCCAGCACTAGTAATGGTGCTTTTATTTTATTTTATGTTTCAATTTTTAAAACGGTTTTTATTTTTCAATTTTTAAAACAGGTTCATGTTTGTTTTACGTAAACTTGACAATTCATATATAAAATTTGTGTTTTTGTAATAAAAAATCTTATTCATATCATGTAAAACATGAAAATTATGTCAATACATCAAACATTATATTTAATTTTTGTCATATTCATTCTAGAATTATCAGATCTTGTTTGAAGTCATTTCTGGATTAACGATGATATTTGATCTTTTAACCTACTTATTATATATGTTTGCAGACAAGAACTGTGTGGGAATTCTTTCAGAAATTTGGGGAAGAACAGGAAAAGGCAATCAATAACAACTTTGAAATTCTGGGAACAATAGAGAAGTATGGGCTTGGAGACAAGAAATTTTTCGGTGGTGACAAAATTGGGCTACCTGATTTTATCTTTGGATGGGCTATCCATATGCTGGTGGCTATGGAAGAAGTAGTAGGAGTGACGCATATCAAAGCCGATACATTCCCCCGCCTACATGCATGGATGAAGAATTTCAGTGAACAACCTATAATCAAAGACAATGTCCCTGATCACAATAGAGTCGTAGATTTTCTGAAAATAAGAAGAGAAGCGTATAGAATATCAGCTCAGGCTCATCATCCGTAGAGAGAAAAATAGCTGTGAGGTTGAACTTGAACTATACGTCTAATCTATCATCTTTTTAAATAATTAAAGTGGATTATGTGTCACCATCTTAATTTTGTTTGTGAAGTTTATAAACTTCACTATTAATCTATTGAATAATAATCACATCTATATAGCTATATATAGTTGTGAACTTCAAAATGCCTTCATCTGTTGCATTAATTTTGGAAAAAAAAAAAAGCCTGCAATAGCCATCTATATTCTTCCATGTTCATTTCATCAATTTTATTAATTTTGAAAATGTGATCCAAATATTGAGATACAATTAAGTAGAGAGAAAGAATTATAAGAAATAGTTATTTCATGTCAACATATAGCCCTTCAATTCAAATTCAAATCATGTCATATAGGCTGTTTTGGATCCTTTATTGTTTTCTCTTTTTCATTTTTTGTTTTTAAAAATTTTGTTTTCTGTTTTGTTTTTAAATTGTAAAAAAAGAAGAAGAAAACATTGGTTAATATTATTAAATATTGAAAATAAATATTTAAACGGATTCAAATATAATAATTCAATTCACAAAATAAAATTTCAAAATTAAATAAAAATAAACATATATTTATTAAATAATAATATGAACATAATATTAAATAATATTATTTTTGGTATAAATCACGATGTGTTCTCATTTTATATTGGATATGAAACTAATCTCTGCTTGTACTACGTAGCTAACACTAGTCCAAGAAAATTTGACCTAATAAGAATTCGAACATAGGATCTCCCATTATGGATTGTCCTTACTCATAAACCCAGTGAGACTTTACACCACTGAATTAACATCTAGGGTTTATATAATATTATTTCATACTAATTAATACTAGTATTAAATATATTCATCTAAACATGTTAAAATTTAATATAATTTAAATAATATTATAATTAAATATAATATTTTTCACAACGTCTAGATCTGTAAACCTAATGACTAGACTTAAAATTTTCGGAATTGCCATAAATTATTCTATCATTGGTCTCTATTCATAACTGTGAAGACCGAGAATTTTCTAAATAAATATAAGGTATCCGGAAAATTTAATTTGGACAAATTGAAACTCAAATTTAAATAAGAAATTAAAAGGGAAATTAAATTGGAAATAAGAAATGAAGGAGGAAATTTAATTTGGATAAATGGAAATCCAAATTAAATAAGAAAATGGAGAAAATAATTTTTGGATATTTAGAAATCCAAAACTTAATAAGAAATAAAAATATTTTGGTATATTTATATAATGATATTATATAAATATTATTTTTGTGTTAAAAGTGTAAAAAGTATATATATATTTTTTGATACAAAAATATGTATTTAAATACATATTATAAATAGTGTATCTATATATATATATATGTAATTATGGTTATATGTATAATAATTATATATTATAGTTATTATTATTATTATATATAATAAATATATAAAAAAAAAAGAAATAGGCGGGAATCGGGATAACCGATTCCCAGCCTTTCTCCTCTGTTTCAAAACAGAGGAGAAATAAAAGAAACAAAAGGCAAGTGAATGGCCGGCCCCCTGCCGGCCAAGAGAGGAGGAGGAAGGAAAGGGGCGCCGCCGGCGAGGCGAGGGAGAAGAGAAGAAACGGCCAGCGGCGGCCCGAAGCGAAAATAGAAGAGAGAAATCGAGAGGAAAAAGAGGGAAAAAGAGAAAAGGAAAAGTGGCGGTGCCGCCGATCTGGCCACCGCCACCCCAACCCCGAGCTCGGCGGAGCTGAGGGGAAACAAAGGAAGACCACCGGCGATGCAAAGGGGCGGCGGAAGGAGGAAGAAACAGAAGAGAAAAGGACCGAAAACCCACCTCCAGATCCGCCACCGCCGGCGCCGCCGCTGGGGAAACGGAGACCAGATCCGGCATCCTCGCAACTTCGGCAAGCTGTGGAGTGGCTGAACCGCCGGAATGGGTGGCCGCCGGTGACCGAACCGGCCAGTAGAAGATTGAACCGGTGGAACCGGTCCGACCCGGTCCGACCCGATCCGACCCGCCTGACCCGGTCAACCCGACTCGACCCGATTTGACCCGGTCAACCCGAACCCGACCCGACCCAACCCGGTTCAGAAAAAGAAAAGAAAAAGAAGAAAAAGAAAAAAAAAAGGAAAAGAAAAAGAAAAAGGAAGAAGAAGAAGAGGAAGAAATAGGTAAGGAAAATTAAAAGCCTTTTTCTCTATATGTCTGGAATTTAGTAGAAATTCTTGGATTATTTTCTAAATGAAAATATACGTCAATTTGTGAAATTGTAGCAAAAACGAAAATGAGACGAATGGTGGAGTTCGGCAAGGCTCGGAAATCGGAAAGTACGCTAAGCTTGGCGAACAAGTAAGATACTTTTATAAAGCATTAGTAGCTTTATATTGTATGTGGGAATTATGATTTTTTTTATGATGCATTTATTTAATTGACTTTAAATGGAATTATGATTTTTATATGATGCATCGATTTAAATTGATTTGCTAAAAATGCTAAGAGGACCCACAACTGATGGTGGGGGTCTTAGTAAGAGGAAAAATTGGTGAGAATTCACGGCTGCAAGTATAAATTGTGTTTCCCTTGCAGGAGGTTAGGGAAAATTAAGCCGTTATGCTGCCGAAATTTTTAGGAAAATAATTGAGGAAAAAGATTAAGTTTCTCACATAAATGGAATCTTGGAGATAATTATTGAAAATAAATATTGAAAGGATTTTATAGTATTACCGAAAGAGTTTGATATTGAAATCGATGAGAAGATAGATCGTTGAAAACGATAATGTGGTGAATTACATGGTTTAAAACCTTATAGAATCGATAAATCAAGTAATTTTAATATCACAAATGGTATCAAGTTGAGATTGAGGTGGAATTATTAATTAGACGGATCACGGATAAAAGTGATGATAATTATATGATGTAGCTCGGAAGAGAAGATCACAGTTGAAATTTCGATGGTCGAATGATTGGATTGTGAAGTTATTAACGGAGTAATGATTTCCAGAATTTACCGAGTCCGGTTTCATGATTTTGAAATAATTTCGAAAGTGATAATATGGACAAATTCGAGAGATTGAAATGGAGATTTAATTACGACACAATCCGATCAATTATGGATTCAAAGAAATGAGTGATAAATATGTGAAAAGATGATTGTGCTTATAACCTTAGAATAGATCTTGAATAATAAGATCGACAATTGCATAAGTTCGGATAAAATCATAAAGGCCACATGAAAATGGATTTGAGGATTTAGATACGATTTTGTGATAGTAAATGAAATTGAACCTCAAATCGAAAATGATAAACATGTATCAATAGATCAAATCATAAATGGATTTGATAAGTGACTATCGATTTTGTGATTCTGTTATCCTCGATGTCGATTCTGGAACAGATATTGAAGGATGATATTATTATTTGCATAAATTCGGTAACTTGATGACTATTTTAGAAATTGATGTTTAAATGCTTATCAAAACTTAGAGGATTCATACTAATGATGCGATCCTAATATTGATGATGAAGTGTATAAATGATTATAATAGTCAATGACGATCAAGAAAGGGTATTGAATACCGAATGGTCTGAATACCAAGTGATTCGATTTCCAAATGAATTGAGTACTGAGCAAATTGAATACTGAAGTAGATGAATAGTGAATGAATTGTATAGTGATTTATTGGTTGACAGAAAGAAAGTCTTGAAATCGAATAATTGATGGTGATAAAGTTAAATGAATCGCTTTAGCGTATTTGATGGAAACATTACCGAAGTTGCATACTGAAATGTTTTACAGCATCGCATTTAAGCATGCCTTCTTGCAACTTGAAACATTTTAATAATGTTTATATGAATACTGAAAAGTATTGATTTGTTTTGAAATGAAAGTATATGGTAAATATATATATATATATATTTTGATATATGAAGTCTCATACAGAATTTTACCATATGCCTTACATGATATTGAAAAGAAAGCTATAGATTTAAATGTTTTATGAGACTGTAGGCACCCTAAAAGAATTAAATTCAATAAAGCATAGTGGAAACCGCCTAATTGGAGCTTTGCTCATTAGGCAGATAGATATGCTTGTCCGACAATAGTCGTGGACAGGTCTCAGTCACGCCTGATCAGTGGGGCTGAGAGAGATGAGGTCTATGGCCATAGATAGCGCCCTAGTTGGTTTCCAGGGGACGATATGATTTTCACTGCTAGCTACAGTGATTTAAGTCTTTATTGATAGAGAGATGATAGGGATCTAGCCTAGTCTCTAACAAATATGATATGAAGTCTAGAGTATGATTTTTATTGATATGAACTCTAGACTTGACATGATTTATACTGTACATGAAACAGATTTGAAATGAAATATGTTTTGAAACAGTACATGTTTTAAACATGTTTTAAAAGTCCATGAGATATGAATTCGACACTATATGATTTATATGTGATTTTGTGTCGAACATGGCATGATATGTGGTCTAAAGTATAGTTTGATTTGATATGAACTCTAGACCTGATATGATTTACAGAATATGATTTAAAAGTATATGATAAATGATTTCGACACTTACATGATTTATATACGATTTTGTGTCGAATTTGAAACGACATGCGGTTTAGAATATAGATTGATTTGATATGAACTCTAAACCTGATATGATTTACAGAATATGATTTAAAAGTATATGATAAATGATTTCGACACTTACATGATTTATATACGATTTTGTGTCGAATTTGAAACGACATGCGGTTTAGAGTATAGATTGATTTGATATGAACTCTAAACCTGATATGATTTATAGTATATGAAAAATGTTTTAAAACCGCACATGTTTTAGACATGCTCCGAAAACGAATACATGAATTGAAATTGAATATGTTTATATTATGCCTTAAAGGCAAACTTTTGAAAATGCATATGTTGAGCATGTCCTAAAGTATATATGATATGATTTGAAATGATCGCGGTTTATACAGAAAAATTACATGAATTGCATATTAAACCCTAATATGACAATATGCTTAGTATATGAGAATTCCATGAGGAATGTCATGACTCGGTGGTAACGATATTTCATCTATATGAGGTCATGATATGTTATGAAACACGAATATAGAAATACACGAAGAGAATTATGATTGGGTACCACCGTGATTATGATCCACAATACGAGAATTGATAAGAGATGATATGAGAACTGATAAGAGATGATATGAGAATTGATAAGAGATGATAGAATACAGAAATATGATTATGAAATGAAAAGTGATAATGAGATGTATCGATGAGAAAGGATTAACTGTAATTGCATCCTTGTAAGTATTAAGCATTGCAGTTTAAGACAGTTTAATCCTACTCTTGTATTTATATTAGTATCTTACTGAGCCGTGGTTTTGCTCACCCCACTAAATTTCATCTCTTTCAGATTATTGAAGTTAACGTCTGCCATGTGAGCTGCTCAGTGGGCATCGGAGACGGTGTATGAACTTGGTACTAGTTTTCTGAGTTATATGTTCTTTATAAAATACTTGTTTACATGTAAGACTTAAATTGATGCACAGTACATATTCTGTTTAACAAGTCGGGATGTAACTAAGAACCGTTTCCGTGTTTGTTTAATATTTAAATGGAATGACTATAAGTCACCTAGGTAGTATAGTAACTACACTGACACCGAATACAAACCTTAAAATGAAAAAGAAAAATTTAGTCCATAAATTTGTAGACTAAGAAAAGTATACGAATCGAGTGAAAGTCGCGGTCTTCGGGTCGTGACAATAACTATGTACAAAGTTTGGTCTACATTCATAAATCCTAGGTTTGATAGTATGATTACGTCAAAAAGGATTGGCATCCTTATTATGCCAATCTTAGATGGTACCAACTGGTCTTAATTTATCCTAAGTTTGTCCTTAAATGTTTGTTAAATTTTGATATAATTAATATTGGAAATAATCTTTAATTTCTCTCTATTATGAGGTAGAATTTACAAAAACATCCCCTCACCTAATGAGTATTTAAGTAATCATATTTAACTCTCTTGAAGTGGTTCCATTGTCTGATAATTTAAATTTTTTACGAAAAGATCTTAATTTTTCATTGTTATCCCATTTTTATCTTTTTTTATCCATATTTCATTTCAATTTTTTTTCTTGAATTTTATTTTATTGATTATTTTATTATGAAAATAAATATTGATTATTTTTTTATTGAAATTATCTTAAGGACACTCCATTATGCTAGTAAAGTATAAAAGACTGTCTGACCTAAGTTTATAATCGCCCTAAGACTTCCATTGTAACGTCCCGAAATTATAAAATTTCAAACCATATTTTTCCTTTTCGATATTATCTTTCTCTTTCAATTAATCAGTAACAATAGATTTGCATTCGGTATCGGTGTAAGTACAATTCATCTTTTCATTTCACCTAATTCAATATGCAATTAATTCAATTAATAATAATAAATTAAATATAGACTATAATACAATAACTACGATTTCGTTCAAAATAAACTTCACATAAGTTACATCCCACTAATTTCCGATAGTATTTATGCTCTATTTTATAAAAAAAACTGCTGTGCAAATACGTGTCTGAATATAAATAAACATTTAATAAATACCTGATCACTTGGTACTTCTAACTTCTAGCGATTTCTTCGATTAACTAAACGCAGCGGACTTCTTGTATACCGATAAGCTATCTGGGATGGTGAGAAGGGGGGTGAGCTTTGGGGCAAGCCCAGTAAAAAACATATATAAAAGCGAATATTATAAAAATAATTTAAAATATGAATATTAAAACCTTTAAAATCATTTTATGCATTAATACTTTATGTAAATCAATTCAGTATATAATGCAGTAAATCGATTCATTTGAAATCCCTTAAAATAGGATAAATGCACTTGCATCAGAAAAACATATATTGTAAAACTTGTATCACTTCTTTTGTCACTTTTCAATCAATTCATGTATTAATCTCGTAAATCAAATCTTTTAGTAAATCAATAATCTGTCAAATATCACTTATCGATAGAAAATAATCTCCCAGAGATTTATGCACGTACTATATCCCATAAGGGATCTATATAGGAAGACCAGGGATCCGGAACTCCTTAGCCAATCCTACAAAACACTGTAACACTGTAACGAATGACCATCGTCGATCACTCACAGTTCACACTGGTCAGGTGCTCACTGTATAAACCTGTGGGGTTCGACCGTAACTCCCACAGTCATATCATGTAAAGGGAAAGGTCTGAGACATCTCCCAGCCTAATCATCACTGTCTCGTATGCACGATCATCAGAGAGGCATCAATTTCATAAAATCACTTCATATACTCGTAAATCATTTCATATAAATCCTTTCATAAAATTCAGTTCATGTAAATCATTTTGTATAGTTCAATTCATGTAAAGCACTTCACGAACCTCAATTCATGTAAAACACGTCATATAATTCAAATCATGTAAATCGTCTCATGTAATTTAATTCATGTAAATCATGTCATGCAATTCAATTCATGTAACATTTCTTGTAAATCAATTCATGTAAATCACTTGTGTAATGCAATTCATGTAATTCATTTCATATAATGAAATTTGTATAAATCATTTCAGATAATGCAATTCATGGAAGTCATCACATGCAATTTAATTTGTGTAGATCATATCATGTACTCATTTCATGTAAATCAATTAATGAAATTCAATGCCTGTAAATCATTTCATTTAAATCAATTCTCGTAGAACATTTCATGTAAGGCTATATTTAAACTCGTAGAAATTAAAGATAAATTCTATTTTTGGTATACAGAAAATTGGGTAAGAAACGATTAGGACGAGATATCGAGAATTTTCAATTGTAGATAAAACATATCTTATGCGACTCCTATACATGTTTCTTACCTCTATTCCGCGCGATATAAGAATCCGATAACTCTATTTGCGTCTCTTTATTTCTCATTCCTCATATTGCACAATAAACCTAAATTATATTCAAAATCCCATATTACAAATTCTAATTTTAATTCTAATAAATATTTCATCATTTGCCTATATCAAATTTACTTTCATTCAATTAATTCCCACAATCAATTTAGTCTCTATTATTTAGTACACTATAATTACTATTAAATTATATTTTCTTATTCTAATTCACTCCACCAATATCATGAAATGTTTATTATGGCTTAATTTCCATTCTTGAATTTCACTTGTTATTGTCCAATTTATATTTAAAATCTAGCATTTTAGCTATAACAAATTTTTCTATAAATCCATTTCAACAATTAATTTAATCGGATTCACTTCTTATCAATCACCGAATATATTTACAATTAAATCAACACCCTTTTTCCTAAATCAAATTTCACCCAAAATCTTATTAACTTAAATTCATTTGTTTTCTGTTCCTCAACTTAATAAGTTTTGTATGAAATTTCCTCCTTTAAGTTTGGCCAATTTCATAATCTTATAAAATTCTATTATTACCATCTATCAATACTACCTTAATATTTTCTTCTTTTCTGGTCTCCTTTTACTGGCCGGCAGCTTTGTTTCTTTCTCCCCCTTTCCATGCCGGCAGCTTCACCTTATCTCTTCTTCACATTTTCTATTCCTTTTCTCATCCTTTAACATATAGTCATCTTTTATTCACTTAGAAATTTTATCAAATATTTTATATTCATCAAAACAACATCATCATCGTGCAGCCCCCCTTTTCATGGCCTAACAGCCTATCTTCCTCCAACATCCACGCCACTTCCATGTTTGTTGCAAACTCTCACTACAACCATGATCAAACTAGGTTCTACTCATCATTTACTATTAAATTCTACCCAATATATATCAAAATCACAAAAATTTGCTTATTTTCACATTACAACACTTCATTTTCACTTACGCTTAACATCAATTCATTCTAAGGTCTCAAATATATTTCATGGGCATGAATAAATTGAAGACCAAGGCTGGAAATAAATAGCACATCACCAAGCCTTACCTTTCACCATTGTCGACTATACAATTTTCCCCAAAACCAGCTCTGTTTCTTCACGTCCAGCCCTCCAATTCTGAAGTTAAGATGTTCCTATGGTGAAGGATGGATCATGTAGCGGAGTTTTATGTTTTGTTGATAGCAATTGGTGATTTCGGTTGGGGAAAATGGGAGGAACGGAAGAAATTTCTCAAGGAAACAGTGAAGAAACGTGAAATGCAGAAAAACAGGGGAGGTCGGTGGAAATGGCTGCAAGAATGGCTGAGCAGTGTTTTATTTGTCTTCTTTAAGCCACCTAGATTGTCAATAAATTTTTCCGATTTTTTCTTTTTTTTTTCCTTTCTTTGCTGTTTTAATTACTCTTCAGTGCAGCAAAGAAAAATGAACAAAGAAATCGGTGCTGCAACAATTTGTAGAGGAGAAAGTCGGCTAAAGCCGATGAAAATGGCTGAGTTGGTTCTTTTTTATTAATTGTTATCCAATAAAATTATGCCATGAAATCTTTTAATTTAATTTCTCGTCTTTTCTTTTCTTTTCCTTTCATTTCAGCTTTTAATTTTGCAGTGCTGCATTATTTATTTATCTTTTATCTTTTTTTTGATATATTTTGTTAATTTCAATAGTTAACTTACTTTATTTTTTATTAAATTTTTAAAACATAATTACTATTAGATTATATTCTTTCTCAAATTATATTCCAATTTTTACACTATAATCTTAGTAATTTCTTTTTAATTTCTTATCTTCTATTTTATTAATTCCTATAATTAATTTATTTTAGTTCTTATGACATATTACTAAAATATAATTACCATAAATTGTATTCCTTTCCAATTTTAATTTCACAATCTACTTTTATTCGTTATTTATTTAAATTCCATAATTTAAGAGTTATGTCCACTCACATAATATATTTATAATACACTTATTTTGTACTTAAAATTACACTAATTTCATTTGTGAAGACCGAGAATTCTCTAAATAAATATAAGGTATCCGAAAAATTTAATTTGGACAAATTGAAATCCAAATTAAATAAGAAATGAAAAGGAAAAATTAAATTGGAAATAAGACATGAAGGAGGAAATTTAATTTGGATAAATGGAAATCCAAATTAAATAAGAAAATGGAGAAAATAATTTTGGATATTTAGAAATCCAAAACTTAATAAGAAATAAAAATATTTTGATATATTTATATAATGATATTATATAAATATACCTTGGATAAATATAAATATTATTTTGTGTTAAAAGTATAAAAAGTATATATATAAATATATATTTTGATACAAAATATGTGTTTAAATACATATTATGAATAGTGTATATATATATAATTATGGTGTATAATAATTATATATATATATTATAGTTATTATTATTATATATAATAATAAAATATTAAAAAAAAAGTTAAAATTAAAGAAGCGAGAATCGGGATAACCCGATTCCCAGCTTCTTCCTTCTCCTCTGTTATAGACAGAGGAGAAAGGCAAGCACCGGCCGGCCCCCTGCCGGCCGAGAGAGGAGGAGGAAGGAGAGAGGGACGTCGCCGGCGAGGCGAGGGGGAAAAGGAGAAGCGACCGGCGACGGCCTGAAGCGAGAAAAGAGAAGAAAATCAGAGGCGAAAACGAAGGAAAAAGAGAGGAAAAGAGAAGAAAGGACACGACGGTGCTGGCAGATCCGGGCACCGCCACTCCCCCCATGAGACCGGCGGAGACCAGGGGAAGGTGAGAGGAGCCACCGGCGAAGGGGAAACCGACGGAGGAAGGAGAAAAGAGGAAGGAAAGGAGCCGAGAATCGCGGACCAGATCCGGCGCCGTCGCCGGTGATGGGGCGAAGCCCAGGCCAGATCCGGCATCCCTGCAACCGTGGCTAGCTGTTGGGTGGCCGAACCGCCGAAATGGGTGGCCGCCGGTGACCGAATTGGCCAGCAAAGGTTGAACCGGCCAAGCCAAGCCCTGAACCGGCCCGGCCCGACCCGACCCGGTTCAAAAAAAAAAAAAGAAAGAAAGGAAAAAGAAAAAGGAAAAGAAAAAAAAGAAGAAGAAATGAGTAAGGAAAATTAAAAGTTTTGCTATATTTCTATGGAATTTATTAGAAATTGTTGGATTATTTTCTAAATGAAAATATGTGTTAATTATTGAAATTGTAGCAAAACGGAAATGAGACGAAAGGTGGAGTTCGGCAAGGCTCGAAAATCGGAAAGTGCGCTAAGCTGTGGCGAATAGGTAAGATACTTTTATAAAACAGTAGTAGCTTTATATTGTATGTGGGAATTATGATTTTTATATATGATGCATTTATTTAATTGATTTTAAAAATGCTAAGAGGACCCACAACTGATGGTGGGGGTCTTGGTAAGAGATAAAGAAAATGTGAGAAACAACGGCTGTAATTATAAACTGTTTTCCGTGCAGGAGGTTTAGTAAAAATTAAGCCGTTATGCTGCCGAAATTTTTAGGAAAACATTTGAGGAAAAAGATTAAGTTTCTCACATAAATGGAATCTTGGAAATAATTATTGAAAATAAATATTGAAAGGATTTTATAGTATTACCGAAAGAGTTTGATATTGAAATCGATGAGAAGATAGATCGTTGAAAACGATAATGTGATAAATTATATGGTTTAAACCTTATAGAATCGATAAATCAATTAATTTTAATATCACAATTGGTATCAAGTTGAGATTGAGGTGGAAGTATTTATTAGACGGATCATAGATAAAAATGATGATAATTATATGATACAACTTAAAGGAGAAAAAAATCGAAGTTGTGATTTAGATGGTCGAATGATAGAATTACGGAATTATCAATCGAGTGACGATTATAGAATTGATAGATTCAAATAAATGGACCGTCTTAGTGGTATGATTGTGATATCGATGTTAAATAGATGTGAACTGAGATTTTTGCAATAATATGGATAGTCGCAAGGCGACTTAAACGATTGAAACATTGTTGACAATGGAAATTAGCAAATTCTTTTAAGTGGTAAAGTGCCAATCAAAAAAATTGAATTGAGGACGTTTTATAGATAATTTTAGCATGATATTACATTCTACAGGCCATATGAAATGTGAATTGAGGATTGTAATATGATTCTATGATAGTGAATGAAATTGAACCGCAAATCGAAAATTCTGAATATGTATCAATAGGTCAAACCATAAATGGATTTGATAAACGATTATTGATCTTGTGGTTCTATGATCCTCGATGTCGACTCTGGAATAAATATCGAATGAGGATATTAGTATTTCATAATTTCAGTATCATGATGGCTATATGGAAACATGATGGCTATATGGAAACATGATGGCTACATGGAAACATGATATTTAGATGCTCATAGATATTAAGAGGATTCACACTGATGATGTGGCTCTAATATCGATAATGAAATGTACAAATGATTATTATAATCGATAATTATCGAAAAAGGATATTGAATACCGAATGGTTTGAATGCCAAGTGATATGGTTATTGAATAATTAGAGTATTGAGCAATCTGAATATTGAATGAAATGAATCTTGAATGATTTGAATAGTGATTTACTGATTTGACAGAAAGAAAGTCTTGAAATCGAATAATTGATGGTGATAAGTTAAATGAATCGCTTCAGCGTAACTGATGAAAATATTACCGAAGCTGCATACTGAAATATTTTATAGCATCGCATTTAAGCATGCCTTCTTATAACTTGAAACATTATAATAATGTTTTTATGAATACTGAAAAGTATTGATTTGTTTTGAAATGAAAGTATATGGTAGATATATATATATATATATATATTCTCATATATGAAGTCTCATACAGAATTTTACCATATGCTTTACATGATATTGAAAAGAAAGTTATAGATTTAAATGTTTTATGAGACTGTAAGCACCCTAAAAGAGTGAAATTCAATAAAGCATAGTGAAAACCGCCTAATTGGAGCTTTGCTCATTAGGCAGAGAGATGCTTGTCCGACAATAGTTGTGGACAGGTCTCAGTCATGCCTGATCAGTGGGGCTGAGAGAGATGAGGTCTATGGCCATAGATAGCGCCCTAGTTGGTTTCCAAGGGACGATGACATGATTTTCACTGCTAGTTACAGTGATTTAAGTCTTTATTGATAGAGAGATGATAGGGATCTAGCCTAGTCTCTAACCGATATGATATGAAGTCTAGAGTAAGATTTTATTGATATGAACTCTAGACTTGACATGATTTATACTGTACATGAAACAGATTTGAAATGAAATATGTTTTGAAACAGTACATGTTTTAAACATGTTTTAAAAGTCCATAAAATATGATTTCGACACTTATATGATTTATATGTGATTTTGTGTCGAACATGGCATAATATGCGGTCTAGAGTATAGTTTGATTTAATATGAACTCTAGACCTGATATGATTTACAGTAAATGTTTTAAAAGTATATGATAAATGATTTCGACACTTACATGATTTATATACGATTTTGTGTCGAATTTGAAACGACATGCGGTTTAGAGTATAGATTGATTTGATATGAACTCTAAACCTGATATGATTTATAATATATGAAAAATATTTTAAAACCGCACATGTTTTAGACATGCTCTGAAAACGAATACATGAATTGAAATTGAATATGTTTCTATTATGCCTTAAAGGCAAACTTGAAATGAATTGAAAATTCATATGTTGAGCATGTCCTAAAGTATATATGATATGATTTGAAATGATAGCGGTTTATACAGAAAAATTACATGAATTGCATATTAAACCCTGATATGATAATATGCTTAGTATATGAGAATTCCATGAGGAATGTCATGACTCGACGTTAATGATGTTTCATCTATACGATGAAATGATATGATATGATATATGAACATAAGATTGATATGAAGAGAATTCTGATCTTACTCTATCGTGATCATAAATTCCCATACGTGATATGAATTGATAAAAGACGGGAATATGATTGTTAAATGTAAAGTGACTCGATAGGATATCTCAATTAAACATAAAGAATATATGAGGAGTACCATGACTCGGTGGTAACGATATTTCATCTATATGATGTCATGATATGATATGAAACATGAATATAGAAATACACGAAGAGAATTATGACTTCGTACCATCGTGATCATGATCCACAATTTGAGAATGGATAAGAGATGATATGAGAATTGATAAGAGATGATAGAATACAGAAATATGATTATGAAATGAAAAGTAAATATGAGAATTGATATGAGATGATAGCATACCAAAGTATGATTATGAAATGAGAAGTGAAAATGAGAAGTGATAATGAGATGTATCGATGAGAAAGGATTAACTGTAATTGCATCCTTACAAGTTTTAAGCATTGCAGTTTAAGACAGTGTAATCCTACTCATGTATTTATATTAGTATCTTACTGAGCCGTGGTTTTGCTCACCCCACTAAATTTCATCTCTTTCAGATTATTGAAGTTAACATATGCCATGTGAGCTGCTCAGTGAGCATCGGAGACTGTATATGGACTTGGTACTAGTCTTCTGAGGTATATGTTTCTTATAAAATACTTGTTTACATGTAAGACTTAAATTGATGCACAGTACATATTCTGTTTAACAAGTCGGGATGTAACTAAGAACCGTTTCTGTGTTTGTTTAATATTTAAATGGAATGACTATAGATCACCTAGATAGTATAGTAACTACACTGACATCGAATACAAACCTTAAAAGGAAAAAGAAAAAATTTAGTCCATAAATTTGTAGACTAAGAAAATTATAAGTATTAAAGGATAGTCGTGGCCTTCGGGTCGTGACATCATTGTCTAATATCATCATTCCAGGGTCTCATTTCGATCTGGATAGAGAAAATCCTGATAGAACCCTCACCGAGTACTTCTTTGAACCTTATCGAAAGGACCCTTTATTAAGTATTTTTAACAATTAATTTTCTCTTTTAAATTCATACATTGTAGTTTATATCGAATAAGGAAAAATTATGGTTATCACATCCATCATATGAATAACCTTTATGTTAGCTTTAAATTGCTATATGTATTTTGAAATGATAAAAACTTAAGTAAGCTTTAATCTTTTAATTCATTTTATAAATTTGCCTTATCACACATGATTTTCTCAATCCATTTTCAAGTGAACATATCAAACATTAAGACCATAATTTAATGATACATCCTTATTGGTCTTAATACTTTATAAATGTTTTGAATATTTTAGAAAATCACTTGATGAATTTTTGGACTATGTTTTAATTTGAGAAAGTCAAGAAAAACTCTTTTAAAGCTTATAAATGTTTTGGGTGGAATTAAAATCAAAAGCCATATCATTTATAACCCAAAAGTGCAGGAAAAACCCATTCTGGAAGCATGGGATCGATCCCCTAAGGAAAGGGATCGATCCCTTTTTGACAAAATGCCCCGGAAGGCTAGAATGAAGAAAAGGATCGATCCCTTTATGCCAGAAAGCCCCCAACGGCTAGTTTTTGTGAGATACAACGGCTAGTTTCTGTTTTAGCTCCAACCAACGTCCACAAACCATCCAAGGGACTATAAATAGAGGCTTAGAAGCTAAAGGAAGCAAGAGGAACTACTCAGCAAGTCCATAACACATATTCCTCAAACCCTCAAGCCTCAAACAACAAATCAAGAGCTCCAAAGTCTTCATCATCTATCATTCTCTTATTCCTTGTAGTGCTTAGCACAAATCTTGTATAGGTTTTCATTGAGCCTAATTTCTGTAATCACTTGCCTATTTAGAGGCCTTCTTTGATTACATTATTTGTAACCCATCATTCCTTGTAAAGGGGAGGTTTCTCTTAAGCCTTAGAAAAAGAGGGAGGTTTCTCTTTAGCCTAAGAAAAAGAGGGAGGTTTCTCTTGAGCCTAGAAAAAGAGAGAGGTTTCTCTTTAGCCTAGAAAAAGAGGGAGTGTAACAAATTCAAGGATAGTGAATTTGGGAAAATCCTTGGGAGCGTCTCAAGGTAGAGGACGTAGGCAAGGTTGCCGAACCTCTATAAATCGCTTGCGTACATTTCTCTATCCTTACTCTCTTTACTTATTTGCAATTATATTTGTGCTTATTGTTTTGAATTTATATTGCATAATTGAGTAGCCTAGAGAACTTAGAAAATATCAATAAAGGCTTGAGAATTTAAGAGAATCGAAAAACAAACTTTAGCTTAGTGAAAAATCGATTGACCCCCCTCTCGGTATAGCCTATAGAGCCAACAATTGGTATCAGAGCTTGGGCTCGAGATTGATTTAGACTAACCTCTATCGAGCAAAATGATCATAAATGGCTCACTTGAATGTAGGCACACCCCTAGGAGAAGAGGGACAATCATTAGTTAGACCTCCACTCTTCAATGGTGAGAATTATTTATATTGGAAAACTAGAATGATGTTATTTGTACAATCAAATGATTATGAAGTGTGGAGAATTATAGTGAATGGTCCTAGAATTCTCATGAAGAAAGTAGATGGAAAAGATGTCCCTAAGGGTGAGGATGAGTGGGACACAAATGACATGAGATTGGCACAAATGAATGCCAAGGCTATGCACACCCTCTTTTGTGCTTTAGGTCCCAATGAGTATAATAGAGTATCCTTATGTGAGAATGCTAAACAAAAATGGGATAAACTAGCCATCACACATGAAAGGACAAATCAAGTTAGAGAGACCAAAGTAGGAATGCTCACACATGATTATGAGCTATTTAAGATGAAAGAAAATGAGTCCATTAGCGAATGTTCACTAGGTTTAATGATATAATTAATGGACTTAAGACTCTAGGCAAGGCTTATTCCAATGTTGAAATGGTTAAGAAAATTTTAAATAGCTTGCCTAAGTCATGGGAGGCAAAGGTAACCGCAATAGAAGAGTCTAAGGATCCAAATACCTTGTCTCTAGATGAGCTTATGGGCTCCCTACTTACATATGAAATGAAAATGAAAAGAAATGAAGTACCTTCAAAGAAAGTAGGGGTAGCACTTAAGTCTTCCACTCATGAGGTCCTTGAAGATGATAGTGATGAGAGTGGAAATGAGGAAGAGAAGGAAATGGCAATGTTTGCCAAAAGATTTAATAGGTTCATGAGAATGAAAGAAAAGAAAATAATAGGAGACATCAAAGAGGGGAGTCAAGTAGAAGAGAAAAGGACCCTTTAGTGTGTTATGAGTGTAATGAACAGGATCATACTAAGTTAGATTGCCCCTTACTTAGGAAAGAAAAGGATAGAAAACCTAGGAAGAAAGCATTTGTGGCTGCATGGAGTGATAGTGATAGCTCCGATGAGGAAAACATAGATGATGAGGTAGCCTACTCATGCTTTATGGCTATTAGTGATGATGAGGCTAGTAATAGCTCTAGTGAAAATAATGACTTTACATTTGATGAGTTACAAAATGCCTTTAATGATTTAGCAAATGAATTTCAATGCATGAACTCCAAATATAAGAAAATCATTGCTAAATTAAAAATACAAAATGAAGCCTTGACAAATGCTAAGCTAGAATTTGAAAAGAAATTAGAAGAGGCTAACTTAGAAATAAATGAGTTGAATGAAAAGAATACAAATTTGCATAACTCATTTACTAGGTTCTATATGGGTTAGCAAAAGCTAGATCATATGTTAGAGACCCAAAGAGCTTTCTTTGACAAAGATGGGCTAGGATATAATGAAATACATAAAGAAACTCATCTTAGGAATTTCTTAGTGAGCAAAAATTCTATGCATGATACATCTCTTACATGCTCACTATACAATAGAATAGGACACTCTTCACAAGCATGCACATATAGAAAAACCACATTTAAAGGAAGAGTTGTTAGAAAAATGTGGGTGCCAAAGCATGCTATGAATAATGATGATTTGAGCTTGAAATGGATCCCAAAAGGATCAAAAATTGTGAACACTAACTCTCATGGACCCAAGAAAATTTAGGTACCAAAGTATGCTTGAATTTGTATATTGTACGAGTGTTAGAGCATGAGAATACAATGGAACAATGGAGTTTAAATGCTCAACACATCCTCATGGAGTTTGCTTGTGCCAACGAGAAAGAGAAAGAGCTTGGGAATCCATTCTTAGCAAGGTGACAACAATCTCTCAAAGAATGGCTAATGGTGGATTCAACTATTCAATGCAAAGCATTCTCTAGCAAAGGAGTTTTGTAAGCTTAAATCTTATCTCTTCAAGACTCATTTTTGCTAAAATTATTTATATGTTTTATTGAGGCACTTGGTTGATGATTCTTGATGCATTGTGAGTTGAATGATTGAACAAAAAGGCATGACAAAGATTTTTGATTGTTTGATTGTAGTACTTGATGCATTGAATGAAAAGCATGATTTGTGATTTTGAAATGATTATTGGATTTCTGCATTTTGAGCAAGTTTTCTATTTGTTGATAATGTATTTCCTTGTCTCAAAATACCAAATATGTCATTTATACAAAATGCCATGTTATGAGCAATAATGAAGAACTTGTATGTTGGAAATCATGGCATGTTGTTCACAAGATGTATGCTTTAATGATATATGTGCTTAAAACCTATGTGAACAAGTTTGTTTTGACATATTTGTGTTATCCAATGCTTTGGTTTTGTCAAAATATGCTTAACTTTCAAAATGACCTCCTTTGAGGCCAAACATGCATTTATTGGTAACAATTCTACCAAAATTGCAAAATCTATTGTTAAATGGTTTTTCATTCATGTTTTTCATTCATACAAGTCCAAAGTCATGTTTTACAAATGTTTAAACCCTTACTTGGACTTAAAACACTCAAAAACGAAGTTTTGGTACCTCAAAAGTTGGATTTTCTGTCAAAAAACTGTAGATACAGGATGAGGGATCGATCCCTCAACAAGCAGGATTGATCCCCCTTGAACAGAATGCAAAATCTGTGAGTCTGGAGTTAAGGGATCGATCCCCCTCCTATAGGGATCGATCCCCCCAGGCAAAAATGGCTTTCCTGCATGTTTTTCAACCGAATTTGAGAAGAACTTTTCATTGTTTTGATACTTTCTTTCTTCTCAACTTAAAATTCAATATTTTAACTTCTTTTTGATGATCTTTACAATATGAAAATTCATTGTTCATTGATATCATGCCTCAACTCCATCAATTTGTATCATTTCCAACAAATGGTATCATTTTCAACAATCAATATCATTTTTCTTGAGCTCACAAGTGGAAAATCATTTTTCTTGTTGAAAACACTCATGAATTGCATAAATCTTGAAATAATCTTGAAATATATTTTCAATGAATGCTTAAACATATAATTTTGAAGAATTATTTCAAGAATTTATGGATATATTTGAGAATTTGATGAACTTGTGCATAATGAATATTCTTCATTCCTTTTGTTCATCTTAGTCAAGCATGCTTATAGGATTATGTTTCTTAGCTTGAGTCAACTACTCCACATTAGGTTTCATGATAATTATACATCTAGTGGCAGAATAATTAAAACTTGACCTTAAGGATTGATTTCAAATGTAAATTCAACAACTGGTATAAGGTCATAATTTTCCTTGGCCTACAATGTGTGATGATAAATGGATCCTAAATGTTCAAATGCATGAAACTTTATCATCCATAAACTTAATTCTTTGTGGCCAAATTATTAAAGAACTTGAGCTTTTATGACAACACCAACAATTGATATACATGCATTGAATCTTGACTGTTTTGATGTTGAACATGCATGTTTGCTTAAGTTGAATCAATAATCGTGCCTATGAGATGAGATTAATTCCTCATAGATTATGAATTTTATTGTTAAAATATACTTAAGCATGATATTGATTTCTTTAGACAAATCCATTTTAGCTAAAATAGCATATACTCTTTGGAACCTTAAACGTTAAAATTAACTAGGGATATGGCTATTAAATGATTAAAAGGGTAATATTTCCTTGCTCATAATTAGTTAAGGACTTGAATTGGAAAATGAGCATAGGATTTTTGTGCTTAAAAACATGGAAGAAAATGTGTTTGCTTGAATACTTTGATTTTTTGAATCTTCCATATGGTATAACTTTGTGAATATGAATATGAATATGGATTAATATTTTATGATAGTGTGCTAATATTTAATTGATCCATATGCATATTTGATGATGTGAGTTGTGTTCTTGCATATTTAGAATGATTATTTTGACATGAACACACTACACATAAATATTGGATTCATGCAAAATGACTAAGTTAACCATTAGTAACAATTGGTATTTAGATTGAAATAACAATTAGTATCATTGGCAACCATATTTTCAATAATTGGTAAGCCAAAACTAAATTGTCAATTGGTATGAGCTTTAAATTGACAATTCTTCTCATGCTCCTTAGATTGAAATGACAAATAGGGAAGAATTCACATAAGCCACTTTTGCATGAAACACTTTTGTGCTAGAATTTGTAATTAATTGATATATGTCTTTATTCTATGCACACTCTTGCTTGAACATGATTTATGAGCTCATGCATATGATATGTCATCTAATTTTAGCTCATAATCATGATGTATTACCATGCACCTTAGTTGGACCTTAGAGAACAATTGATATACTTAAGTGCTTGCTTAACTTCTTACCAATTGGAACCTTCTTGCAAAATTACTTATCAACAATTGGTATAGGATCATAAGTCATATTCATTGCATGAATATTTCATACTCTTTGTGAATATTGACTTATTTATTTGTGCTATGAGTCCCATGTACTAACATGTTTCTTGTTGGATGAAGCATTTTTATCTCTTCTCACATAGCCATAATTTTAGGGGGAGCATATTTTTTCTTAGTTTTCCTTCTTTTTGCTATGACAAAAAGGAGGAGAGATAGATATTAAAAGGGAAAGATATTAAGGGGGAGAGATAATGAGGGAAAATTCATTTTCAAATCCCATGCTTATATTAAAGGGGAGCTTTATAAAATCCTGCTTTATTTGAGGGAGAGTATTTTATCAAAGAATTTTCAAAGCAAATTTACATTAAGTTTTGTCATATCAAAAAGGGGGAGATTGTTAGCTTTAAATTGCTATATGTATTTTGAAATGACAAAAACTTAAGTAAGCTTTAATGTTTTAATTCATATTGTAAATTTGCCTTATCACACATGATTTTCTCAATCCATTTTCAAGTGAACATATCAAACATTAAGACCATAATTTAATGATACATCCTTATTGGTCTTAATACTTTATAAATGTTTTGAATATTTTAGAAAATCACTTGATGAATTTTTGGACTATGTTTTCATTTGAGAAAGTCAAGAAAAACTCCCTTAAAGCTTATAAATGTTTTGGGTTGAATTAAAATAAAAAGCCATATCATTTCTAACCCAAAAGTGCAGGAAAAACCCATTCTAGAAGCATGGGATCGATCCCTTTTTGACAGAATGCCTCGGAAGGCTAGAATGAAGAAAAGGATCGATCCCTTTGGTAAAAAGATCGATCACTTTATGCCAGAAAGCCCCCAACGGCTAGTTTCTGTGAGATACAACGGCTAGTTTTTATTTTGGCTCTAACCAACGTCCACAAACCATCCAAGGGACTACAAATAGAGGCTTAGAAGCTAAAGGAAGCAAGAGGAACTACTCAGCAACTCCATAACACATATTCCTCAAATCCTCAAGCCTCAAACAACAAATCAAGAGCTCCAAAGTCTTCATCATCTATTATTCTCTTATTCCTTGTAGTGCTTAGCACAAATCTTGTATAGGTTTTCATTGAGCCTAATTTCTGTAATCACTTGCCTATTTAGAGGCATTCTTTGATTACATTATTTGTAGCCCATCATTCCTTTTAAAGGGGAGGTTTCTCTTAAGCCTTAGAAAAAGAGGGAGGTTTCTCTTTAGCCTAAGAAAAAGAGGGAGGTTACTCTTTAGCCTAAGAAAAAGAGGGAGGTTACTCTTTAGCCTAAGAAAAAGATGGAGGTTTCTCTTGAGCCTAGAAAAAGAGAGAGGTTTCTCTTTAGCCTAGAAAAAGAGGGAGTGTAACAAATTCAAGGATAGTGAATTTGGGAAAATCCTTGGGAGCGTCTCAAGATAGAGGACGTAGGCAAGGTTGCCGAACCTCTATAAATCGCTTGTGTACATTTCTCTATCCTTACTCTCTTTACTTATTTGCAATTATATTTGTGCTTATTGTTTTGAATTTATATTGCATAATTGAGTAGCCTAGAGAACTTAGAAAATATCAATATAGGCTAGAGAATTTAAGAGAATCGAAAAACGAACTTTAGCTTAGTGAAAAACCGATTCACCCCCCTCTCGGTATAGCCTATAAAACCAACACTTTACCGATAATCAAAGAAAACCTTCATGATCCTGATACGATATTTGCTTTGTTAAAGCTTCGGAGAGAGAAGTTGCTAGCACCTAAATTAAACTAGTATTCACAACACTGATTGCCTAGGCTTCTTATTTTCTCTATGTTTTGAGTTTTCATGTCATGCATATTACCAAAGTGAATATTTAATGTGCAGAGTTGCTTATAATTTATAAACTATGATAGTCTGGGTCCTTGAGGTACAATAAGTAATTAAAAAAATTAAACTATTTGATTTTATTGAACTAGATGGCTATTTATCTTAACAGAGATTTTGTGGATGGTTTTTAACAAAATTAATCATTTGGTCAAACTGCAAGAGAGTAAAACTCCAAGGGAGGATTTAACTTTCTTTCTAAGCAGGAGATAATACACCAATCATTAAGTCAAGATGGACATTCAATTTTAAAAAAGATATAAAAGAGCAATCAATTGCCCAATTTGAAAATTCGATTACTCTTAATGTTTTAATGGTTTTGAGCAAAATAAAAAAGAGCTTTTAATTTGTAGCGACCAATTTTGATTTAAAAAGACTTAATTAACCTTTTTAAAAGGTTGTAAAGATGTGAACTCAATGAATTCAAATAAAAAACAAATTAATTGATTCAACAACACAATTCAAAATGTAACAACTCTTTATCAAAGGCTCTTGACACACAGAGGAGTAAAATATTATTCCAATACCTTAGGTCATGTTTGGTATATAGGATAATGGTTAGGATATGATAATCATCATCTTATCTTATATTTAGTGTACACATTAAAGAAATGATTGGATTGCAAAGAGAATTAGTCATCCTCTTAGTTAGTCATCCTCTTAGTATAGGATGACTTAATCCTTTCCAAAAAGGTAAGGATTATTTCTAATCCTATGGGATTAGAAATAAATACTTATTTTTTATTTATTTCATTTTTAAATTTTATATTTAAAAATTAACTTAAACATTTAATAAAATAATAATGATATTTGTTTAATTAATTAATTAATCCAAAATTTTTCTTTCTTTTCATTTTTTACCTTTTTTTTCCTTTCTTTCTTTTTTCTTGTTTTTAGTAAAGAAAAATTATAATTTTGATAAAATAATATCTTCTTGAACAAATTTTTTAAAATTATTGTGATTGCCGCGACTTTCGACACTTAGTAAGTAAATTAAATATATGAATTTGGAGTATTTGGATTTTAATTGAGCATGAGGATTGCAATAAGTTGGAAGAAAAATAAATTTCGAATAATTTATGGAGTAAAGGTAAAAAAAAAAGAATTAAGGACTTAAATGGTGGATTAAAGTATTTTAATAAATTACATGGAAGTAATTTATTTAATTGGTGGATTAAAACTCTAAGAATCTAATGGTATTCAATATACAAGGATCCTTAAAGAAATAATAATAATAAATATATATTTAATATATTAAACTATATGTATATATATTATGAAAAATTATCTTATACACTGTCAATGGAGTTTTTTAACTCTACAAGCAGGGTTAGGATGATGACATGTGTCCTATTTTATTTTATTTTTTTAAATATTTTTAAAGGACACATGTCATCATCCTAACTCCGCTTGTGGAGTTAAAAAATTTCACTGACAGTGGATACGATAATAATCCATATATTATAATTAATTAGATTATAAAGTAACGTGACAAGCTTCCTGGAAGTTTGTCACGTTGTAAGTGAGTAGGTGTAAATCTACTACCAACACTTGCTTCAGCAGGCAAATAAAAAAAAATTATAAACTTAAAATTTGAGGAAGCTTGTCAAGGTGGGTAAAGGTGACAAATGAGCCAGTTAGGGCAGGTTCGGTTTCAAGTTATATTCGGGTTCGGGTTTTTTTAGTTTTATTTTTTTCGGTTTCGGATTTTTTTGATTTCGAGCATTTTTTGTTTCGAATATTTTTGGATTCGGTTATTTGTGGTTTCGGTCTGGTTTCGGGTTCGGTCCGATTTTAATCGGACGAGTTTAGCAGGCTTAGTTAAATTATTTTAAAATTTTATAAACTATAAATATTTTTATAATTTTGAATGTAATAATTAATTTAATTTTATATAGTTAAATAAAAATATAATAGAAATGCTAAATTAAAGTTAAAATTTAATAAATATTTATATAAATATAAATTTTTACATTTTAATGTTTTTATTACTTGACAATTATTATTTATTTTTTAATTTCTTGTAATATTCACATTTGTTATAAAATACATATTTATATATTAATAATTATATAAAAATTTATTTTTTAAGTGAGCCAAATATATATATATATATATATAGTAAAACTAAAAAAAAGTGAAAATCCAAAAGTATTAGCTATACAAATAAGTAACTAACAAATTATAAATAAATAACACTAAACAATTAAACATTTATATAAATGGCTTTATGCTCTTAACAATAACTTATTGGATTATTGTATTTTTTGGGTCAACATTGGGCCATTGAAATTTAGACATGCTTAGTTCAATAAATTTCTTTTTTTTTTTTTACTTTGTTTTATAACCTTTTTTAATAATTAAATTATATTTTTAATAAAATTTTAAATTTTTAAGAATTTTTTTACATTTATTTTGTTTTTTAAATATCAACATAATTAGTAATTTAATTAAATCTAACTGCATAACTAGTTAACTAGTAGTTCAATTATAATGTTAAATAAAAGTATAGTATATTTTAAAAAAAATACTTAATATTATGAATAATCGGTCAATTAATTACCTCAATTTTATTTATTTTATTTTTGATTTGTACATAAATCATAATATAACATTATTATATTAAATATAATCATACCCGTACACATTAATCAATCAAATATTTCATTAAAAATTTAGAACGTTAAATTAAATAAGTTATATACACCAATTAACATTATATTATAAATAAGAACATTTGATATAATCATATCATATACAGTTATACACCAATTGAGTATTAATGTTTTTCATGTTCACATTAACATAATAGTATTAGATATACACCAATTAATCGAATATCTAATTAAAATATTAAATAGTAGATATTACTAAATTAATTAATATAATGCTAGTTATTTAAATATAATGAATAATATTAAAAAAAATATAAAAGCAAATTTTATTAAAATTACCACTTACACAGTAATACTACTCTAATATATTTTTAAATTACACTATAATTTACTATTAGAATTATTCTTTTTATCCACACTTTAATTTTACATTTAATAGATAATAAATAAAATATTTTTAAAAAATACTTAATTCTATCAAAATAATGCTTATACACTAAGAGATTACATAATTTATTCTTAAACTGTTATTATAATATAATAGACAAATCATTATTATAAGATACCAAATTGGTTTATTCATGTATAAGATTATTATAATATAATAAATAATTAATTATTACTAGCTTGATTTATTAATGTCTTTTGTTTTAAAGCTAAAAATAAAATTACCACTAACTTGATTTATAATTTTCTCTTTCAATGATGTCCAAGTTTATAAAAAAAAATTGTACTTATATTGTTTAATTTAATTACTTAACTTTTTCTAATCTTAAAAACTTGAATTTTAATTTTAAGATTAGGTTTTTTTTTAATCTAAATTCAATATCTTTCTATACTTAAAACTTTAAGAAAATATAGTTTAAATTTAATTTTATTAAAAATATTTTTAATTTGTTGTACAAAATATCAAATTCAAAGTTTCAAACAAATATTGAAATTATATAATTTTTATATATTTGATTTATTATTGTATTAAAATTAAAATTTTATTATAAAATAAAAACAATAAAATGTTAAAATGATTTTTATAATGAAATCAAATTTAAATTAATAATATATTTATTATTATAAATGCAACATGTGAAGACCATGAAATTTCGAAAATAAATAGTAAATATCCGGGAAATTTAAATTTGGATAAATAGAAATAAAAAAAATGTATAATTATTTTGGATATTAAGAAAATCAAAATTTAAGGAATAAAAAGATATATATTTATATAATTATAAAATGATATTATATAAATATATTTTAAATGTTAAAGAAATAAAAATGTGTATGTTTATATACTTATAATTAGATTACATAAATATATTTTCATAAATTTTATACAAGTACATATGTAAATATATGAAATATTATTATATCTTGATATATAGTATTTTATATTTCAAACTAAATACATATGTATGTTATTATACATTTGTGTGTGTGTGTGTGTATATATATATATATATATATATATATATATAAAAATTAATATATGAAATATATATTATTTTAAAAATCAAAGTATATAGATATATATATATATGTGAAATCATTAATATAAAAATATATATCTATATATAGTACAAAAATATGTATTTATATACATATATATTATAAATATTATATTTATAAATATATTTTATAAATATAATTAAAAAAAAGAGGAGCGGGAATCGGGATACCCGATTCCCCCCCTCATTTTCCTCCTCTGTTACAACAGAGGAAGGAAACCCAAGGGGGAATGCCAGCCACCGTCGACGGCGAGAAGAGAAAGGAGGGGCGGAGATGACGCCGGCGAGGTGAGGGAAGGAAGTCGGCGGCGGAAAGAAGTGAAGAAACGAAGCTAAAGCAGAGAGGAAAAGAGGGAAAAGAGAAAAGGAAAAGTGACGGTGCCGCCGATCTGGCCACCGCCACACCACCCATGTCGACAGCGGAAGGTCAAGGAAGAGGTGAGGAGGGCCCGACGGTGAAGGAAACGGCGGAGGAAGGAGAAATGTGGAGGAGAAAAGAGCCGAACCACCACCTCCTGATCCACCACCGCTGGCACCGCTGTTCGGGAAATGGAGGCCAGATCCGACTTCGTGGCAACAGCGGGATGCTGTAGGGTGGTCGAACCACCGAAAAAGGTGGCCGTCGGTGGCCGAACCGGCCAAGCAAAAACTGAACTGGTCTGACCCGACCCGACCCGATCCGATCCGACCTGGCCCGACTTGGTCAACTCGACCCCACCCGACCTGGCCAGAAAAGAAAAAGAAAAAAAAAAGAAAAAGAAAAGAAAGGAGAAAAGAAAAAGAAGAAAAAGAAAAAGAAAAGAAAGGAGAAAAGAGAAAAGAGAAAGAAGAGAAGGAAAGGAAAAAGAGGAAGAAGAAGAATGGAAGAAGAAAGAAAAGAAGAAGAAAAGAAAGAAATGGGTAAGGAAAATTAGAAGATTTCGATATATTTTTATGGAATTTATTAGAAATTGTTGAATGTTCTTTAAATGAAAACATGTGTTAATTATTGAAATTGTAGCAAAACGGAAATGGGATGAATGGTGGAGTGCGCCTAGGCTCGAAAGTCGGATAATGCGCTAAGCTTTGGCGAATAGGTAAGATACTTTTATAAAGCATTTGTAGCATTATATTATATGATTTGGAACTATGATTTTGATATGATGCATATTGAAATGATTTTTAAATGCTAAGAGGACTTATAATTGGTGGTAGGGGTCTTAGTAAGAAATAAATAAATGATGAGAATCAATGGCTGTATGGATATAAATTGTAGTTTCCTTGCAGGAGGTTCTAACAAATTAAGCCGTTATGCTGTCGAAATTCATAAAAAAATGTGATGAATAAGATCAAAGTTTTTCTTGTATAGATGGAATTGGATAGAATTATCGAGAGATAAGTATTGAAAAGACACTAACATATTGCCAGAAAGACTTAATTTTTGGAATGGTTTGAATAAGTAAATGGCTGAATGAATAAATTGTGAGAATATTGACGGAGTGATGATCTTAGAAATTATTGATTTTCTAATCGTCTAGATTCTTGGAATAATTTCGAACATGATAATACGGACATTGCAAGAGATTGGTGTTGAGATGGTTTTATCGTAATACATTGCATTGTCAAATATATGAGAAATAATAATCGGGCCTACACTTGTGGAGGTGGTCTTAATATTGACATGTAGCACACGATGAATAGTTATGATATTGAATTTTAATAAATGTACACTACATGCATACATAATCTTATTGGAAGTGAGGTTGAGTTCCGACATAATCTAATCACTGATAGATTTAAATAAATAAGTGACTCGGAGAAATTTGGGAGATATGATAAATGGCCCATTTTAGTGTTGTGTTTGAGATGATGATAATAAGAAAATAGATTGTGATGCCTTGTGGACATCTGATAGAACACACATCTACATAAAAGTATACTTATACATGATCATGTTAAATAGATGTGAATTGGGATTTGTGCAGTAATATGGACTGTCGTAAGGCGACTGAAATGATTGAAATACTGTTAATAGTGTGTGGGGCCCCGGTTCTCGTTGGTCCGGTCCCACTCAACCGTATTGTCCACTCTGGAGTGCACCTGGGGCCACCGTGCCACATGGCGTGCACCCACAGGCCAACGCTCCTCACGGATTTCTTTCGCGTCCCGGAGGGTTCGAACACTTGATCTTAATCAAATGTCAAACACCTCCAACCATTGGACCTAGTTGAATGGGATCGAAAAATACGGTTGAGTGGGACCGGGCCCCATAATAAAATGCGCGTTTTATTGTGGGGCCCCGGTTCTCGTTGGTCCGGTCCCACTCAACCGTATTGTCCGCTCTGGAGTGCACCTGGGGGCACCGCGCCACATGGCGTGCACCCACAGGCCAACGCTCCTCACGGATTTCTTTCGCATCCGTTGCTACTCGAACCCTTGACATCCAAGCGATCGAGAATTTTCTAAATAAATATAGGTATCTGGAAAAAAATTTAATTTGGACAAATTAAAATCCAAATTAAATAAGAATGAAATTGGAGAAATTAATTTGGATATTAGGAAATCCAAAATTTAAAGAAATAAAAAGGTATATATTTATATAATTATAAAATTATATTATATAAATATATTTTTAATGTTAAAGAAAAAAAAGAGTGAATAAAAATATAATTATATAAATAGATTATATAATATATTTTTACACGTTTTAAAACAACTATATATATATATATACACGAAATATATATTATTTAGATCAAAGTGTATATATATACATATATTTCAAGATAAAGTATGTATATATGTATATATATTAAATTTTAATAGTATATGATATATATATATAAATATGATTTTATATATATAAAAAAAATGAAAATGAAATAAAAAAAAAAGGGGGGAATCGGGATGTTTCCTCCTCTGTTAAAACAGAGGAGAAAACGTAAAAAACAAAAGGGATGCTTGTGTCGGCTGGCCGAGAGGAAGGAGAAGGGAGAGAGAGAGTGACGCCGCCGGTGAACAGAGGAGGAAGAAGAGAGAAGCCAACCGGCGACGAACGGAGAAAGTAAAGGAGAAAAGCGAACGAAAAACAGAAAAGAAAAAGAGAGAGGAGAAAAAGGAAAGAGGGAATGCCGGTCGATCCAGATGCCGGCACCGCCACCAACGCCACCGGTGAAGACCCACGAAGGACAAGGTGGCCACCGGCGGTGAAGGAAACGGCGGAGGAAGGAGAAAAGAGGAAGGAAAAGGGCCAAAACCCACGGACCCAGATCCGGCGCCGTCGCCGGTGATGGGGCAAAACTGAGACCAGATCTGGCATCCCTGCAACCATGGCTAGCTGTGGAAGGTGCGAACCGGCGGTGATGCCGGCGAGAAGAGGCTGAACCGGCCAGCAGAAATGAACCGGGCCGAACCGGCCTGAATCGGTCCGAACCGGTTCAGGCCAGGAAAAAAAAAGGGAACAGAAAAGAAAAAGGAAAGAAAAAGAAAAGAAAGAAGAAAAGAAAAGAAAAGGAGAAAGAAAAGAAGGAAGAAGAAGAAGAAGGAAAGGAAAAAGAAAGAGAAGAAAAAGAAAAAAAAATGTGGTAAGGAAAATATAGAAAATAAATTGATGGTAATTATTGAATAATTTATGGTTATATTGATGTAGTGCATTGATATTGAAATTGTAGCAAAACGGAAATGCGACGAATGGTGGAGTTCGGTAAGGCTCGAAAATCAAAAAGTGCGCTAAGCTTGGCGAACAAGTAAGATACTTTTATAAAGCATTAGTAGCATCATATTGTATATGGGATTTTATCATTTTTATATGATGCATAGATGGAATGAATTTAAATGGAATTGTGAAAATTTTTATATGATTTATAGATTGAATTGATGTTAAAAATGCTAAGAGGACCCACAACTGATGGTGGGGGTCTTAGTAAGAGATAAAGAAAATGTGAGAATCAACGGCTGCAATTATAAACTGTTTTCCGTGCAGGAGGCTTAGTAAAAATTAAGCCGTTATGCTGCCAAAATTTTTAGGAAAATATCTGAGGAAAAAGATTAAATTTCTCACATAAATGGAATCTTGGAGATAATTATTGGAAATAAATATTAAAAGGATTTTATGGTATTTCTGAAAGAGTTTGATATTGAAATCGATGGGAAGATAGATCATTGAAAACGATAATGTGATGAATTATATGGTCTAAACCTTGTAGAATTGATAAATCAAGTGATTTTAATATCACAAATGGTATCAAGTTGAGATTGAGGTGAAATTAATTATTAGACAGATCACAGATAAAAGTGATGGTAATTATATGATACAACTTAAAAGAGAAAAATCGAAGTTGTGATTTAGATGGTCAAATGATAGAATGGCGGAATTATCAATCGAGTGACGATTATAGAATTGATAGATTCAAATAAATGGACTGTCTTAGTGGTATGATTGTGATATCGATGTTAAATAGATGTGAACTGATATTTTTGCAATAATATGGATAGTCGCAAGGCGACTCAAATGATTGAAACACTTTTGATAGTGGAAATTGGCAAATTCTTTTAAGTGGTAAATTGCCAATCAAAAATCGAAGTGAAGACGTTTTATAGATAATTTTAGTATGATATTACATTCTACAGGCCATATGAAAAGTGAATTGAGGATTGTGATATGATTTTATGATAGTGAATGAAATTGAACCGCAAGTCGAAAATTCTGAATATGTACCAATAGGTCAAACCATAAATGGAATTGATAAGCGATTATTGATCTTGTGGTTTTACGATCCTCGATGTCGACTCTGGAATAGATATCGAATGAGGATATTAGTATTTCATAATTTCAGTATCCTGATGGCTATATGGAAACATGATATTTAGATGCTCATAGACACTAAGAGCATTCACACTGATGATGTGGTTCTAGTATCGGTAATAAAAGTACAATTGATTATTATAGTCGATAATTATCGAAAAAGGATATTGAATACCGAATGGTTTGAATACCAAGTGATCTGGTTATTAAATAATTAGAGTATTGAACAATCTGAATACTGAATGAAATGAATCTTGAATGATTTGAATAGTGATTTACTGATTTGACATAAGGAAAGTCTTGAAATCGAATAACTGATGGTGATAAAGTTAAATGAATCGCTTCAGCGTATTTGATGAAAATAATACCGAAGTTGCATACTGAAATGTTTTATAGCATCGCATTTAAGCATGCTTTCTTGCAACTTGAAACATTTTAATAATGTTTATATGAATACTAAAAAGTATTGATTTGTTTTAAAATGAAAGTATATGGTAGATATATATATTTTGATATATGAAATATCATACAGAATTTTACCATATGCTTTACATGATATTGAAAATAAAGCTATAGATTTAAATGTTTTATGAGACTGTAGGCACCCTAAAAGAATTAAATTCAATAAAGCATAGTGGAAACCGCTTAATTGGAGCTTTGCTCATTAGGCAGATATGCTTGTCCGACAATAGTCGTGGACAGGTCTCAGTCACGCCTGATCAGTGGGGCTGAGAGAGATGAGGTCTATGGCCATAGATAGCGCCCTAGTTGGTTTCCAGGGGACGATGACATGATTTTCACTGCTAGCTACAGTGATTTAAGTCTTTATTGATAGAGATGATAGGGATTTAGCCTAGTCTCTAACCGATATGATATGAAGTCTAGAGTATGATTTTATTGATATGAACTCTAGACTTGACATGATATATACTGTACATGAAACAGATTTGAAATGAAATATGTTTTGAAACAGTACATGTTTTAAACATGTTTTAAAAGTCCATGAGATATGATTTCGACACTTATATGATTTATATGTGATTTTGTGTCGAACATGGCATGATATGCGGTCTAAGTATAGTTTGATTTGATATGAACTCTAGACCTGATATGATTTATAGAATATGTTTTAAAAGTATATGATAATGATTTCGACACTTACATGATTTACATACGATTTTGTGTCGAATTTAAAATGATATGCGGTCTAGAGTATAGATTGATTTGATATGAACTCTAGACCCGATATAACTTATAGTAAATGAAAATGTTTTAAAACCGCACATGTTTTAGACATGCTCCGAAAACGAATACATGAACTGAAATTGAACATGTTTCTATCATGCCTTAAAGGCAAATTTGAAATGAATTGAAAATCCAAATGTTGAGCATGTCCTAAAGTATATATGATATGATTTGAGATGATAGCGGTTTATACAGAAAAATTACATGAATTGCATATTAAACCCTGACATGATAATATGCTTAGCACATGAGAATTCCATGAGGAATGTCGTGACTCGACGTTAATGATGTTTCATCTATACGATGACATGAGATGATATGATATATGAACATGAGATTGATATGAAGAGAATTCTGATCTCACTCTATCGTGATCATAAATTCCCAGATGATAAGTGATATGAATTGATGTAATACGGGAATATGATTGTTAAATGTAAAGTGAATTCGATAGGATATCTGCATTAAACATGGAGAATATGTGAAGAGTGTCATGACTCGGTGGTAGCGATATTTCATCGATATGATGTCATGATATGATATGAAACAGGAATATAGAAATACACGAATAGAATTATGACTTCGTACCACCGTGATCATGATCCACAATATGAGAATTGATAAGAGATGATATGAGAATTGATAAGAGATGATAGAATACAGAAATATGATTATGAAATGAAAAGTAAATATGAGAATTGATATGAGATGATAGCATACCAAAGTATGATTATGAAATGAAAAGTGAAAATGAGAAGTGATAATGAGATGTATCGCTGAGAAAGGATTAACTGTAATTGCATCCTTGCAAGTTTTAAGCATTGCAGTTTAAGGCAGTATAATCCTACTCTTGTATTTATATTAGTATCTTACTGAGCCGTGGTTTTGCTCACCCCACTAAATTTCATCTCTTTCAGATTATTGAAATTAACATCTGCATTTTAGCTGCTCAGTGGGCATCGGAGACGGTGTATGTACTTGGTACTAGTCTTCTGAGGTATATGTTCCTTATAAAATACTTGTTTACATGTAAGACTTAAATCGATGCACAGTACATATTCTGTTTAACAAGTCGGGATGTAACTAAGAACCGTTTCCATGTTTGTTTAATATTTAAATGGAATGACTATAGGTCACCTAGATAGTATAGTAACTACACTGACACCGAATACAAACCTTAAAATGAAAAAGAAAAATTTAGTCCATAAATTTGTAGACTAAGAAAAGTATAAGAATCAAGTAAAAGTCGCGGTCTTCGGGTCGTGACATAGTGGCAATTGGCCAAATCTCCTAAGTGGGTAAATTGCTGACCCAATTGTGATTCGATAATATCTTTGTAGATAATTATAGTGTGACATTACACAGACCATATGAAAATTGATTTAAAACTGTGACTGAGTTGGTGATAGTGAATGAAATTAGGCATCAAGTTGGAATTACGAATGGGTGCCAATATGCTAGACCATAAACAGATTTGATAAATGACTATTAATCTTGTGGTTGCAATTCCCTCGATGTCGACTCTGGAATATATCTTAAATAGTGATATTGGTAATGACAAAATTGCAGTATCTTGATGATTATAGAGAAATACGATATCTAAATGTTCATAGATACTAAGACGACTCATACTGATGGTGGTAGTCCTGGTATTGATAATGAACTATATAAGTGATTGTATAGTCGATAACTGTGGAGAAAGAATATGACATATCGAGGAACCACAATGAATATCGAATTTACCTATTAGGTATGATCTGATTGAAATCAAAAGGATGGAAATGAAGGAATTGAATTATAGTGAACGCTATAATTAAATGACATGTTTGATGAAAATGATAGTTCACTGTTTGAACTTGTGATTTAAATTGCATTGCATTTAAGCATGCCTTGTTACAACCTAAAACATTTTAATAATGTTTATATGAATACTTTAAAGTATTGATTAGTTTTGAAAGGAAAGTATATGGTAGATATATATATTATATATAAAACTTCTTAAATGATGATACCATATGCTTTACATGATTTTGACAAGAAAAGATAAAGATTTAACTATTTTATGAGACTGCAGGCACCCTAAAAAGAATTAAACTCAATAAAGCATAGTGAAAACCGCCTAATTAGAGCTTTGCTCATTAGGCAGAGATGCTTGTCTGACAATAGTCGTGGATAGGTCTCAGTCACGCCTGATCAATGGGGCTGAGAGAGATGAGGTCTATGGCCATAGATAGCGCCCTAGTTGGTTTCTAGGGAACGATGACATGATTTTCACTGCTAGTTACAGTGATTTAAGTCTTTATTGATAGAGATGATAGGGATCTAGCCTAGTCTCTAACCGATATGATATGAAGTCTAGAGTATGATTTTATTGATATGAACTCTAGACTTGACATGATTTACATAGTACATGAAACATGTTTGAAAAGAGAAATATTTTGAAATTGTAGATGTTTTAAACATGTTTTAAAAGTATGTGATATATGATTTCGACACCTATATGACTTGTATATGATTTTGTGTCGAACGTGACATAATATGCAGTCTAGAGTATAGTTTGATTTGATATGAACTCTAGACCTGATATGACTTACAGTATATGTTTTAAAAGTACATGATATATGATTTCGACACCTATATGATTTGTATATGATTTTGTGTTGAACATGACATGATATGCGGTCTAGAGTATGGTTTGATTTGATATGAACTCTAGACCTGATATGACTTACAGTATATGAAAAATGTTTTGAAAACACACATGTTTCAGACATGCTCTAAAAACGAATACATGATTGCAATTGTACATGCACCGATCATGTTTTGAAAGTAATTATGAAATGAATTGAAAGTTTTATGTTGAGCATGTTCTGAAGTATATATGATATGATTTGAAATGATAACAGTTTATACAGTGAAGTTACATAAGCTGTCTACTAAATCATTAGTGTATTATACAAAAACATGAAGAGTATATGAGGAGTATCATGACCTGGTGGTATCGATATTTCATCTACATGATGTCATGATATGATGTGAGCCATGAATATAGAAGATGCATGAATATAGAATATACCCGAAGAGAGTTATGACTTCGTACCACCGTGATCATGATCCTCTATATGGAAAGTGATATGAGACGATAGAATACGGAAGTATGATTAAAAGTGGAAAAGTGACTTGTTACGATACCTCATTTGGACATGATGTACTATGAGAATGATGAGAGTATGGACTAATAGTGCATGATATTCAAATTGAACATGACATATTGTTGTGCGATGCACTATAGTATAAGGATGAGAAGATTGAAAAGCGATTAAGCTAATTTATATAAAGATCTGAGTGATAGACAGACAATAGGAATTAAGATAACGAGATGTTATCGATGGAAATGATGAATTGTAATTGCAAACTTGCAGGTTTTAAGTATTGTGGATTAAGACAGTATAATTCTACTCCTGTATTTATATAGTATCTTACTGAGTCATGGTTTTGCTCACCCTATTCAATTTCATCTCTTTTCAGATTATTGAAGTTACAATATACTTTGAGAGCTCTTAAGTGGGCCTTCGGAGATGGTATACAGGTTTGGCACTGACCATCATCCTGCGAATCCACTTCGTTACTTTGAGGGATACATTTTTGTAAATCTCTTGTTTACATGTACAGACTTTAATTAATACACAGTACGTATGTTGTTCAATGAGTCGGGATGTAACTTAAAGATCTGATAAAATATTGCATAGAGGATCAGTGAAATTAGAGTAGTAACTACACTGACACCGAATACAAACCTTAAAAAGGAAAAAGAAAAATTTAGTCCATAAATTTGTAGACTAAGAAAAGTAAAAGTATTAAGTAAATGTCGCGGTATTCGGGTCGTGACACAACAAGTATAATATTAAAAATTATTTGATATCATATATTATAGTGTTTTAATTTAATTTAATTTAATTTAATTAAACAGATTCAATATTTATTTTGCTAGTAATACATAATTGATAAATTTGTATAATAAATAATAATTGTTTTCAAAATTTTAAACTTTTTAATTAAAAAAATGTATCAATTATTTATTTATTTTTAAATAATAATTATATAATTATAATTCGGGTTTTCTCTGGTTATAAATTCAGTTTTTTACGGGATTTGGATCGGATGGGTCTCGATTTGAGATCGTATCAGGCTTGGGTTATGTCAGGTTCGGGTTTTTTTCTGTTTCGAGTTTTTTCATCTCAGGCTTTTTGGATTGCCGACCTTTGACTTTTTTGGTCAATTCGGGTTGGTCCTGGTTAGGTCTCGGGCTAGTTTTTGCCACCTCGAAAGGTGAGTGGCTGCCCACTCACCAACGCCTGCCATAGGTATTTTAAAAAATATATATAATAATAAAAAGAAAAGAAAGATCACCACTCACACCCCAGTCTGTTGAAGCATACTGGTTTTAAAGAAAAAAAAATAAAAGAGAAGAAAGGAAAGAAAGAAAGGAGAGAAAAAGAAAGAGGAAGGAAGAGAAGAGAAAGAAAGAGCGTTGGAGAAGGAGATCAACACCAGACAACAGGCAAACTCAAGGTGGTCGACGACAAGCCAGGAGAGACAGAAAGAAGGAAAAAAAAGAGGAAAAAGAGAAGATTTTGGTAATATCTCTTAGAGATTTAGCTTAAAAATTATAAGAAAATTACTATTAATGTTTATTGAATTTATAGATTAATTTATATATTTATCTAAGAGTATTTGGTGTTGTTGAAATGGTAGTGAAAGTAACAAAGATGTGATTTGGCAGTTGGGGAAGCTTGGAGCTCGTCAAAGAACTGAGCTTTGACACTCGGTAAGACATTTAAATAATTCAGAATTAGGATTCAGAATTAGGATTATATTGTGTAGGGTAGAATTAAATTTATTCGTACTTGGTTGGATTATTAGAGAAAGATTCGATTATAATGTATATGTTTGAATAATTGGTTGATATAAACTGTGATGATACAAGTATGTTGGCGATTGAATGAAGATGGTTTCAAGTATTAAAAAAAATAATTCGATTGTATTATCTACGCTAGAATGATTGATCGATATAAAAATATGTTGGTACAAGTACGTTGGCGATTGAATGAAGATGATTTCAACTATTAGAAAATAATTCAATTATATTGTGTACGTTAGAATGGTTGATTAATATAAAGATGTGATGAGATATTTTGTGTTTGAATGAAGATTAATTGTGTAAAAAAAATAATAATAAAAACAATTCAATTAGATTGTATTTGTTAGAATGATTAATTGATATAAAGATTTGATGATAAGAGTATGTTTGTAGTTGGAGAAAGATATTTAGTTGGTATGCAATAAGAAATATTGTGAAATGTATGGAATGAGGACATGATGAATGGTCCATCTTAGTAGTGTGATTGAGATGATGAGAATAAGAAAATAGACTTGTGATGCCTTGTGGACATTTGATAGAATACATGTCTACCTAAAAGTATACTTGTACATGTCTATATTAAATGGATGTGAATTGGGATTATTGCAATACTATGGATGGTCGTAAGGCCACTTAAATGATTGAAATACTATTGAGAGATGGTCAAGTGATATGTGAAAGGTCAATAAGGGCCATGGTACATTAGTTGTCATGGTAATGTGAGCTTGGAGAAATAGATAAGTGATTTTAATGTCATATGAAAATTGTCGAAAATAAAAACACATAATTGATAATTGTGAAAGGATAAATTATGATAATGAAGTTAGAGATTTGAAATTTTATGCTTGGTTGAGATTTGAGACAGCTAAGTGATAGTGTTTTTGGAATAATGCTTAGTACTATGCTTGTGATTTGAATTAGAAAGTCATGAGTGTTGCACATCTCATCACTCTTATTTTAAAACTCATGTTTTAAATGCACTAGCTTAAAGTATTACACGAGATAAAAGTGAGATTTTGGAACTATGCATCGGATTTTTTTTTAATTATTTGAAGAGTGAACCTATTGAACTCAATTGTTCAAAATAGCATATGATATAATTGCATTTGCTTAAGTGGTTTTTGAAAAAAAAAATGCTTGATGCAGCTTTTATGATTCGTTTTAGAACAAGTGGATTTTTGAACTATTGAACTACAGAACCAATGAACCTTTGATTTTAGAGATTTTGGATGATATGAGATGATAGTGCTAATAAAGCACTAGTGGATCACCTGAATGGGTGATTAGTGGCTTGTCCAACAATAATCATGAACGGGTTTTGGTTCACACTTGATCAGTGGAACTAGAGACTAGTGGATCTTTGGCCATAGATGAGTGACTCACTGAATAGTTACAGTGAGATACATCTGTATATACAAGTGGACTCTGAGTCGGGCAATAAGCCTTAGACGTTAATCAGAGGAGTGAACAATTAAGCCAAACCTCAAGATTTCAATTGTCTTATTCCAAACAGTGTTTTATCGAATAGTGAACTTTGAGTCAGGCAATAAGCCCAAGACATTAATTAGAGTGTTTTATCAAAAAGTGTTTTATTAAATAATGAAAGATTTACCGAACAGTGAAGGATTTTATCGAATAGTGAAAAAACTTATTGAATAATGAAATGATTATCGAACCATGTATAATATTTTAAATATGATATTGTTTTAGCATGCATGAATGTATTTTATTTACCAGTAGCATGATATCATTGTTATACATGACATGTCTTGAGACTGCATTGGTTCTAAACATGGTTGATACTACTTCTGACATGATTTTTAGTGATTCCTAATTTTGAAATCATGAGTAAAGCATTTTCATGCATAGTGAACCTTGAGCTTGAGCATAACCTAAGCTTTGGTATGTATTTTGAGAACTTTGTACCACACTGATGATTTATGAAGTGATTTTTCATACTATTTGAGCACATGAAATGTAGTATGAAGGGTTTTTATAACTTTCATGCTTTTACTCATTCAGTGTACTTTATACTCACTACATAATAGACTGAATTCGTTATATGTAGGCTGTATGGATTGTGATATTGGGATAGAGAACGATTTTGTGGATTGATATTTGATCGAATGTTTTCTATTGTGGATTTATATTGCATAAACGATGTATATTAAGGATTGATATTGGGGTGTATGATATGGTATAATTGCATTGATTGATTGGTGTGCGGAACGAGGATAATGAGGTATTTCAAAGTACCCTTTTATCGATAATCCAAACCCTAATTCACCTAGAGTTATTAGGACATCATCTTAGTATAGTTATGAGATGTTATCGATTGAAATAATAAATTACAATTGCAAACTTAAAGGTTCGTGCATTGCATTTAAAACAGTATAATTCTACTTCTGCACTTATATAAATGACTTACTGAGCCGTGAATTGCTCACCCCTTAATTTCACTCCCTGTAGATTATTTGAGCTAGACTCAAGCTTCTGAGTATTTGTGTAGGCTCTTGAGGACTGTACTCGGTTGTGGTACTTGTCAACGTCCTCCGAGCTTTGCTGTTGAACTTTTGAGGTATACAAATTGTATATCATTTTGTTAATTGTGCAGACTTTACTTTCACAGTACTGGGTACCAAAGTGATATGGGATGTAACTTAGGTTGTGCTGGATTATTGTATAGGTTCATATAATTATCAAGAGCAATCTGTGATAAGATTATATTTTGATAAATGTATAACTATGAAATGTGGAAACATTGCGATGAATCTTGGAAACATGTATAATGCATTATGAGATGAATTATGGATTGTAGAACTATCTGTATTGTGGATATTAAATGAAATTTCATTGCAGGTAGTTAATTGGGAAAATCTCAAAATATAAGGGGGTATTTTCAATTTGTTTTCTAAGCAAGAAGTATTGAGAGTTAGAAAAGCTTATTACTTGCCTTAAAGGTTCAAATACTCAACCATGGATTAAAGTTTAAGTTATTAGGGATAAAGCATAAAGAAAAGATTGGTATCATTTAGTGACTATACTGACACCGAATACGAACCGTCAAATAAAAGAAAAAATTAGTCATAAATGTTGTGATGTAGTAAAAATGCAAGTCATGGCTTTCGAGTCGTGACAATTATTTTTGGAAATATTTAAAATTTTGAAATCATTTTTTAGAAAATAAATTCTCAAACGTAAAAGTTTATAAAACATAATTTTTAGCTAGTTATTTCTTACATTTAAATTTTTATTTTTTCTTTCTTAATTTCTTTCTTTTTTACCTTAAAAAAAGGAAAGAAAAATAACTATTAACCATAAAATTATTAGAAATTATATGTTTTAATTAATAAATTTAAGTTGTATTTTTACCCTTTTTTTATATTTCCTTCTAATTGATAGAAAAAGAAAGAAGATAAAAAAACCATAAACATAAAGAAAAATATTTAAGAATTGTCTTTTAGAAAAATTAGTGTAATTAAAAAAAAACTTAGTTCCTAGAAAAACTCAATTTTCTAAAAATAAATATATTTAATTTACAATAACAAAATTATTTTAAATTTAAATCATATAAAAGAAATAAAAACAAAAAGGAAAGAAAACAAAAAATTTTAAAAGGTATAGAGAACTTTTTGTAAAAATTCATTTTTTAACAAAATATTTTTTTTGAAAACGTAATATAAATTTTTAAAACTTATTTTAATGAAAAAATAACTAATAAATTTGACTATTAATTATAATATTATAAATAATATTTAAATTTTTAATTTTTTTATTAATATTTATAACAAAAAATTTATAAATTTAAATTATGTTACTTTAAAAAAGAGCACTAAAAAAATCATCTTATCTTGCTTTTAATTTTACACATAACAAATATGGTGAAAGACATAAAAAATCATCATATCTTATTCTTAATCCTTATACATACCAAAAATAAAATAGGATGATATAATCTAATATTATTCTACCTATAATTTTATATTATTCTATCTTATCCTCATCTTATGTACCAAACATGACCTTAAAGACTTGAGAAAAGTTGAACACACCAAGAATTCAGATTACATCTCGTTCATTATATTAAATTGTAGAAGTCTTTTATGCATTATTTCTTGCAGAATATAAATAATACACAAAAGGATAATTTTACCATTCATTAAAAAAGTTTTGTAATTTGATTTCATTAGTGTAGTAAAATCAAACAAGAGTCTTATTTAGACTTGATCTGTGATATTCATACATCTACCATTCGTACACATTTATAGATATAATATGATTATCGAAATGACCTGTTCTTTGCAAGAATAAAAGGATAATGGATGGTAGGCCCCACAAGACTTCCGGTGTTTCGGAGCAAGTGAAGCATGGTGGACATAATATTTTGGAGCTAAATATGAATAAGGTAAGAAATTGAACTGTAAACTAGTTTGTTTGTGCATTTTTGAGAAGTGTGCAAACAAATTAAAAATGACGATTAAGTTCATAGGTCAATAGAATTTTCGTAAATAACGGTCAAACAAAGTTGACTTTGGACCCACTATCAATGATAGAAAATTTTTGATAAAATAAGGCTCTAGGCCATGTGGACTGATGGAATTAAACCTACATAAAAATATAAATATATGAGATTTTACGGTTAGGGGTATTTTGGCAATTTTGCTCAAATTATCAGTCGAACTTTGATAAAATCTCAACCAAGAGTTAGATCAAGTTAAATAGATATATTTCATGATGAAATAAAATATTTTGGAGATTAGATTGATTGTTTAAAACAAAGTCAAACCAAAAAGGGCAAAATTAGAAGATTACTTAAACATAAGGGTAAAATAGTAATTTTTACCATAAAATATTATTTTTAAGTGAAATTTCCAGCTTCTTCTCCAGCATGTTTGGCAGCAACCAGCAGCTTCATTTTTCCTCCATAATCAAACCTTGTGAAGAGAGAGAAAGCCTAGGAAACTATATCGAAAACTCAACGAAATCGAAAATTTCCTTCACCAAAGTTGTTCTCCTCAACTTTCTCTATCTTCCCATACCAAAATCATCATCTAAATCAGCCAAAATAAGGGTGTGGGGTCTTTTGAAAGATTCAACCAAGGTGAGATATATTAGTAAAGTTAATTTTTTTCATGTTTCATGATTAATTACTATGAGATTAAGGTGTTTAGATGATTATTTAAGCTTGAATTAGTTTAAAACTAGGAAGAACACCTCCTTAGGGTTTCCGTCAAGGTTGTTCATGCATGGACATGTTGAAATTTGATGAGAAAATGATGTAGAAAAATTGCAGAATTAATGTAGAGTAGAAATTCAAACTTAAATGGAAGAAAATACTATGAAATGTTAAGGAAGCTCAATTCGGCCAAGGAAGGGGAGGAAGAATCTTTCCTGATTTTGATGCATTTTGGGTCTAGAATAATGTACAAATTAATAGGAGACTGTAGGCAAAATCGGAACTGAAATCGAAGTTGTTTAGCTGAAGTTGCAGTGTTAACACTGGTGTAACTGAAATGAAAGTGTAATAACTGTGATTTTCGAAATGATTAATAAACAGATATAACTTAGACTAGTATAAGTTAATAAGAGGTATTCAACAGTTATAGAAATTACTTTATTAAGTAAAGATTTAATTATAAGAATTTAAATTAAAATGAAATTTTAGGATTAAAATTAAGAGGATAAATATATATTTAAATAAATGGATATATATTTATTAAAAAGATAAAAGATATATATATATATATATATAATATAATATACTATATATTATAGAATATATAATATAATTAATTAGATTATATTATAATTGTTATATAATATAATATAATAAAAAAATAATATGTTTATATATTATAATAAAAGATATAATATAACATTTTATATAATATTATATTATATATATTATATTATATAAAATATATTAGATATATTATATAAAAAAAATATGATTGTTGAAAAAAGTGACAAGCTTCTTAAAGAAGCTTGTCAGTGGGTGGTGGGTGAAAACCCACTCACCCAAGCAGACGTGAGTTATAAAAAAAAATATTATTAAACTAACTAATATAATAAGTTGAAAAGAAATAGAAAAAAAAAAGAAGGAAATGAGAGATAGGAAAGGAGAGTGAGAGGCGAGAGAAAAAGTGAGAGAATGCCCGAGAAAAGCTAAAGAAAAAAAAAAAAAGGAAAATTGAAAGGAGAAGGAGTTGAAACAACTTTTGAGGCAGGAACGGTGCGCAAGTCCTTCCGACGCCAGCTATTGGATGAGATTGGGCACCGTTACAGGGGATTTGAGAAGCTGACTCTGTGGTGCTGGTTCGGACTAATAAAAAGGGGCTAAAGGCTGTTAAATAGGTACTGTAAGGTGAGATTTTGGTGCTAGTTTATATTGGATTTTGTGGATTTTAAAGGCTGGTTAAAGGCTGAAAAGAGGGATTTTGAGGACTGTTAAGGAAGCTGAAATGGCAGTGTTTAAAGGTTGGCTTTGTATTTTTTTTTAGGTAAAAAAGAAAAGAAATGAGGAAGAAAAAGAGGGAAAGGAAATTGTAAAAGAAAGTTATATTTTTTTTAGGAAATTTTTATATGATAGTATTTAATTAATTTTTAAGTGAATATGTGCATTTATTTAATTTGTAGAATAGCATAAGTGCACTTGGTGGAGACTTGGCTAGGCTTGGAATTTTGTCATAGAGCTAGTGTCGAAATTCGGTAAGAGACGTGTTATGCTATCTATTTTTATAAAAATAAATTAGAAATTTAATTTATTTGATTGATACTAAGTCATTTGACAATGTTTGAATGTGTAGCGCGATGTTAAGGCAACGAGCGCGAATTTAGCTAATTTAGCGTGCACGCTAAGCTCGAAGAGAATAAAAAAGGGAAAAAGGGGTGTAATTTGGAATTCGGCGAAGGTTGGAGCCCATCAAAGCGTCAAGCTTTGACATTAGGTAAAATACTTTTATAAGATTGCATTAGTATTATATTGTATAGTTTAAAGTTATAATTGTTGATATTGGATAATTGTTAAAACATTGCGAATATAATATTGTTAGAATATTGATGAGTTGATATTAGAGTATATAAGAGATTATTGAAATTTTTGATGAAATGAGTGCTGGCGTAATTGATAATTGTTAAACTGTTTGTGGTTTAAGAGCTGAACTACAAGTGGACTTAAATGCTTTGGACTATTGTGAATTATTGGAACCTTGGAAAGGAATTATCGATTTATATGTTTAAATCGAATTTAAAGGATAGCATTTAAAGTTTAACTTCATCGAAATAATTACTGATTATTTGATATTGGACTATCGTTGAAGTATTTTTAGAAGATTGATTTGTGGTGTTAGAATGTGGGTATGGAATTGTGCTAGAATATAAATTCGAATTATGATAAATTATCTCGAGAGGCATTAATATGTGATCAAACATGGAAATAAGTAAGAGACTTATATAAAAAGAACTGTGGGTTGCTATCTGAGTAAGCTAATAGAGTTCGGTTTTGGACTAAAGTTTTTAAATATTTTTATAACCTCGGTTTAATACAAATTGATCGGTTTTGATCAAAAGTAAAATATCGCAACGTACTGAACTCATTGTTAGATAAATGAATCAATTGTGAAAATTGAAATATGGTATTGTTGATTGTTTTATGATGTTCTTTGATATATGGATGTGAGAGGAAGTATTGGATTATGTTGAATTAAAAACACTTTAGCTATTGTATATACTGAATTGAATTATCTTGGAAATTGTGGATTTTGAATGGGTTAGATTGGTTGAAAATTTTCGAATTTTACCTACAAGAAGTTCCAATTTCTTAAACATTATGCTGCCGAATTTTTGGATAAAATTGCCCTATGTAAAAGTTACTGATTCCCTCGTAAATGGAGATTTAGAAAGAACTATTAAAATGATTTATTGAGAAAGATTTTTAAGTACATGGTTGAATTTGAATCTATACTATAAAGGCAATTAAGGCAGTTATGAGACAATAGTATTAGCATAACGTTGGGAATATATATGTGAATTGGAATAATTGTCTCACGATGAAATGGATATTACTGTTGAAGTCATAGTTTCAATTTTGGTTTGTTAAGACGATTCTAAAATATGATTTACGGTATCTTGTGAATGATATTAAAATATAGATACTATGGATTGATGCGACATCATGATCTTGACAAGAAATGTATTTTTAATGTTCGATGACTTTATCAAAATTTTATAAACATGTATACATGAGTATGGATAGATATGCATTTTTGTCTCAATGGACTATGAATTGATGATAGAAAAGAAAAGTGAATTGATATTTTGGGTGGATGATATTTGGATAGGAAAAGATGTATCTACACAACATTGTAAGCAAGATGAGAGGTCTATGATCTAGTAACATGTGGATGTTATTAGAATACATCTAAATAAATATATACACAAACGTATTGTGAACTCTCAATAACTTGTGAGGACATGATAGCCTTGTGGTGTTTGTGGTAAAAGTGGATGTATAAATACTTTTAAAGAGTGATAGACTATATATAAATGCATAATGATTAATAAGTTATAATAGGATGAAGGTTACGCATGAATGAGGAATCGTGGTTATTGTAGATATAACCAACCTATTTACTGAAATATGTACAACAATATATTGAATAAAGGTTGAAACTATATCTTGGTGTACTCAGGTTCATTCATGCATAGCATATGACTTTCGAAAAACATGTATTGTCTTAAAAGAGAAAGTATTGTTTTAAAAGTGAAATGTATCAAAATCCTTTAAGCGAAAGTAAATGTTTGAAATGAATAGACAGCCACAGACATTGATGTTTTACACTTGTTTTACATCACTTATAACATGAATAGATTGAGCATAAGATTTAATTATGCTTTGATTTGAGAAATGATTCAATTTTAAATGTTTTATTATGTGGACTGTCTTAAAGGATTTGAAAAGAATTTGAAGCAAAGATTTCGATTTAGAGACGATAGGTACCCTATAGAATGCCTGTGTGGCATATGCCTTTGTGGCACAGAGTATGTATATATTGTGTGGTTATGCTTGTGTGGCATGGAACCCCGTTTATACATATATGATATGTACATGTAAATGTTGTTTGATGAGATCATTCCAGGCTGTCCGACAATAGTCGTGGACACATTCCTTAGTTTCCAGTTGATCAGTGAGATTGGGACGATCTATGATCATAGATAGAGAACCCTTCGAGGGAACTATCCCATTGATAGCTACAATGGGTTAGAGATGATATGATAACAGAATAGGGATTCATGCCTAGTCTCTTACTAAATGTTAAACGATGTCTAGAGTATGGTTTATTATATATGAAACTCTAGACATGATATGTTTTTACAGTATACGTGAAATGATTGAAATTGAATGATTTAAACATGGTTTATATTACGCATTATATGATTTGAGACTTTATATGTTTTAAACCATGTTTATTTGACATGACTGAGATGAAATGATGTACACATGGTTTTATACCACACATGATATGAATTGAGATAGTATATGTTTTGAAATGTGTTTTAAGGCATATGTCAAATGATTCTGAACTACATAACTTTCGTACATGATTATGTACTACATGAAACATGATTTGAAATGAATGTTTTATACAGAAAACAAATTTTATACGTTACATATTGAATCATGTGATGACAGTACACGTATTGATGTATGAATTGCAGTGATACAAGAATACTTAGTATTATTAGGGCATGATCTAATAAGTATTCAAAGAATATTGACTTCTAAATGATACTGGGAGATACACTTGGAGGATTTCATGCATTGCATTAGGGACAGTATAATCTTAATTCAGTTATTATATTAGTATCTTACGGAGTCGTGGATTTGCTCACTTCCTTAATTTCATATCTTTTCAGACTATTGGAGTTAAACTCCGCCATGAGAGCTTTTGAGTGGGCCTTCAGAGAGGTATCTAAGCTTGGTACTAACCCTTGTCTTCCGAACCTACTTTGTCGCTTTTGAGGTATACGCCTTTATAAATCACTTGTTTACATGTAAGACTTTAAATTGATGCACAGTACGTATTTGGTTCAATGAGTCGGGATGTAACTTAGGATTGTGGTAAATTATTATATAGGTTCATATAATCATTGAATGCTGTTTGGGATGTGATTATGTTGGTTGACTGTATGTTTAAGTTATCAAGGCTAGAGTATAAAGAAAGGATCAGTGAAATTAGTGTAGTGACTACACTGATACCGAATACAAACCTTAGAATGAAAAGGAAAAAAATTTAGTACATAAATTTGTAAGAAGAAAAAGTATGAGTATCAAGTGAACGTCACGGCTTTCGGGTCATGACAGAAAGTGACTATAGTCAATGTGATAGTTTATAGAGAGTTAATAATTCTTTATAATTGAAGTGTGGTGATTTGACAGTGCTAAATTGTGTTTATACGATGTTTTGTAGCTCGGAAGTCAGAATTTAACACTGGTGCTAATGAGCAAAACCATTGCAAATTAAGAGGTAAGGGCTGAGTGTATAAGACGTAGGGATACTATGGTGCATGTTTTGATAAAATGCACATCTTTTGAATTTGGAATGTTGAAATTGCTGTTGAAATGGGAATTGTTGCTGGTTTAATGTATTGTGTTTTCATTGCAGGAATGCTAAGTTGGAAACAGTCGTTATACTACTGAAAATTCTAATAATTTTGTGGAATTATCTTTTAATATCCTCGAATAGTAGAAATAAAAGATTTATTAAGTTAATTTCCTCTTATTTATAAAAATATCATATTTTCACTTAATACTGAAAAACAATATTTAAAAATTCATGTTATTGAATTTTACGTATGTGAGGGTACTGACATGTTTTTATAAGTGATTTACAGATAAATAGAATATTTTTGGAACTAGATATTGTATTATGAATATTTTATGAATTTTTATTTTTGAATTGCTTATGTTTACAAAATATACATTTATGGACTAACTGAAGATTTATGATTTTGAATTTATCTTCTAAACTGCTATGAACTATTTTATATACTGTTTTGAGACTGTTGGCCTCACAGCTGCTTACAAGCACATGCACTTTATTGTTATTGTAGCTGAGTGATCTTGATCCCGTCATTCAATGTCTTCAGGTGACACCTGGCTCGTGTTCATCTGCGGACAACCTTAGACTATGGCCATATGTCGCCTTGCATAGGTCTATTGGGTGATGCCTTGTCTCCACGATTTTATCTGGAGTGGCAAATTTTCGGACATCCTGAGCACTCTTAAAAAGTATATATTTATGATATGGATTTTTAAATATAATCTCTTTGATATTTACTGAATAAACTTTCTAAGTTTTGCTATTGTTACTGAAACTAAAATTTTATATTGTTTACAAAGAAATGATTTATATTTTTTATCAGATTTACTGAAATTATTGTTAAAGATTGTTTATTATTGTTTACTGAATTATGCATGCTTACTGAAACTGTTTAACTCCAAAAGAAACTCGATATAATTAGTACTAGGGATCAGGACACGACAGGTACTTCAAAATACCTCTCATACTCTATCTGGTTACCTAGCAAATTATAGTATCCTTCCTTTACATCGTGCCTAACTTACTTGTATACATCATGCTTATATATATATATATATATATATATATAAAATATGATTTTGACACATTGCATATAAGATACATAGTATCAGTTCCTGTATACTATTCTCTTAATAGGCATTAGCTTACCCCCTATTTCTCCTTCCTGATTATTTTTAGTGATCTCTCAGCTACGAGCGAGAGGAGTTTATTACTTTTGGTGTCCCTCAAGCGGAGTTGATATATTCGTAAAGGTATACATGGTTTATATTTATATGTTCGGACTTATATGTACAATACTTTTGCTATATGTATTTAGACGTGGGATGTAAATCAAATGGAAAATATAATTTAAAAGAAATTGTGAGTTGTGTATATATGTTTATGGTAAGTGAAAAGAAATAGTTCCTGGGATTAATCATGAAAATAAATATAAATTTTGAATTAAATTAATTGTAAAGGCATCGTAGACAGCCCAAATGACGGTAAGTAAAGTGTAAAATGGTATGAAAAATTGTATTTTGGAACGTAACATGATCATAGGCAAGCTTGGGTCAAGTTCGGACTGGCGTAAGGCATATAATAACGACTTATATACAAGCCCAAGCCCAGCCTGGCTTGAAATTTTGGGCTTAACTTTTAGTCCAAGTCTATTTTTTATTTTATATTGCTAGTTGAACTCAAACCCAACCAAGCTAGTCCGAATATTATTTTATTTATTTTTTTAGTATTTTAATTTTTGTTTATTTATTTATTATTTTAGCCCCTTTGAAGTTTAATTTGGTTTGTCAAAATTTGCATATCAATTTCCATATCAAATATATAAAATCATGTTTATTAATCAATAATGTTTAATGTAGATAGAATTATAATATACTTACTAAATAAAATTTTAAAAAACTCTAATTTTATTTAGATCAGGTCAGGCTGGGTATTGAGTGAGTCTTCAGACTTGAGCGGATAGCTTGGCCTTTGAGCAGGTCTAATCTTATTCTATCCATTGATTCATTTCATTGAGTACCATGAATGATAGGAGCAGAATAATTTTAAATGAAAGTGCATCCTTTTGTTGCCCTATGATGAAATATTTTTCTTTGACTTGGAAGATATGAAGAATGTTAAATATATCTTTTGAGAGAATCTCTAGTTTACTCACCGATGGGATATGAGAATGAGAATAATATATGTTTAAACTGAGAGCCATAACTTATTTATACCTATAGTATATTTTATTTGATTTAATTTTATTTTGGTTTATCATTAAAAAAACAAAAAATTGGGTTTTTGCATATTGCAAAGCCAATACCAAAACAAGATGCTCTAAAGTCCAATAATTTAAACTTTACATGATTACTTTTTAATGGACTAAACAAATTAGATAACTTGTAATGTACATTTAATTAATATATGTAGGTTCACTTAAAGAATTTCTCAACAAAATATACCCAAAATTTTTCATTTTACTCTCATTTTTTCTCTACATATAGAGCGTACAAAATTAGGAGATCGGATGTTGAAAGAAGAAAAAATTTGAGTTCATTTATTAATTCTCCAGAGATATATAATATATCTAATTTATTCAAATGCATCATGCATGACGTATAGACTAAAGACACTTCAATAGTTTTTTTTTTTTCACTTTCTAACTACTCTATTTTAATGCTTTTTGTCAAAATAATTCTTAGTTTTATATTTTTCATAATGCATAGCCATGATCAAGAGGAATCATCTATGACTCAAATGATTAGAAGAAAAATCGAGTTTAGGTAATAATAGGTGATCAAGAATCTATGATTTGTACAATAAAATTTCTATTTTACTTCTTTATTTTTGGAAACTTACTACTATCATTAATTGTTCTCACCTTTAAATTATTGTATTTTGCTGACTAAAGGCAATCAAGTTTCCCACTCAACCGAATACATAAAGGCCACTGATGTAACACCAAATATAGATCACACATCAAACCATGGGCGAAGTAAACTCTTTGGATTTTGGCCAAGTCCTTTTAGCCGACGGGTCATTTGGGCTCTGAAATTAAAAGGTGTGAATTATGAATACGTAGAGGAAAATCTCCCTAACAAGAGCAACTTGCTGCTGCAGTACAACCCTGTTCACAAGAAGATTCCAGTTCTCGTTCATGGTGGAAAAGCAATTGCAGAGTCGCCGGTTATTCTGGAATACATTGATGAGGTATGGCCACAGAACCCCCTTCTGCCAAAAGATGCTTATGAGAGATCGGTTGCCCGGTTTTGGGTTAAATTCATAGATGAAAAGGTACATATGCAAGTCAGCAGTTTTGTTCAAAGAGTACCTCATAATAATAATAATAATCATAAGTTCAACCATTTTTGTCCAAAGTCTTTAACTAATCTTACTGATTCTTCCAAGCACAAATGCTTTTATTTTGTTTTATTTTATTTATTTGATCTTTTAACCTTATTACTGTATATGTTTGCAGACACAAACCATGTGGGAATTCTTTCAGAAATTTGGGGAAGAACAGGAGAAGGCAATCAATAACAACTTTGAAATTCTGAGAACAATAGAGGAGTGTGGGCTTGGAGACAAGAAGTTTTTTGGTGGTGACAGAATTGGGCAAGCTGATCTTATCTTTGGATCATGGATCCATTTGTTGGTGGCTGTGGAAGAGGTAGTCGGAGTGAAGTTTATTAAAGCCGATACCTTCCCCGCCTACATGCGTGGATGAAGCATTTCATCGAACAACCTACAATCAAAGACAATGTCCCTGAATACAGTAGAGTAGTAGATTTCCTGAAAATAAGAAGAGAAGCGTATAGGATATCAGCTCATGCTCATCATAATCAGTAGAAAGAAAAATAGCTAGTTATGAAAGTTTGTATTACATAGTTGTTTTGCGTGGTTGAAATTGAACCATACATCTAATCTAATATATATTTTTTAATTTTCTTGTATATGAAAGGGTTAATTTCAAAATGCCTTAATTGCTAGTTATGTTAATCTTGAAAAAAAAATTGCATCTGCGTGCTTCCGCGTCACTCATCGATTGCCTAAATTTTGAGAAACAATTGAATGAAGAAAAAAATTGTGAAACAATTACTGCATACAAAATATATTTTTTTAAAATTCCAATTATGTCACTAGTAATGAAAGTTTTTTTTGCTAAGATTTAAATCTTCCCACAAACATGCCATGTTAACGTATATTCATATATCATAAATTATTTGAATGTGCTTTTTTATCTTTCACGTGCGGTGTCATTTATATTAATTATGTTAATCATTTTTAATCGTGTTAATCGTATCTAATTGTGTCGTATTATACAAATAATTATAGACATGTTAATCATATAATGTCACATGTAACATGTGTAATATATATATATATATATATATATATAATATATTCTCAAAATGGGACTGCCAGGATGTCTCAGGATAATTATCATGTAAATAGAAAATACAATACTGAGTCTCCAAAGTCAGGATACTGCATTAACTACTTGATTATTAGATATAAATTAATTACGACCAGGAACCTTTCAAAGGGCCTAAAACATTTGAAATATCAATCAGACAGTACTGGTCAGTTCGTCGAAGTTCCAACCAATTGCCCAATAAAACGAATCTAAAATGTTCTTGTGTTGCTTCCAAGGTTGTTTTTTTGGGGGGCTTTTATTTATTTATTTTGGCTGAATTTGATGAATTTTGAAATGTGAAAAAAGAGAGAAATGAAAGGAAGAAGAAATGAACATGAGTGATGAAGGATAGAAAATGTGTTGGCTGATTTTTGTAATAAACTATATTACCGAAGGGCAAAATTGACTTTGGAGAAAGCTGAATGTTTCTTAACTTTCCCCACTCTCCATGCTATCAAAATTGGAAAATGGATGTTGACTGATTTTTGTTAATAAACCATATACAATGCATCATGCATGACGTATGGACCAAAGACATTTCAACTCCATCTTTCTCCCACTTTTTGACTTTGGAGTTCTAAAATTGCTTTTTAGTAGATTTGACAATTTAGCTTTGGAATAATGCCTTTGAATATTCAAAAGGGCACAGTCAGGATGCCCCGGGTTACTATCATGTAAATAGAAAATGCAAGACTGAGTCTCTAAAGTCCAAATACTGCATTAACTACTTCTTTATTAAATGTAATTTTTTTTGTTGAGATTATTAAATGTCAATTAATTCCTTTTAAAACTGGAACCTTCCAAAACTTCTGCTCAAAATTCCAACCACTTCCCCAATAAGAAAAGTCTAAAACTCCTGCTCAAAAAAAGTTCAAAATTCCGCTTAAAAAAAACAATCTAAAATACTGAACAAGAATACCTATGCTCTTGAGCTCAAACAAACATAGCAATGGCAGAAGTGAAGCTACATGGATTCTGGGCAAGTCCTTTTAGTCATAGAGTGATTTGGGCATTGAAAATTAAAGGTGTAGACTATGAATACATAGAGGAAGACCTTACCAACAAGAGTGAACAGCTGTTGAAGTACAATCCTGTTTACAAGAAGATCCCCGTCCTTGTTCATGGCGGCAAGCCAATTGCTGAGTCCCTCATCATCCTTGAATACATCGAAGAAACCTGGCCGGAGAATCCACTGCTGCCAAGTGATCCTTATGAGAAAGCCATGGCTCGGTTTTGGATCCAATTTAGAGTAGACAAGGTGATTTTCACTCTACTCATCTCCATTGTTACTGTTTACACCATGCAATATTTCTTGCTTAGAATAATCAAACTGTATTGTGATCTTAATAGGGTCCGGTTTTCCGCGCATTCTTTTTATCAACCGGCGGAGAGGATCAAGAGAAAGCAGCAAAAGATTTACTTGAAGTGCTGAAAACTTTAGAAGAACGAGCTCTCGGAGACAAGAAGTTTTTCGGTGGCGAAACAATTAATTTAGTGGACATCTCCTATGGGAGTCTGGCCTATTCGTTCAAGAATATGGAAGAAGTAATTGGTGTTAAGGTGCTGGACCCAAGCATCTTACCTCGACTCTGTCGATGGGTTCAAAATTTCATGGAAGTTTCTGCCATCAAAGAAACCATCCCTGATCGTGACAAAATGGTGGCCCATGTGAGACGCATTAGGGAGAAGATTCTTGCCGACCAGCTTAACATGTAGCAATCTAAAAGCTTCATGTACTAGCTAGCCTGCCTGGAAAATCGGTTTTTTCCTGTACTTGACTGCTTGGGATGGTTTATTATCTATCACTATATATGTAATCTGCTTTGTTTTATATGTTCTATTGTGTGGAGTGAGCATGAGTATTTGACTTCTAGTGTACAAAAGCAGAACGGTTTGGTTTATGTGTGGCGAGGATTATTTGTACAAGCTCATGATGATCATGCACCTCATAATTTATTAGGTTACCGTTTAGTTTATGAAAATGTTTTTTATTTTTTTTATGTGACGTCCCGCCACTACATCTTACCCTCTAACTTTTTTCTTATTATCTTATACGACATGATTCGATTTGATTCATCAATGTCATTCATTTTTCTTCTTAAGCTGAATATCTAATAGCTCAATATCAATAATTTACTATCCATAAACAGAATAATGATATGTATATATACCATTCTATTTCCACAGAATCTTACACCTCATTCTTAACTTAAATCCTCGACATCTTATATTTATAATTGCTACTTGTACTGTACCATAGCTGAATATGTAATTTACTTTATATAAGCATATAAGTATACCTTCTATGCTAACTGGAAAGCGTCTCTCGAAGGTACACTCTAATCTTTCAAAAGCAAGCTCCTCTAATTGGAGTGAAGTTCACTTCAGGTAATCTGTAGGAAAAATGTTCGTAAAAAGGTGAGTTTACGCTCAGTAAGAAAAATATGTAAAAGAGCGTACTATGCCTCTATATGCATTTTTCCTACTTGGCTCTATAATGTCATGTAAAACATTATAAAGCATGCATCATATATATCTTTCATATATCGTTTGCAACCATGCATAATTCTTTCAATTGGTATAAACAAACCTATTTTCTTTAAAACATGCATCATCTTCTTTCTTTAAAACATCATACTTCATAGCTTACTTCAAAACATACATCATATACTTCTTCAGAACATACATCTTGTACTTTAAAATAGATGGAGACTATGTACATTTATTCAAGTGATTGCATCATCATATAAATCATTATGCCCATTTATATGATTCTAATCACATAAATCATTTATACCCATTTATGTGACTTTAATCCTGTATTAGTACAGTAGTGCATCATGTAATGGTCAGGGATTCTCTCCTGCCTTTAATAATCCACAGTGAACACTAGTCAGGTGTCATCTGTGGTATTGAGGATCAGACTAGGGTTCCTCGCGCAAGATACATAAGACTGAGGACTTGATCAGAGTCTCTCAACTAAATACAAGGATGCATGATCATAATCGTAGTCCATAGTCTCAAAGCATTTATTATATACTTCTTCAGAAAACACTTTTGTGTTTAAACCAAATAGGCTTTGAAATCTCTTTTCATACAGGGCAGTTGACTGGCCTCATAGGGCAGTCAGTTGCTGCTTCATAACCTCCTTTATCAAAATTATTTTCATTTAAAATTTTGATATTTTTCATCTTTAAAAACATATAAGGGCAGTCGATTGGTTTTCAAACAGAATGCTTCTTAAGAAATAGCAGTCGACTGGTCATATAGCAATCGACTGTTTTTGAAACAGAATGCTTCTGGAAAATTAGCAGTCGACTGACCTTATAAGCAGTCGGCTGGTTTTCAAACAGAATGCATTTTAGCAAATAGCAGTCGACTGTCTCATATAGCAGTCGACTGGTTAGTCGACTGTCTCATATAGCAGTCGACTGGTTTGAAACAGAATGATTTCTGGGTAAATAGCAGTCGACTGGCTTATATAGTAGTCGACTGGCTTATATAGCAGTCGACTGGTTTGTCTCGGTTTTCGGAAAACAACGCTTTGGTTGTCTCTAGGCAGTCGACTTCCCTTTAAGGCAGTCGGCTGCTCCTAGCCTAATTGGCCCTAGGGGTAAAGTCTAAAAATGCAACTTTTCCTGCAAAAAAAAAAACTGATACTTCTCTCCAAAACCATCAAAATCACATTTAAACATGCGGACATAGCCGCCTTACGTCTGTTACATAAGTTCCTTACCTCGATTGCTTCAAGAACACGAAATTACTTGGCGTGTTAACCCTAGCTTTTCACTCCTTCAAAACTGTAAACATCATACAATTCAAACTTTTAAATAATCATCATACACATATCATACTCACTCAATACAACTCCATATCATGAACCAAATTGAGAGAATCATCTTCTTCTCTTACCTTTGCTAGAGACCAAAATCTCAAACTCTGAGATCTCCTCCAATACTTGGATTCAATCTACCAAACTTCGGATATCACTTAGTCTAGTGACAAGGATCGATTTTCGTTCAACAAACTAGTTGAATCGATGGGGGATTGAGGTAGCTTGTCAAGGTAACTATGGAAGGAAAACTTAGAAACTTGGAGAAGAAACAAGAATGAAGGGGAGAGTGTTGTTGTCGTGGGTGATGGCTGATGGGGATGATGAGTCATGCAAAATGCATTAAATGCATGGAAGGAAAACTTGGAAACTTGGAGAAGAAATGAGAATGAAGGGGAGAGTGTTGTTGCCGTGGGTGATGGCTGATGGGGATGATGAGTCATGCAAAATGCATTAAATGCATGCTCATCCCACCTCATCTTAGCCATTATGACCTTGACTCTCTTTTGACCCATTTTAATTCCTCTTCCTCCCTTCTTCCATATGACTTATCTATTTAATTACCAATCAAAGTCTGATTTTATTTCTTTTCTCATAATCAAATATTTTCCTGATATCACATAAATTCTTTGACTCATTGACTATCAATTCTATTTATTTCTTATATGTTCCATACATCATCCATACATCATTTACACATCAAACTTCATATTTATTTAATCATGTCAGATTGAAATACTTTACAACATGGAGGAATTACATGGAAATTGGGGATTTCACATTTTAATTTTTTGTTTTTTTAAATTTTAGAAAACATGTTTGGTACATGAAATGAAAACTTGCTTTTGAAAATAAAAATTATGAATATATGTTTGGTATCTACATTTTCAAAAAAAATAAATAAGAAATTAAATAAATAATAAAAATAAATTGAAAATAAAATAAACACAAGAATTCAAATTACTAAAATGTATTTTAGTACCGAACAACTATCAGCACCTCTACATTGATTACTATGGTTTTTGAAATATCAAATTTTTGTTTATAATTATTTCATAAAAATGTAGTAATCTCTTCTTTAACTTGAACCGTTTCAACTATTTTGAGATATATCAAATGCAATTTGCTCAGTGGTCAAATTGGCAAAAGTTCTATATCATTAAATTCCTGCACGTATTCCCTTTCGTCCTCTTCAAATAATTCATACTTTTCAGCTTCCAACTTAATAAAATTATGCATAATATAACATACTTTCGATATATGACGTTGTTTCTTAAAAGGATAGTTAGACATATCCCTCAATTATGGCAAATCTTTTCTTAAGCAATGCGATGCTTCATATTAAATAATTCTTCATTCCATCTAGGTTCGTGCCTATTTATAAACTCTCGTGCATACTATCTTTGTCCACGAAATGGTGCTAAAAATCCAAGTATGTTTAGGTATCCAGCATCTACCACATAATATTTACCTATAATATAAATATTAATCATTTCTAAAAAAGAAATATGAAAACTACATAAACAATATTAACAAATTAAGTAGTTCTTAGGAAAATTTAAATCAATTAAACCATACCTACACTTGGCATTGTAAAAGAATTTTGTGTAGCAGAATTATTTAGTACTGCATTATCAAAAACTCTTGTGTCTTAAGTTGTTCCTTCCCATCCAACACTTGCAAATGTAAAAATCATGTCATGAGAGCAAACTGCCATTACATTTTATGACATATTTTGCTTTCTATTTCAAAATGGTACATGTTTTGATGCAGGAACCCAAGCAAATATTTTAGTTCTATCAATAGCTTCAATGCAATTCTTAATTAATAACAAATATATATAAATTATGTGATTCTCCATTAAATGAAAAAAATTTAAAAAAAAAATTATAAAAATATAGTATTATATATAACATACCTTGAAATATGGAAACCATGTAGGATTTCTAGCAATTTCTAGTAGAACATCACCTCGATCTCTTGGACAAATGATTTTAATTCCCAATTTATAAACAGCAATCAAAACTTTTTTAAACCAAGCAAAAACAGCTTCGATTGAATGTTAAAATAGATCACTTGTAACTCTGTCTCTCATTTTGACCAATTATATATAAAAACATTGAAACTATTTCTCCACAGTAGCCCTGCTCAAGGGCCGAGCTATTAGCCCAAGCTCGAAGGTTCTCTTGATATTTGGTCGGGTTTAGACAAAAATGTAGGATGTGTTAACGAGTTTAGGAAAAATTTTTAGGTCCGATCAAAAAACGAGCTGAGCCAGAGCTTGACTCTTCGAAGCCCGAGCCCAGCCCACCCCAGCCAGAACATAAATGAAATTAAAGTTTTTTGAAAATATATTTACTGATTATATTATAATTATATGTATATAAGACAGTATTGATTAATAAATATGATTTTATATTTAATATAGAAATTGACATGCAAATTTTGACAAATCGAATTAAATTTCAAAGGTACTAAAAAATACAAAATAAATAAACAAAAATTAAAATACTAAAAAATAAATAAAATAAAATTCGAGCAGGTCGGGCTGGGCTCCAACTTGCAATTAAAATAAAAAATAGGTCTGGACTAAAAGTCAAGCTCGAATTTCCAAGCAAGATCGGGCTTAAGCTTGCATATAAGCTGTTATTTTGTGCCTTAAACCCAATCTAAACCCAACTCGGGCCAACCCATGATTAGATCTACTCCACATAAACTATTTTTTCATCATGCAAATGATTTTCCACTTTTAACCCATCACAAAAATTTAAGAAAACATGTTTTCCCATGCAAAGCATTTCATAATGTATGTTGGATTTCCATCTAAAATCTCTATAAGATATCTCTTTTTACTCAATATAGAAGTCCTACATGCAATTGTAGGCAAGTAGGCCTTGTAATATGTTGCATCTTTTAAAGAGTGTACCGCAAGCAAATGGGTCATAACAAGTAATAAAAGTGGAACTAGAAATCGTTCCCTTGAAGATTGAAATAGTGAATTGTTTACTAAGTACTAAACTTTTACACCCTGATTTTATTCAAATGATCGAAATTTTTTTTAATCAAAACATTGGTATTTCTAAAAAAGAAGTAATAGGGAGGTGAAAATTTCAAAAAATCTTTATTTAAACCAAAGCTTCTAAAATATTGCAAAACAAAAACTGAAAGAAATTTAGATGAAAACTTGAAAACTAAAACAAAGAGAACAAAACTAAAACTAAACAACTTTATATCCCCTAGTGGGATTCGATGGTCCTTACATGTTGCTAAAGCTTGGTATTTATATAGGCAGTGGTGATGATGATTAGCTCAAAATTTTGGTTGATAATGCTTGATTGCATCTTTATCTTCAAATGAAAATCTTTTATCAAGTCTTTTACTTATCCCTATCCTTAACATGAAGTCCTTCTTCAAAGTCTGAGATAATTTATCTTCATAGAAGTTAAATGCAAAATTTATCCGCTTTGGCAACAAGTAAAGATAGCTATGCATGAAGCTCTATCCTCAAAGGCTTGTGTATGAATAGAATTTGGAGTCAGAGTCCTTCACACCTTTTATTTCTTTATGAATTGGAGTTCCTACACCATTGAGGGAAATGTAATAAATAAAGAAGGGACTTTAAACTAATAATAATAATTTAGAGATAAATTATATCATCAAATTCTTGATAATTCTATAAATTATAGAATTATAATAATAATTATAGATATATTTTATAAGTATAAATTGTCCCATCTCATCATCTAAACCAAACGAACTTTTTGAAATAGAGCTAACACTCATTATAATTACCTACACAAATGAAAAATATCAATGTTATATTAGCACATTATATTGCTATAATAATTTTAGTCAACATAGCAAAGTTGAAAGAGAATTTATCAATCACTCAATAATATTAAATAACTCCATGCATTACACATTATAATGTTAGGATATTGTTACATCACATAAAAATAGAAGTCAAATATTAATAAGTAAAAAAAACAAACATTAGGATTAAATAAGACTATATGTCCAATCCTTTCGCCTCGCATTAGACATTTTGACAAAAAATTCCCTTTATCTTGTTGATGTGAATTTCTCTATTGCTTTATTATAAGAACATGGAGAAACATCTTCCATTTTTTTTCAAAAAGACTCATGCATACCCCTATAGAATAAGGGTCAAAATTAAAATCAAAAGTGGTACTTCAACTAGCAGTAGATGACCTATATATCTCAACTTTTGCTTTAGTAACTTCTTCTTTTACACTCAATCTAGCTGCCCACTTCTCCAAAAATAAATCCATCTTCTTTATTTTATGCACCTTGCTAGATCGACGGTCATAAGGAATTGAATGAGCCTTATGCTTTTTAATCTTTTCTATTCCATTCAACTTCTGAATTATTACCACCAAAATCAATATCCATAGAACTAGATAAAAATTCTTCCTCCAAATGCCTTTCTTCATTGGAGATAATGGATCTTCAATGGATACTAATTGAAGTCTTCTAGTTATAGTTGTTGTGTTGAATATTTCACCAAGTAATTCATAATCTGAACAACTTGTTTCTTAAATTTTTTGAAATCTTTATGTTTCTACTAAACAAAACAACAAATGCATAAGATTAATAAACATATATATTATAATTTATAAGTAAAAAAGAAATTTAAATTGATAACACCTTAAAGAAATCTTCCCAAATTATTTGTGTCACATTCACAGTGTTGGATGTCACATTCCATTTAACTTTAGTATGTCTAAGTAATTCGAAAAAAATGACGATGATTAGTACATAATCCACTGAACTTACCCTTCAATCTTTCAACACCTTAATATACTCCAATTGTGTCAAGCAACTCATTGTTGATATTTTATCACACTTCTGTTTTAAACCTAGATGATTGTAACTTTCCTTCTCTTACTGTGATGCACTGGATTTGCCGGTTTCAAGCCGGAGGGGCCCAGCCGCATCACGCATCCGTATTGTCCGCTTTGTGATGCACTGGATTTGCCGGTTTCAAGCCGGAGGGGCCCAGCCGCATCACGCACGGATTTATCGGGAATAAATTCCCAATTCGCGTCCGCCATGACCTGAACCCCTTACCACTTGTAAGTGTCAAGTCATGACTAACCATTGGACCAAGTAGTCCAATGGTTAGTCATGACTTGACACTTACAAGTGGTAAGGGGTTCAGGTCATGGCGGACGCGAATTGGGAATTTATTCCCGATAAATCCGTGCGTGATGCGGCTGGGCCCCTCCGGCTTGAAACCGGCAAATCCAGTGCATCACAAAGCGGACAACGAATGCGTGATGCGGCTGGGCCCCTCCGGCTTGAAACCGGCAAATCCAGTGCATCACAATAAAACGCGCGTTTTATTGTGATGCACTGGATTTGCCGGTTTCAAGCCGGAGGGGCCCAGCCGCATCACGCATCCGTATTGTCCGCTTTGTGATGCACTGGATTTGCCGGTTTCAAGCCGGAGGGGCCCAGCTGCATCACGCACGGATTTATCGGGAATAAATCCCAATTCGCGTCCGCCATGACTTGAACCCCTTACCACTTGTAAGTGTCAAGTCATGAATAACCATTGGACTACTTGACACTTTTATTGTGATGCACTGGATTTGCCGGTCTCAAGCCGGTCCAATGGTTAGTCATGACTTGACACTTACAAGTGGTAAGGGGTTCAAGTCATGGCGGACGCGAATTGGGATTTATTCCCGATAAATCCGTGCGTGATGCGGCTGGGCCCCTCCGGCTTGAGACCGGCAAATCCAGTGCATCACAATAAAACGCGCGTTTTATTGTGATGCACTGGATTTGCCGGTTTCAAGCCGGAGGGGCCCAGCCGCATCACGCATCCGTATTGTCCGCTTTGTGATGCACTGGATTTGCCGGTTTCAAGCCGGAGGGGCCCAGCCGCATCACGCACGAATTTATCGGGAATAAATCCCAATTCGCGTCCGCCATGACTTGAACCCCTTACAACCGGCCCAGCCGCATCACGCACGGATTTATCGGGAATAAATCCCAATTCGCGTCCGCCATGACTTGAACCCCTTACAACTTGTAAGTGTCAAGTCATGACTAACCATTGGACCTAGTCCAATGGTTAGTCATGACTTGACACTTACAAGTGGTAAGGGGTTCAAGTCATGGTGGACGCGAATTGGGATTTATTCCCGATAAATCCGTGCGTGATGCGGCTGGGCCCCTCCTGCTTGAAACCGACAAATCCAGTGCATCACAAAGCGGACAATACGGATGCGTGATGCGGCTGGGCCCCTCCGGCTTGAAACCGGCAAATCCAGTGCATCACATTACAATGATTATTTGATGACTTCCTCGGATAAATATAGCTGCAAATAGCCTACCGGGACAAAGAGCATTGGAATTCAAAGGTACAATCACTTCTCTTATATATTCAGACACTTATATACAGTACTACATTATTGTAAAATAGAAATAGAGGATGTAATATATAAGGAATATTGCAAATTTTCATATTATGAATTTACTAAATAAATAAATGTTTGTCATTTATTACTGTTACTGATCACGTGTTAAAGGCATCACAGACAGCCCAACCGCTAAAAATGTGTAAAATATGAGTAAATATTGTGTAATAATGTACACTCGGATTGTTACATTTAATTCAATCCAAGCTCAATTACATACTTAAATACCTTAAACACATAGCTTAGAACCATTACAACACATGAATTGAACTTTCTCTCACCTCTTTCACTGTGTTCAAAAATGGAGGGAGGCACTTCACCAAGAAAATGGCCACTTTAAGACTTGATTTTAGTAGTATGTTATAGAGCTTAGAGAGCTGAGCAAGTTTGCAGAAGACGGTGTTCGATTTCGGAGTGTTTTTAGTACGTTTTTAATAGCTTTCTCTCTCTTTAAGAAGGTTTAACAATGGTGGAAGAGTGGAGAAGGTGGTGGATGGCAATAAGAAGAAGAAGAAGAGAAAAAAAATCTATTTAATAATATCTTTGGTTGCAAATTACAAAAATGCCTTTACACAATTTTAAAAATTTGAAACACGTCCTTTTTTTTCTAATTTCATTTTAAATGTTCGATTTAACTTCAAAATATTTTATTCACTCATAAAATATATGTATTAAACCTTTCTAATCATTGAATAGGCTTTTGTTTGGGTTTGACTTAAAAATGAAAAAATTACCAAAACACCCATAATTGTCCAATCACATTGTTTTCAACTCTTGTGTGTGATTCAGTTAACATGGCATAGGACTTCTTCACACGAAGGTTTACCTATGACTGTCAGTGGGTCATAAATCAAACTAGATTGACTGTTATTTACGATTATTTTCCAAGCCATAGATTTAACTATCATTTTTGAAATTGTTGTGCGCTTTTCTAAACATATTCAAATAGAGAAATTTTGAGATGTAGATTCTTACAATCTCATTATTTTGCTCCAAATATTAGTACTGTAGAGTCTCAACTCCAGAGGAACAATATGTCTTAGTGGGGCCTACAATCCAAGTCTCCGTTATTCTTACAAAACGTAATGCATATAAACAATTATGATACATCATACTTTCCTAGCTTCATTAACAGTATATAATAGTTATAGGAAGTGTGAATCTCACATGCATTATCAGTATTTTTAACATGCAATGAAAAAGCATCTCTAGTAAACTGATGCTTTAGACCCATCTTTTTTTTTTTCTATTGCCTATAAGCTATAAAGTGATATTTATTCACTATATAAAAGTTATAATTTAGTATATTATTTTAAGCAAACTTTTGGTAAAAAAAATATTGCTCTCACATTTATTTATATTGCATTATTATGAATGCCATTATATATGCTTTATTTCTATTGTGCACGTGTTTCCTTTTTCGATTTGATTCAATGTTTCTGTTCCAGAGATTGTATTTGCATTATTCTATTGTGCAAGTGTGAACTTGTAATAGCATGTAATAGGACTTGTTATTGATATATGGTATTAATTACTTTATTGATGATTGCTTATCCTCTCAATAGTAATTTAGATGGGAGGGAAAGGGAAAGATGTTGATATGAAAGATTGGCCAAAAGAAAAAGAAGTAGCATTATTCATCTCTTAATTAGAAAAGTAAGTGTGATGCACTGGATTTGCCGGTTTCAAGCCGGAGGGGCCCAGCCGCATCACGCATCCGTATTGTCGCTTTGTGATGCACTGAATTTGCCGGTTTCAAGCCGGAGGGGCCCAGCCGCATCACGCACGGATTTATCGGGAATAAATCCCAATTCGCGTCCGCCATGACTTGAACCCCTTACCACTTGTAAGTGTCAAGTCATGACTAACCATTGGACCTAGTCAATGGTTAGTCATGACTTGACACTTACAAGTGGTAAGGGGTTCAAGTCATGGCGGACGCGAATTGGGATTTATTCCCGATAAATCCGTGCGTGATGCGGCTGGGCCCCTCCGGCTTGAAACCGGCAAATCCAGTGCATCACAAAGCGGACAATACGGATGCGTGATGCGGCTGGGCCCCTCCGGCTTGAAACCGGCAAATCCAGTGCATCACACGTAATTAATCTGAAAAATTTGAAAGTAAGGGGTGAGCGAACCACGTGCTCAGTAAAGGAGTCATATGCTGCTTGATATAATGAAAACTATGTGTCGTAAAACATTTATTTCTTAACGGTGTACTAATTACAGTATGGAAGGATACTATAGTCGATCGGAAAATCTAGATGGAGCATGGAAGGTATTTTGAAATACATGTCTTGTCCCGGAAACCCAGAGCGACTATAGAGAGCAATAAATAAATTGTTTTATTTCAAAACAATTTACCTCTCGTTTCTCATAATTATAAAAATGGTATAAACTATTTTATTATATCACTTCAGTACACCAATTTCAAACACGTGACCGTACAGTGATAAAATAGTAGTTACAGTAAACAGTCTTTTCAGTACAGTAGCTTATAACTATCCAAATCACTGGATAACACTTCAGTAATTATTTCTATTTTAGAAATAATTTTCAAAGTATTCTTTCTTGATAACAGTAATTTTCTTTTTGTTCAATAAACAGTATTCTGTGCAGTTCAGTAAATAGTAAAAGTAGTTTTTAATTCTATACGGTTCAGTAAAGTAGTATTTCTGGTGTGGTTCAGTTCAGTAGACAGTATTCAGTACAGTTCAGTTCAATAAACAGTGATTCACAGTGTTGTATAGTAAACAGGATTCAGTAAATCCTTCGGTAAACAGAAATCATTAAATGGAGACTAGGCATCACCCTACAATTAAATCATGCTATCATCGTCCACTAAGGGACACGGTATTCATCCCCAAAGGGACACCGTAACAGTATACAGTGAGATCTATGGCCATGATCTATAGGGTGTCCAGGGTGTACACTTTCCAAGTGACCTCCGAGACGCTGATGATTGGCAGGTCAATCAGCCACGTGACAGTAGCAATAATAGTATGATACATGAAACTTGGGGCCTAAGTCTCAAAATAGTATAAAAACCGTATCATAGCCTTTATGGATCTTATTCAAAGTAATTTGAAATATTCCATATTTATCCATAAGGCTCACAATTTTAAATATCATCACCTTTATGGAATTTATAAGATAAAAAAAATCAGTATGTAGTTGCATAAAGGTATAAAAATCCTTTTTTTCCCCATAAAAATACCTTTAAGGAGTTTAAATAATTTAAATCATTTATTTCAAGTATTTCTTCCAAAAAGGTATTTATTTCTCATTTCCACATACCATAAATCAGTCGGTACATATTCATATATCAAGTGAGAAAACAACTAAATATTCATTTTGAATATTTAATATCATATAAAATAAAATTAATTTCTCACTTTAATGAAAATATAAAACATGAATATTTAATTTTATAACTTTCTCATAATTTTCAATTTATAGAAAATAAATGAAAATTATATTCAAAATTTCCCATTTAAATCATTTCATGCTTCTAAAATATTTTATAATATTTTAGAATATTTTAAGAATTTTCTGACAGCATAACGGCTACGGATTCTTATCCTCCTGCACACAATTTGCAGTATAAAAATCCAACTTGTCAACCACAATTTTGCATGTTTTCAAACCAAATCATGCATTCAATATTCTCATAAATTTTAGCTCAAGAAAACATGCAATTCATTATATCACTACAACTCAAACACTCTCCCCTTGCCTATACGGTGTCATTTCATTCAAACCATACACTTTGTGACCTTGAACCAATGATTAGGTCCTTGTTCATCTTCTTTCCCATTTCGTGGATTTAGCTTCGGAGCTGCAGAAAATAAGTAGTACAAGTTCAATTCTGAAACAATTCCGAAATATACATATACACTAAGCATTCTTAGAAATCCTACTCATTAAGGTAGAATTATTCTTTATAAGAATTTCTAACCTATCAACGCCTTTCTATTCATAACGGAAAATATCGAATTCTGATTAATGCACAGTCAATTTTATAAGTAATCTGACTTAATTTCCTATCCAAGAGTATAAGGCCCATTTGCTAATTCATTCTATATTGTTCTTCATAATTTTTCAAAGTTCAGCCAGATTTTGACCGATTTGGCAGGATGATTTCCTGACCTTTGTGCATTAAAAATTATATTTCTGATTATAGGGATATCCAAAAATTATGAATCTAAGACCATATGAATCATAATCCAATTCCCTATTCATAATATTGAGTTTCATGATTTTATCATTTCGGAATTATTTTTAATAATTCCTCAAAATTACCCTGTTTCCAGATGCATTCTGGCAGATTGTCTACTGACCTCTATGTACAAATTGGGCCATATCTCAAGATAGGTTTGTCCAAATTGTGCAAACTCAGAACCATATTATTCTTAACTCATTTAGCTTTCTAGAAACATAAAGCTTGCAGCCAAATTCAATCTGTGCTATTTTCTACAATTCTTCAAAGTTTCCACAGAGCATCTCGCCTAGCACTGAGTGCCCTGTGTTCAGCTGCCTATATCTCAGGTTATACAACTCCAAATTAGGTAATTCCAAAACTAACTTTTTCTGAACTCATGAGGATATCTGTTATAATTTTTCCAGAATTTATTTCTTTCTAAAACCCCCGAAATGAATTTTTCAAATTGGGCTCGGACAGGACAGTTTTTCCAGTAGAATTGAAATCTACACTTAGCATTTTGTTTCTTTTCTTTCCTCAACTTGTGCCAATTCCATGATCTAATAAAGCTTAACTAAAATTAATACTAGAATCATGCTTCTCATATTTAGAAACATGGAAATTCTTCATGTAATATCAAAAAAACCATGAAATTCTAATTTACTTACCTTGACCGAATGACACTCCTCCAAGACAGAATTTTATTTCTGCTTCAAGTCAGCCCCTCTTCTCTTGTTTCTTAGTTGGTTTAATTGATGGAGGAAGGTTTGATGGTGAAGGTTAGATGATTAGCCAACCAAGATATGAAGATTTGCTGAATTTCCTTGGATGGACGATGGCCGAAACAAAGTACAATTAAAACGCAAATTTCTGGTTCTTGTTGGCAGTACAAATCGGTGATAAAGATGGAGCTTTGCTGAAGTTCTTCATCAATTAATCTCCATTTTATTCAGAGTATCCAATAGGGAATGGCCACCTAGGTTCTCATCTTATTTTCCTCATCATTTTAGGTCTAAATTGTTGGATTATGCCCTTAGAACCATTCATTAGATGATTGACTTTGGCATTTTTTTTATGTATCATGACATTTTATTTATCATAGTTCATTATTATATTTGTCTTATAACTGCGTAATATAATCTTATATAATAATGTCCTTAGAATAGTAATAACACACTATTCTTAAAATATCCCTAGTCAAGTATTATTGTGAACAAGGATAACAATGATACGATAAGACTAGTATGTGGTTGACTGATGACCATTGTCATGGATATAGGATATCAAGTCATCACATAGGTACATGTTAGAGAACTATGTACTGGATCGACCCTCCATGAGAACGCAACATGGATTGTTATATGAATGTCATAAGCGATTCTCATAGTGATGATGGTGTATGTGATCCTTTGACTTGAGATCATCAGAGATCCCAACATAGAGAATTGCATACTTTAATGCTGCTAGATGTCATTCGTAACAGGATGGACTATAAAGGTAGTAATTGGGTATGCCTTGATCTATGTAGAGGGATGTTGAGTGATCAAGATAGGATTTATCCCTCTTATATAACAAGAGTGATGTCTTGGGCCCTTTGATAGAGTGAGACTAAGAAATGCATGGCCGTGCTCGAATAAGTCAATATGAGATATTGATTTTATTTGTTTAATTAGTCTACTCAGGAATCAAGAAACGCTGATTAGACTATACACGTGTGACACATTCCATGACTTGTGTCTAATCAAGACATCATAGGATAAAGGGATTAAACTACACGGTAACATCTATCACGAGTAAGGTTATGTCGAGTCATTGACATTCTCGTTACATGGGTAGCAATGATGTGTTGCTAGATACCGCTCATTGCCTGTGACAATTTTGTCATTGCCATTGTTTTGAGAACCTATTGGGTCGCACACTTAGAACGGATCAATGAGGAGCTTAATTAATCCTATTCTGAATTGGATTAAGGATATATCTAATCCTATTCTGAATTGGATTAAGAATATATCTAATCCTATTCTAAGTAGGATTAGAGTTCTGTTTGGCAGTAAATTTTAGGGTAAAATTTACTGCTTATAAAAAGGATGTTTTTCCAAAAAACAGGCCGCACTTTTAAAAACAGAAAACAAAAACATTCCTTTTAATCGAAGCTAGCAATTCGGTTATAAGGAATTAAAAAGCTCTTTAAGGCTTCTGATCGAGAGACGTTCAAGAGTCGTGAGATCCGTTCGTGTGGATATCGTAGAGGCAGGAACAAAAAGTTGCTGCTTGTGACTCGACCAACGACAGAAAATTCAGAGAAAACGTCAGGTAAAATCTCGAAACCCTAATCAGGCAACTCTCCGAATCGATCTTGGTGGAGGCCGAATGATTTAAATTCCGCTGCGTGTTGTTTCGGTTTCCTTCATAAATTCCATTAAATTGCTGAAGACTTTGGCAGCCAAAAAAGGAATGGCTGGAATACATTGCTTGTTGCTGTCCGTTTTTGACCAAGTTCCATGTCCCTTTTGTAATATTTTATCCAATGAAATTTATACATATGTTATTTCTAACCTCCCATCCTTTTATACTTCTCATATTGCAGATTTTATACTACAAAATCATGATTGAATTCCTTTAATTTCAATCTGAAAATCGGTACCAAGGCGGCAGCAATTGTTGACGTGCAGTCCCTTCTTTACTTGGCTGCACGTTTCTTGTTCCATTTTTTTTTCAGCCAATTAAATTAGCCTCACGTTCATCTTTAATTTTCTTCCCTTTTTATTGTATTTTATACAATCAATTGTATCTTATTTTTCCTTTAAAATTTTTCCAGCCATTCAACAAAATGGCTAGCAAAAGTGGCGCACTGCAGTCCATTTTGGCTGCACTTTCCTTGATTTATTTTGCTACCTTTAATGTATATTTCAACCAATAAAAATTCAACTATATATTCAATTAATAATTCACATACACAATAATAAATTTTCCATTCTCTTATAACTCATGTATTTGTATCTTATCCCATGAGAATCACACTTCCATTTTAACTTTCAGATTTCTTTTCTTTCTTCCTTCTATACTCTAAATTCATCATTCAATATTGGTCTCATCTCAATACACTATTTGATAATTTATGTATCCCATAATTCCAAATTGAGAGTGGAAATTTACATTCAATCCTTATTTAAATTCCACTAAATAATTAAATTCCATTATCAATTATTTACAACATATAGTGTACAACGTAATAAAATCGGGTCTCACATAAAACCATAAGAATTCTTCCTTTAGGGTTTCGACCAAACATGTATATGCATGAATATGGTGTTGTGTCATGCAAGAATGATGTAGAATCAGTGTAAGGAGTGAGTAGAACACATTTGTAGCTTTAGATTGTTGAAACAGAGTGTGTAAGCAAGCATGATAATTTTGGCCAAGTGAAAGGGATAAGGAAACCGTGTCCAATTTAATGTAAAATGGGTCCTAGAATATTGTATAAATTAATACAAGACTATGGTGAAGTCAGAACTGAAAAAGGAGGTGTTTTGGCGATAGTTGCAATGTTAGCACTGGTATGAAATATACTTGATTTAATGCTGCAATAGGCAATGTACTAGGTCTGAAAGAGTTAATTACTCTTGATAACTGAAGTGTAGTGAATTGACTATGTTTTTTAGTGTTTTGCAGCTCAGAAGTGAGGTGTGAATACTTGTGCTAATTTTGTGATTCGACGATATCCGAGTGGTAAGGGATATATGTAAGAGCCATAGGGACACTATGTTACATTGATACTAATTGAATTGAGATAATATGTGATTGAATACTATGAAATGATTGAAATTAGGAAATTGTGTTGTGGTTATTGAATTGTGTTTCTAGTGCAGGAGGGTTACGATTGATTGTACTGTTATGCTATCTAGATTTCGTTGATTGAACCCTAAACGGTAGAATTTCAAGGATAGATCATATATAGAATTGAAAAGAAGTTAAAGAATGAAAGAATTTAAAAAGTTCCATATAGGTCAATAGGAGCACCAAATTTGTAACTCAGTTTCTAGGATCGATTTTAATGATTTTTCTAGTTTTTAAGATATATACGAGGACTAGTATCTTTCTTATACGTAAATAAAATATTTTGAACATTGGATTCTAAATAAAGAATATTTGCCGAATTTTTTAAATTTACACCACTATTGCCACTAATTTTACAGTATTATGGACTAACTGAAGATTAATTTCTACTAAATTGATTTCTAAAGAGAGTTTCTACAGATTTATGAACTATTTTGAGACGTTGGCCCCACGGTAACCTTCGAGTATATCATGATATACTAATTGGCTATACTGTACTGTTTGCTGTTTGATCTTGATCACATCATCAACCGTCAAAGATGTCACCTAATCAGTGCATACTGTGGACACCACTGTGACTATGGCTATATGTCTTACTATTACTTCTTTTTGGGAAACTGCAAATTTGCATGATTCTATTTGGTGATAACTTATCTCTTCCGTACTAATTATTGAAATGTATTATTGTATTGTTTATTTTTTATCGAATTGTTTACTAAATACACTTTAGTAAATTGTATTACCGTACTGGTTATCAAAACTAATTACTATCCTACTTACCGAATGACTTACTGAACTATTTGTTTTAACACTGAGTGTCATATTGCTTACTGAACCATTTTTTTTAAGTGTTTACTAAATTGTTATGAAATTGTTATTGGAAAACTATATTGCCAACTTCCTTATCAAACAATTCATATTAAACTCCCTTTAGTCAGAGTTAGGGACCGAGACAAGTGAAGTGCTTTAAAGTATCCTTCTTTACTCAACCTGGTTACCTAACCGATTATAGTATCCTTCCGATAGAGCACTTATATACTGCAATGTTAGTAATTCAGAAACATAGGAGCATGTTTTATGATACTTGCATGTAGTATCAGCTCTTTTATATGTATTTCTTACTAGGCGTAAACTCACCCCCTAACTTTCCTTCCAGATTATTTATATTAGCTTCTCGTTTTGCTATAGAGGTTCGAGTTTCATTGGTATCTCTCAAGCAGTTTTTCAAAGACTGTAGAGATATACTATTTTACTTTTATATGTTCAGACAGTATATGTATGGTACTACTGTGTATGTATTTTGTACAGGGGATGTAAACTATATCGTAGTGTATTGAATGTATGCTCATAAGTTTTGAGTAATAAATGTATATGTAAATAAAATCTTGGATCGCTTATGTTGTTTCAGAAATGAACACTTTGGATGGTGTTTTGAAGTACAGAAATGTAAATTGAATGATGAGTGATTGATAAAGAATTGAATGAGGACATTATAGACAGCCCAATCAAATATAAAGAAAATGAAAATGTTAGTACTGAATGTAAATAACGGAACATGACAATGCTACATATAGCTAGAATAACTCTTTGTTTATTATAAATGAAGAAACATACGTCATTAGCCTAAGGGAAAAGACAAAAAATTGGTTTAAACAAATGGACAAATTAAGAGAACTGAAGTAGAAGAAATCAATCATCACGCCAAGATCATATATATCTATAACCTACTATAAAAGGAATCTCATGTAATATACAATAGACACCTATCCTTTTTAAGTGTTTGTTTGGATCACAACTTGCAGGCCATTGAACCCAACTGGACCAAGATTTCCTAACCTAACAAACAGCATCAATGTGGCCCCTGTAAAACCCTGAATATATCCTTTACATGACATCTATTATGTTTTACTATGCTTTTTCAATTTAAATTATTAATTAACTTATTTGATTTATTAAATAAAGTGAAAATTAAAATAATAACAATCATCATTATAAAAATGTTTGTTGAAAATTTCATTAATAAAAAACTTTAGAAAATTTGTATTATTATTATTATGAAAAAGATTAAAAGCAAAAAATAATATAGTAAATTTTATTATTTTTTTAAAGAGTAAAAAAAATTATTCCAATGCCTGAGTTAATTTAAAAATTAATAAAAATTAAAAAATATTATAGAAGGTCAAATATGAAAAAAAAAAATGAACAAAATAAAAAGACAACTATATAAATTATAAATAACATGATAGAATTAAAAAAAAAAATTAGAACATAATTTTGAAAACCTTCATGTCACACTCCAAAACCCGGACATAACACAACTATATTACCTTAAGGTAGACCCCAAAGTAATGTGAAGCCTTTTCCCTCATTCATGGTAAAATTCTTAGATGTATTAATATCTTAAAGTAAAATCTACAATTCTAATCCAAGTATACATTGTAAAATCCACAATTCTAATCCAAGTATACGTTAACACTCTAGAAGCTCAATATAAACTAAATAAAATACGAAATAGTAATTATAATTTGTAAAACCTTATTAGCTAACAATATCTCAAAAATCCAAAAACTTACTCAATTCAATCTTCGAACTTCATCACAAGATAAGCAACCTATCTCTTAATTATCTATAAAGAAAAAGGAAAAGAAAATGAATGAGCGAACCATAGCTCAGTAAGCATAGTCTCACATACCTAACCAAATTAAGCATTGTTTTCATACATGTACATATATCATTTCACAATTATAAATCATAAACACAATTCGTCTAAATTATGTTCTTAACACATCTAGGAAACCATTTCATAAAACCCATCATCATACCAAATCATATCATTTCACAAGTCATCAATTATAAGTCATAAATCATTATCAAAATACATATCATTTCATGTAAATCATGGATCATATTTTAAAGTCATGAATCATCATCATAAACCATTTCATCATTATCATTCATTAATAATTATGAGTTGTTAGTTCATTATGTTACGGTCACTACTATAACCAATATCATCCACATGACCATTGTTAACTATTTTAACTCGTTAGCAGGGCTTACACTAACTACCATAATGCATTAGCGAAGCTGTATAGCTGTGGTTAACTACTATATCCCATTAGTAGGATCGTATGATCATGGCTAACTATTATAACCTGTTAGCGGGACCATATGATCATTACTAACAATTATAACCCATTAATAGGACTGTCTGCTAATTATTATAACCCATTAACAGGGGTCGTAGAACTAGCTCTAGTGTCAATTGTTCCACTTGGGAATTCATATGTAGCTTTCATGATATGATTCTTTAACATTAAAGTATTTCTCATTTCATTCATCACTCATATAGCAAAACACAAAGTAATCACTAGACTTGGCAATCCTAAACACGACATAATAACAAGACACGAAAACGATACGAATAAAAGACGTGAAGGTAACACGGGCTAAAATTAAGTAAAAATCATATATGAATATGTTAAATGCTAAAAATAAAGTTTTTGGTTTTTCATGTCAACACAAAGTTTAACACGAAAGTTTTGTGTTTCACACGACACGAACATGATTTTACATGACACGAAAATGAATTAGAAACACGAATTGCCAGGTCTAGTAATCACATATATGATCCTCATTTTCATATATAAAAAATAAGGAATAAAGCGTTCACATGTTTGGAAAACATACATACATAACATAGGTTCGAAACAAGCAAAGTGTATGAGATTTTATTTACCTTCCCTTGCTCTGGAACTTAACCTTCCAACTAATCAACATCTATCCATAATGATCTGAATACATCATAATTTAATCAACAAATTTAGTAGCCATTTATTTTAAGAGATACTAAAATTACCACAATTTAGCCTACACACTGACTCTGATAAGTTGCACATGTCTAGCTCAAATAACTATATCTCTTAATTGAAAGTTAAATCGTCTTAACTAAATGAAATGCTAAAGTTAAATGAAAATTTAACCAAATTAAAACCAACACCTAAGGGATCATTTGGGATCGTTTTTTTTTTTAATTTTTTGTTTCCTGTTTTTGAAAATTTTGTTTTTACTTTGTTTTGTTTTGTTTTCAAATTCTGAAAACATGTTTGGTTAATAATGTTACGTTTTGAAAACAAATATTTAATCTGATTCATATATAATAATTCAATTCACAAAAATAAAATTTTAAAAATTAAATAAAAAATATATTTATTAAATAATAATATGTACATAATATTAAATAATATTATTTTTTACTATTTAATACTAATATTAAATATTTGCATTTAATCATATAATAATTTAATATAACTTAAATAATACTATAAATAAATATAACATTAAATAAAATAATTCAATTGGAAATAATATTAAATAATTTTTTTAATATTACTTTTTATTAGATAATAATTGAGATTAGTAAAATTCTAAATTTATGTATTAAATAATAATATAAATTATAAATTATATTAATAATATCATTTGATTTAACAGTAATAATATTAAATTATTAAATAAAATATTTGATTAATTAATTTATAATAAATTATATAATTATTAAAATATATCATATTTAATATAAATAATATTATTTAATGATACATATTCACTTATTTAATAGCAGTAGTGATATATTTTAAATTTAATTGAAAGAATATAATATTAAAAAATAATATTGTTTAGTAAAATAATAATTAATTATATTAGATAATAGTAATTAACAATAATATTATTTATTAACATATCAAAATAATATTATAATATTATATTTCAATATAATTTATACTTAATTGTTTTTTACATTTTCAACTTTTCTATGTTAAAATAAAGAATTAACTTTAAAATATTTATTTTTTAATTAAATAATATTTTATATTAAAAATTAATTTTATTTTATTTTATTAAAAACTTAATTAATTTTATTTTATATTTTCATTATGAAAAATATTAATATTATATTAATATATAAACTCTATTCACTTATTTATGAACAGTACTAGAAATGAAAACATGTTTTCAAAAACAATGGAAACATGAAATTCTTGTTTCCAACAATTTTGGAAATTCTGGTTTTCGTTTTCATTTTCTAAAACCAGAAACATGCTGCCAAACATGTTTTTTGCTATGTTATACAAAAAAAAAACAAAAAACAAAAATGATGTCAAACGACCTCTAAATAAATGAACAAAATAAGAGAATTGAAGCAAAAGAAATCAATCCTTACTCCAAGATTATATATATGGTTATTCAGAAAGTGAAATTCCCTAGGCATTTGGATATGTTTCCAATTTTGGAGTCATCACTATTAGGAGGGCTTTACCGTTTACCACTTCCGGCCCGAGCAGATTTAATCTTAGACAGTAAAATGGATGAGCATACTTGTGGTTACGCCAAAGAAAAAAGGAAAGTGAAATTCCTATTGTTTGTGACTTATCAAGTGAGGCTATAGGGAACCACAAGGTGATTACAACATTCTTTTTGGTTAAAACCCCTGGTATCTGAAGGCCATTTTTGCGATACCTTGTATATTTAGTTACTATTTAAATTTTTATTTATACAATTAAGACTATTGAATATTTTATAATTAATAAATTGTTAATTATATTTTAGGTGTAAAGGCAAAATAATAGGTGGGTACACTGATCCTCTAAGGTTCTGATGGAGGTGAAACTTGATATAATCAATATTCAGGGCCAAAAATTATGATGATAAGAATCTTAATCTTAAACTCAATTATTTATGCATGTTTTGAAAAGCATGCAACAATTTGAGAAATAACAGTATAGTTCATAGGCCGTCGAAATTTTTGTGAATAACGTTCAAACTAAATGAATTTTTGACCTACTATCTATGATAGATAATTCTTCATAAAATAAAGTTTAGGACATGTAGACTAATGAAATAAATTAGGTGCAAAAATAGAAATTTACGCGATTTTACGATTAAGGTTATTTTGATAATTTCACCCAAACAAGTACTCAAACATCAATAAAAGCTTCACCAATGATTAAAACAAATTAAATAGAGGTGCTCCATGATTAAATGAAATATTTTGGAGATTGAATAGACTGTTTTCAACTAAGTCAAACTTTAGGGGCAAAATAGAAAAGTTTCTTTAAGTATAAGGGCATTTTGGTTTTTTTTCAAGAAAGATATTTAAAGTTAGAATTCTCTACAACTTTCTCCACCAATTTGGCTATCATCATCTTTCTCCTCTTGCTGTCCACCATAGTCAACCTTGAGAGAAAATAAAAGCTTCCAAAACTCAAGGAAAAATAAACCGAAACCGAAAACGAAAAATCTCTTAACAAACCCTATCTATTTTTCAGTGATCTTTCTCTTAGCACCCAAATCATAGCCTAAAGTGGCCATTTGCACAGTGAAGACTCTTCCAAGCTATTCGACCAAGGAAAGAAAGTTGGGAACCTTAGTTTTTTCATGGTTTTCTAGTTAATTAACATGTGTTTAAGTTGTTTTCATGCTTTGTTAAGCTTAAATCAAATTAAAACCATGAAGTTGGGTACCCAAGGGTTTCAGCCACCATCCATTATTCATGTATATGATGTGTTTTGATGAGGATTTAGTGTAGAAATAATGTAGAAATTATGAAAAGCACGAAAACAAGCTTAAATGGAAGAAATACCATGTATAAGGATGAAGAAACTATTCGGCCAACATAAGGGAAGGAAGAATTCTTGCTCATTTCAATGTATTTTAGGTTCTAAAATAATGTACAAATTATTCTAAGGCTGTAAGCGCAATCAAAATTGAAAACGGAGGTGTTTAGCGCAAGTTGTAATTTTAGCACTTATAGAATTTAGACTGAGTTTAGAGCTACAACAGACAATGTACTAGTAATTAATTAGTTAAATGTTTTTTTAATTAAAATATAGTGAATTTATTGAGTTTGGATGATGAACTTGCAACTTTGAGATCAGAAGGTGATACCAGTGCTAATGAGTCAGATACTAGGATATTAAGAGGTAAGAGATATATGTATGAAGCGTAGGGATACCTCAATACATGATTTTAAAATTTTGTCTTTTATGGAATTGGAATTGATATTTGGATGGAAATGGAAAATGGAGCTGGTTGAAACTTGCGGTTTTTGAAGCTATGTTTTTGTGCAGAGGTTAAGGAATAACGAATCGTTATGCTGTCAAAATTTTTTCTAAGCTAATCTAAAGCCTTAAAATTCACCCTTTGGCATGGTATTTTGGATTAAAAAGAAAATGAATTTAGGTGTTTGAACTTAAATTCTGAAACATGATTTAATGCATATTAAATCACAAATTCGGTTATTAAATAGATTTTATGACCTTTTATCCGGTTTATCTGTTTTTTGATGCTTATATATTTTTATATACTCTATGGTATTTAAATAAATTAATCTAAAAGGTAAATAGTATTTTGAGAATATACTAAGACATTTTATGTTTAAATATATTGAATTTATGAATCTAATTCTTATGAATTTATTTAAGGCATGATTTATTAATTTATCTCCATAAACAACTCTGAAAATATTTATGAAATATTTTGAGATTGTTGGCCCCGTAGCTACCTGCGAGTACATGCATTTTCGTTTCATTCCAATGCTATTGACTCTAACCCAGTCTTTAGCTCCTATAGGTGACACCTAGCTAGTGTGCACACTGTGGCCCTTTGACTATAGCCATACGTCTACTATAGTGCATGAGTCTATTGGGTGAAGCCTAGTCTCCACTACACTTATACTAGAGTGGTAAATCCCTAGTTAACTTACATCCAAGCACTTCCAGATTTAATTTGCTTCCGATTTCACTTATATGTTTTTTGTGATTTATGATCAATAATATATGTTTTGAGAATTATATTTATTTGAATTATTTGTTTGAAAATGATATAATTATTGTTTATGGAGTAATTTACATTTTCTGATTTATTTAAGAAATGTTTGACACAAGTTATTCGATATTGATTGAATTTGTGATTAAATCAAATACTATTGAATTCCCCATAGTGGAATTGGATGCAAGGACACGCGAAGTGCTCTAAAGCATCCTTCTGTACTCCATCCGATTATTTGATCTATTATAGTATCCTTTTCGACATTCATACCTAAGAGATTTAAATCATGATTTCAGGATTTTTTGCATGAAAATATATTATTTAAACTGCATATAGGATATGTTGTACAGCTTTCTTATATATATTTCTTACTGAGTAATTAACTCACCCCTTTATTTTTTTCCACTCTCAGATTATTTGCAGTAGTTTAGGTCTGATTCTAGAGGATCTGATTTCGGTATTTCTCAAGCGACTATCCTATTTCGTTGAAGTATACTAGTTTTACTTTTATGTATTTAGACTTCTATGTACAGTGCTATCTTATTTATTTAATACTTAAGATGTAAACTACTTTGTATACTAGTTTTGAGATTAATAGTAGTTATGCATAAATGTTGGAAATTTAAATCCTAGATTTTGTATAAAACATAATAATTTTTTTTGAATATAAGATGACACTGCAGACAGCCCAATTGTAAGTGGCTTGATTATATGAAATTAGTTAAATTTTTTATATTTCGATACGTGAAAATTAAGTTGGTATCAGAGTGGTTGGCCTATGTCTGTCAATATCCTATGATTAGAAATGTTGTACACCCCAAGTTGTCAGAACCGTAAACTTCTTTAAACTAAGAATGTACTTAATGGTTAATTTAAGAGAATATAATGTAATGATGTAATTTTGAGATGTCAAATTTTGAGTTGTAATTCTAAACTTGAATAGGACTACGTACACACATAAGCCAAATTAAAAGAATGCAACATGCATGCAAGCGTATGTAAGAGTGCATGCATGCAACAATGTACTAACTAGTGCATATAAATATATATGCAAATAATAAGGATTTAAGTGAAGTGGAAATAAATAATAAGATAAGAAACTAAATTAAATACATGTAAATAAGTATGTATAAATAAAGACATATATATTTACATTTATATTATAATTATAATTATAATTATAATTATATTTATATTTATATTATATACATGAGGATAAATATACATTCATATAAATAAATAGAAATGTATATACATGAAAGTACCTAGAAATGTATATTCATATAAATATATATATATATATATATATATATATATATATATATATATACTTATGTAAAAAAAAGAAAAGTGTGGACATAATCGGGTTTGGTGGGAAAAATCCCAACCAAACCAAGTGCTCTGCCGACTCAACCTTGATAGCCTATACCTATAATTATAAAAATAATTTTCTCATATCTCTCCTCTTACACTCCATCTTCAGCCACTAACCCATCTATTTCTTCACTCCCTCACGTCACTTTCCTTTCTCTCAAATCTCACACCAAAACTTTGAAACAGTAGTGGCATTCGATGAAGAGAAATAAGGATGCGTGTTGATTAAACTGAAAGCAATAAAGGGCACCGGAACAAGCATCGACATGAATGTCTTGGCTGTTGGAACTTGGTACCTGAAAATAGGGGAAAATGAGGCTTCATTTGGTGCTGGTTCAGGCGAGAAAATTAAAGCTATTCATGCTGACAAAAAGGCGTTTTCAGGCTGTGCTGCGAGACCATTTAAGGGCTAAGTTGGGCATTTACTTTGGTACAAAAATGGGGCTCTCGGGTGAGGTTTACAAGGGCTGATGTTGGCGGTTACACATTCGTGAATAGAGGTAATATACAGAGATAAGGAGTAGGTTTACATCTAAAAGAGGCAGAAGCAACCTTCTGCTAAGCGAAACAGAAGACAAGGAAGAAAAGAAAGAAAGAGAGGAAGATCGAGCAAGCTGCAGTCGAAGAGAGAAAGGTCTGTGGCAGCACTATTGCAGCAAAAGAAAGAGAACGTGAGAGGAGGAGGAGAGCGAAGCGAGATTGAGAACAAGAAAGTGCAGTAGAGAGAAGAAAAATAGAAACTGTAGCTGTTGAGGAAGACAAGTGCTTGGTTGCTGTTAGGAGCTGCTATTAGGCAGATTTAGGCGTGGCCTTAAGGGCTGAGAAATATGGCTTTTTGGTGGTTGTGATTAGTTGAAGCGAAGCCAAGGGAGAGGTCAGTAGCACGGTAATTTCGCTTGTATTTAGCAATGTGCAGAGGTGAAATGAAGCTATGAAAGTGATGATCTGGAGAGGCTAAAACTAAACAAGAGAAATGGTACGAAAAAGAATAAAAGAAAAGAAAAAAAGACAAGCACAAGGAGCTTAAACCGAAAAGGTAAGACTCTTTGTTGGTTAATTTTAATATATATATATATATATATATATATATATAAAAGCATTATTTGATTGATGAGAAATCATGAATATTGAGGATGATATACTTTATATTTATCTTGATTAACAATTTGGAATTTTTTTAAGGAAGAAAAAGGAATTATACATTTGGTCAAAGTTGATATGTGTGTATACATATACATATAAATACACACATGTAAAGAGATTGTAGGCAAAATAAAATAAAATAAAATAAAATAAAAAAATTCTTAGCAAAGAGATGACTTAAATAACTGTGGTTTAAGGTATATACTTAATACATGATTTAGTTTAACGAGGATAAGTTATTGAGATGGAAAACGAATTGTTGTAATGACCCGGAGTGATATTGGAACTTGATTTTTGGTTTGAGGATGACTTTGGCTATGTTGAAATTAAAACAACGAGAGCTTGTTGAACCGAGAAGAGAGGAAGGAAAAGATTTAATGATTTTAATTATACAATTGCATATAAGACGGTTGGATAATATCTACATGAATGTAGATACATAAACATGGATAAGAAGGAACTATATACATTTATATATATAATCCATGGACATGATGGTAAAGAATAAAATATGATCATATATTTTGCATGTATATATATTTATATACATATATGTATAAATATAAATATATATATATATATATCTATATTATGAGCTCCAAGAGGAAGAACGACATAGGTTTTAATTAAAATGGTTGCACTTTGATGCAATATGAATAAATTGTGTACTTACCGATATCCATGTGCTGTTAAATAGGAACTTGAGGAATGAAACTTTGGTGTAAGAATTTCAATAAAAATATATATATTGAACGAAATGATCGGTGCAAAATCGGTTAAGGAAATTTTTGCAAGGACTAAACATCGGTTCAAGATTTATGTATATACATATCTCTAGAGATAAAGATATGTATATTTTAGAATTATAATGCGAAGTTAATCTTGGGCATAATAGCGACTTTGAACAATTGTATGTGGTTTCAATTGCATGTTTTGAAAATAGTATTAGGCATAATATGAGTATATGACTGAGATGGTATTGGCATATTTGTAGTGACTTTGACTGGAGTGGAGGAGTAGATTTTTATCAAAGGCTCGAAGAAGATATTGGCTAAGGGCATTAGGTAAGTGGGCTAAGTAAAGTATGTTAGCATCATTTCGTAGAATGATTTTAAATATGCTAAATACTTCAGTTTATCCTTACGTTAAGAAAATACAAAAGTTGTGATTGGATAATGAGGTAAAAATGGTATGTGCTTAGGCTAGATTAAAACTCTTTTTGCCTTGCCAACCAAACGTGCATGCTAAATTGATCGAATTTATGTATATGTGCATTTACATATAGCATATTTTGAGACAAGCTATTTAATGTCTATATTTTAACGACTTGCATCATGTTTTAAATTATAAAGTTTTGGTTTGAGCTGACCTTTGAAATAAATCAAAACTTACGCATAATTGAGACTCAAAATTGGTTTAATAAGTGTTTTGAAATTCGTGGAAGCCAAGTGCTACACGAGAAAATTGTTTTCAAACTGTTTTTGAGTGCAAGCATGTCCTACGACCCTTGGGTCATTTCTAGCCTATTAAGCTCAGCTCTAGGCCTTATTGCCTATCTATCGAGCTTTGTGCTCTAGATATTGTATTGTACCTATCGAGCCTAGTGCTCTAGGTAGATTGTTACTTGTCTGGAAAACCAGCAGGTAAGTTCCAGCTCTCGACTGATCAGCGAGACTGGATATTGTTCTATGGCCATAGATTTAGTGTTGCTTGCGACACCACTCCATATCTAGCTAGGATGGATATCGTTATCTTATCAGTGATTGAGGATCATTGCCTAAACTCTACTTACTACTATTGCATTATCAGTACTGTTTTCAATGAATCGAGGTGATATGCCTAACAGTTATTGACTTCTTGTTACTTATGGATCTATTGAAGTCTATATTAATCGAAATTATTGCAGCGTATATTGATCGTTTTATCAAAGTGTATATCGAGTGCTTTATCAAAGTGGATATTGGTTGGTTTATCGAAGTATATTGATCGTTTATTTGAAGTGCATAGCGTATTGAATTTAACTGAATGCATAATGAATTGATTTATTCGAAATGCATGGTAATTTTGATTTAAATAAAATGCATACTGAAAGCATTTTAAAACCAAAATGCACAAAGAAAGTATTTGACTTAAGACCATGCTTAAACATGAGGCTTGTTACCTTAGCATTATTTTCTACACATGCATGTAGATTGACATGAGTCTAACATGCATTTACTTAAACTATTTACTGAGCCGTGGTTTTGCTTACCCCTTTCTAACAACATCGTAGATCATACGAGCTAAACTCCACACTTGGAGTTTTGGTGTAAGGCTTCGAGGACAATCTTTAATTAGCGATACTGGTCTGAGTCCTCTGAGTGCTGATTTTGTTTCGCTTGAGGTATAAAAACGGTTATTTTGTTTATCATGTATGACGTTTTAAATGCACAGTACATGCTTATGGAATTATTTTGGGATGTAACTTAGGATCGTTCTAGATTATTATAGATTGATATGGTTATCAAGTACGATTCGAGAAATGATTAATGTACGACAAATATGAGTTTATGGAATGCCATATATTGAATTAATGATTTTTGGAAGTATGTTTAAGTATATGGTGATATAGAATGTGGATTCTGGGATTGAAAGATGTTGTTGCGAATAGCTGTTATTTTACAGGTTAATTACTGGGAAAAGTCGATTTTTTATAAGGGGGAGTTTTCGATCTTTTTCTTTTGCCAATTTAACATTGAATTAAAATATAATCAAGTTGAGTTGTTTAAGAGATAGTAAATTAAATGATGAATGTAAATCGAATTAAGAAATGCGAAGTTAGTTTAGAAGCGACACTGACACCGAATACAAACATTAAAGTGAAAAGAAAAATTTAGTTCGAAAAATTGGTAAATTGTAATAAAGTGAAAGTGATAAGTACAAGTCACGATCTTCGGGTCGTGACACAAGTGGTATTGTACTTGTTTGAATATATAATTGAATTGTGTAACTAAAAATCAATTTTATGTACTTTGTGTTAGTGTAGTATGTTTGAAAGGCGAAGGGGTAGCAAACACTACCCCCGGTGTATTCAACCCGCTCCAAAGCCATCTCTAGAGCTGATGCCAAAGCTAGCTTTCCTTCCACAACTTGAGAGTCCGAACATTAGAATTTCTAGATTGGAAAGAGTTGTAACAGACTTTATAGCCAATTTTAACAGAGTACAGCCTCTACCAGACGTAGCACAGCCTCCACCTCTTCTTGTAAATGTTCAGCCGATGCCACGGCCATAGTTAGTACAGCCCCCATCGTAGCCTTAGCCCCAGATTCTAGAGTAGTGAGGTGAGTACCTGTTAAGGGTTGTGATGCTACATTAATCTGACAGTTTAAAAAGTTGGATCCGTCAAAGTTCAAAGGTGAAAAGGATCCAATGGGTGTTAAGGAATGGGTAAATTAGGTGGAAAAGCTGTTCAACTATATGACTTGTTCAAAGACTGAAAAAGTAGGCTTGGCTATGTTTCTATTGGTGGGTGATGGAAAGTATTAGTGGAAGTCCACCAAGATTGTTCGGTCAACTAGATACCCAGCAGTGACTTAGGAGGTGTTCCTTGAGGCTTTTTATAAGCAGTATATCCCTAGCATAGCACAGATGAAATTAAAGTCAGAATTTATAAATCTGAAATAGGGGAATATGACGGTGGATCAATATGAGTCCAAATTCACGGCTTTTAGCCGGTTTGATCCAAAGATAGCCAAGAGTGAAAAGCACAAGATCGGGCGATTTTGTGTCTGGCTAGAAGACATCTATTAGAAATATTTTAGCCCTGTTTGACATTTCTACTTATGATGAAACAGTCCATCAAACCCAGTTGTGCGAGCAGAATTATGAGGCTCAACAAGCAGAGTTTGGTTTTCAGGTTAAGATTAAGGAAAAAGAGAAGGTTTGACCGAGTTTTGATGACAAAGGTGATACTAGGCTAGCTAAGAGGCCTACAAGCATTGTGATTAGAAAGAGAACTACTGGAGATAGATCTACGAGATCTGCTAGCACTGGGAGATCTACGAGATCTGAAAGGGGTTTTGCAACCAGATGCAAGCAGTGTGGTAGGTTGCATGGTGACAGACCCTGCTACTAGGCTATGAGCGCCTGTTTTAAGTGTGGACAGTGGGGTCACATGATCAGAGATTGCCCTAAGGATAGGGAGTTAGTGCCAGCAGTTACAACAGCACCAACAACGAAAGAACCGAAGAAGGCGACACAACCCGTACTACGAAGAGCTATAGCAGCTAAGAAGGGAAAGCAGCAGGGACTCAAGACTGGGTGTACACTTTTGACAAGGACTCCACAGATACTTTATCTGATATTATTCGGGGTAAGATTTTTATTTTTGATATAATTGCAATTGCATTGATAGATCAGGGCTCTACACATTCATTTATTTCACCTGCATGTACTGCTAAGATATCGATAAATCTCGAACCTTTAGGATATTCACTACAAATTACTACTCCTTTTAAAGAATCACAAATGACTAATATTATGTATCGAAATTATAAATTAAAGATAGGAGAAAAAGAAACTTAGCTAACTTAGCTTTGTTAAATATGTACAACTTTGATGTAATTTTAGGGATGGACTGGTTAGCTACAAATTATGTTTGCATAGATTGTTATACTAAGTATATAATTTTCTCCTAACTCGAAAAATATATTGTAAAGCTTTCTACTTAGGAATGAAATTAAATATTTTGTTAAAATTTGTTCAATCCAATTAAGTATTTATTTGATTGTTGAAGGGTTTATTGCACATGTGGAGGATGTTGAGAGGAAATGTCGGGAGTTACATAAGATTCCTGTGGTCAAGGAGTTTTTTAGACATGTTTTTGGATGAATTACCGAGACTTTCGCCTAATTGAGAGATTGAGCTTACTCTTGATTTAGTGCTTGATACCGAACCTATTTTGAAGCTCCCTTATCGGATGGCATTGGTCGAGCTAGAAGAGCTTAAGAAGTAGCTTAAGGAGTTATTAGACAAGGGTTTTATCTTGCCCATTGTCTCTCCTTGTGGTGCACCAATCTTATTCGTTAGAAAGAAAGATAGTAGCTTGCAACTTTGTATCGATTACTGGTTGCTTAACAAGGCTACTATTCAGAATAAACATCATCTTCCTCAAATAGATGATTTATTTGATCAGCTCAGGCGTGCCTGAGTATTCTCTAAGATTGATCTCTGATTGAGATATCATTAGTTGAAGATTCAAGAGAGTGATGTCCCTAAGACGACTTTCAGAATTCGGTATGGCTACTAGAGTTTCTAGTTTTGCCATTTGGGCTTACAAATACCCCTGCAACATTCATGAATTTGATTAATGAGGTTTTCAAGCCTTATCTGGATAAGTTCGTCATCATTTTAATGATATTTTGGTATATTCTAAGTCTCAGGAGGAACATAAGTAGCACTTGTATGTTGTTTTACAAATCCTCAGAGACAAAAAGCTATATGCCCAGTTCAACAGGTGTGAATTCTGGCTAGATCAGTTTACTTTTCTGGGATATGTGGCCTCTAAAGATGGGGTGTTAGTTGATTCGTCTAAGGTAAAAGATATAGTGTAGTGGGAGAAACCGAAAACGGTAACTGAGATTCGATGTTTCTACATCTAGCCGGATATTATCGCAGATTTCTTAAAGGATTCTCCAGACTAGCTGATCCTTTGATGTGTCTCACACGCAAGTGTTTGAGTGGATTGATGCTTGTGAGCGCAGCTTCCAGGAGTTGAGACGAAGGTTGGCCACAACACCAATTCTTACTATTCCAAGTGGTTTTGGAGGATTTCAGTGTACAGTGACAGCTCCTCACTAGGTTTGGGTTACATGCTAATGCAATATGGAAAAGTGGTCACTTATGGTTCTCGCCAGCTAAAGGACCATGAGAGGAATTATCTTGCTCACAACCTGGAGTTAGCTGTCGTGGTGTTTATTTTGAAGATATGGTGGCATTATCTATTTGGTGAGAAATTCTAGGTATTTACTGACCACAAAAGCTTGAAATATTTATTCTCGCAACATGATTAAATATAAGGCAACATAGATAGATGAGCTGCTAAAACACTATGATTTTGAGATAACTTATCACTTGAAGAAAGCAAATATAGTAGTGGATGCCTTGAGCAAGAAACATTTCGGCACGGCTTCCAATATGATGGTTCGAGAATACGAGCAACTGGAGCAGTTTGCAAGCTTTAGTTTAGATGTCGCTCATTCTAGGAGTTACAGGTTAATGGCCAGTTTTTGAATTGAACCAAGGTTGATGGATTAGAACAGAAATGCTCAGAGGGAGGATCTGGTTTGTATTGAAATTGCCAGTCAATCATAGTTGGGGATTTAGTCAAAATATATGATTAGCATAGATGGCATTCTGAGGTTCCAGAATCGAATTTGTATATCCGAGAATAAGCAGTTGTGGGAGTTGATCTTAGTAGAGGCTCACACTTCTTAGTACACCTTACATTCAGCTAGGAACAAGATGTATCAGAATTTGCGTAAGGTATATTGGTCGCCTAACATGAAGAGAGACATCGCTGAGTTTGTTGCATGTCAGTAGGTGAAAGTAGAACATCAAAAACTGGCAGGATTACTTTAAACCTTGCAGATTTCGATGTAAAAATAGGAGCACATCACCATGGATTTCATCATAGGTTTACCGAGGACTTGACAGAATCATAATGTAATCTGGATGATTGTTGACAGATTGACGAAGTCTGCCCACCTTTTAGCTATTAAATCTACAGATTCCTTGAGTGCCCTAGTTGATCTTTATGTCATGGTGATTGTGAAACTACATGGTGTTCTAGTAAGCATTACTTTCAACAAAGATTCGTAGTTTACTTCTCATTTTTGGGAAAGATTTCAAGAGGTTATAGGTTAAAAGAACCGTTATGCAACCGAAATTTTTTCCAAGCTAATCTAAACCCTTAAAATTCACCCTTTGGCATGGTATTTTGGATCAAAAAGAAAATAAATTTAGGTGTTTGAACTTAAATTCTGAAATATGATTTAATGCATATTAAATCACAAATTCGGTTATTAAATAGATTTTATGACATTTTATCTTGTTTATCTATTTTTTGATGCTTATATATTTTTATATACTCTGTGGTATTTAGATAAATTAATCTAAAAAGTTAAATATTATTTTGACAATATACTATGCCTTTTTATGTTTAAATATATTGAATTTATGAATTTAATTCTTATGAATTTATTTAAGGCATGATTTATTAAATTTATCTCCATAAACAACTCTGAAAATATTTAAGAAATGCTTTGAGACTGTTGGCCCCATAGCTACCTACGAGTACATGCATTTCTATTCTGTTCCGATGCTACTGACTCTAGCCTAGTCTTTAACCCCCACAGGTGACCTGGCTAGTGTACACACTATGGCCCTTTGACTATGGCCATACGTCTACTGTAGTGCATGAGTCTATTTTGTGAAGCCTAGTCTTCACTACACTTATACTGGGGTGGTAAATCCCTAGTTAACTTAGATTCAGGTACTCCCAAATTTGATTTGCTTCCAATTTCATTTATATATTTTCTGTGATTTATGATCAATAATATATGTTTTGGGAATTATATTTGAGTTATTTGTTTAAAAATGATATAATTATTGTTTATGGAGTGATTTATGTTTTTTGATTTATTTAAGAAATGTTTGACATAAGTTATTTGATATTTACTGAATTTGTGATTAAATTAAATACTACTAAATTCCTTATAGTGGAATTGGATGCCGGGACACATGAGGTGCTCTAAAGTGTCCTTCTGTACTCCATCTGGGTATCTGATCCATTATAATATCCTTTCCGACATTCATGCCCAAGAGATTTAAATCATGATTTCAGGATTTTTTACATGAAAATATATTATTTAAACTGCATATAGGATATGTTGTATCAGCTTTCGTATATATATTTTTTATTGAGCAATAGTTCACCCCTTTTTAATTTTTTCCACTCTCAGATTATCTGCAATAGTTTGGGTCTGCTTCTGGAGAACTTGATTTCGATATTCTTCTGTCGACTATCCTATTTTGTCAAGGTATACTAGTTTTACTTTTACGTATTCAAACCTTTTTGTACAATGCTATCTTATGTATCTAATACTTGGGATGTAAACTACTTTGTATACTGGTTTTGAGATTAATAGTAGTTATGCATAAATGTTGGATATTTGAATCTTGGATTTTGTATAAAAAATAATAAATTTTATTTTGAATATAAGATAACACTACAGATAACCCAACCGTAAGTGATTTGATTATAAATGTTTGATATTTTGGTATGTGACAACTTTGGGCCCTGATTAATCTGGAGTCAAGCTACGATCGGACCCCGAATGGAAGAAGCTCTCCCAGTGCTGTTTGCTCCGTTCACTAGGCTCAAACTTGATCGAGACCTTGATTAAGGGATATCGAGCTCCTTCCACTCGGCCCAATAAACATTGATTATGACATTCTAGTCTAAGAAAAAAAGTGTTAGAATTTTAATAAAATTACACAGACCCAAGAAAAGAAAGCCATAACCAATCTTGGATTGCAAGATTTGTATTGTTTATCTCACAGTTCCGTATAGTTGCAAACCCAACATTAATGTTCTAGCTAGTATGGTGGCAAACTATTGTAAAATGGGAATGCATCGTACAAAAAGGGATTGTCAAGTTGTCTCAAGATATTAAAATAATATCATCATGTAAATAGAAAATACAATATTGAATCTTTAAAGTAGACCTGATCATGGGCGGGCTCGAGTCGAGCCTAAAGCATATAATAATAGCTTATATGCAAGCTCAAGTTTGACCCAAGAATTCGGGTGTGACTTTTAGTCTAAGCATGTTTTCTATTTTATATTGCAAGCTTAAGCCTGATTCCAACCTACCCGAATATTATTTTAATTTTTTTAATATTTTAATTTTTGTTTATTTATTTTTTGTTCTTTTAGTTCCTTTAATGTTTAATTTGATTTGTCAAAATTTACATTTTAATTTTCATGTTAAATATATAAAATCATGTTTATTAATCAATAATATTTTATGTTCATATAATTATGATATACTTAGTAAATATATTTTTAAAAAAACTCTAATTTTATTTATGTTTAGGCCAGGTAGGGTCAGGATCGGGTTTCGAAGAGTCGAGCTCGAGTCTGGCCCCTTTTTTTATCAAGTCTAAAAATTTTGTCCAAATCTGTTAAATATATCCCATATTTGTATCCAAACTCCACTAGATCTACTCCAAAATCAAGATGTTGCAATAACTAATTGTTTATTAACTGTAAATTAATTAAAACCAAGAACCTTGCAAAGGCCCAAAAACATTAGAAATATCAATAAGAAAAGTAAGTTCCAACTTCCAACCAATTCCCCAATAACAACAATTTAAAATTTTATAATTGGTGTTGTACAATTGCATTGAGCGAAAATGTCATGCTCTCTGCAATCAGCGCGGAATCAAAATATTTGACTGTTAATAAGTAACCAAATAAATAAATATAAATTAATTTTTTTTTAAGTTTACAAATAAATATAAATTATTTAAATGCCTTTGAATATTCAAAAGGGGTATCTTGATGTCTCGGGATATTAAATTAGTGTCATCATGTAAATAGAAAATACAATACTGATCAGTCTCCAAAGTCAGGATACTGCATTAACCACTTGTTTATTATCCGTAAATTTAGTTAGAACCAAGAACTTTCAAAGGCCCTAAAACATTTGAAGTTTCAATCAGACGGTTAGTTCCAACCAATTCCCCAATAAGAACAATCTAAAATTTGTAATTGGTGGTGTACAATTCCATTGAGCGAGAATGCCCATGCTCTCTGCCATCAGCACGGAATCAAAATATTTGACAATTACTAATTAATATCTATAATGAAACTTATTACCCAAAATTTTAATTGATATATATTGACTTCAGCCTGGCAAGACCTGCATCTTGAGAAACAAACATAGCTATGGCAGAAGTCAAGCTGCACGGATTCTGGGCAAGTTTTTTTAGCGATAGAGTGATCTGGGCATTGAAAATTAAAGGTGTAGACTATGAATACATAGAGGAAGACCTTACCAACAAAAGTGAACTGCTGTTGAAGTACAATCCTGTTTACAAGAAGGTCCCCGTCCTTGTTCATGGCGGCAAGCCAATTGCTGAGTCCCTCGTCATCCTTGAATACATCGAAGAAACCTGGCCGCAGAATCCATTGCTGCCAACTGATCCTTATGAGAAAGCCATGGCTCGGTTTTGGATTCAATTTGGAGCAGACAAGGTGATTTTCACTCTTCTCACCTCCATTGAACCATCATTCTTTCCTTTTTCATGTTACTGTTTACACCAGATTTTCCTTATCATCAATTACTCTTTCCAGTTCCTCTATGCATTTTTTTTAATAATTGGAAATAAGAAATGGGGTTATTTGGATTTGAACATAGGTTTTACAATATACTACAATTTGCATTCTTGTTTAGAATAATCAAATTGTATTGTGATCTTATTAGATTCCAATTTTCGGCGCATTTTTTTTATCAACCGGTGGAGAGAATCAAGAGAAAGCGACAAAAGATTTCTTGGAGGTGATGAAAATTCTAGAAGAGCGAGCTCTCGGGGACAAGAAGTTTTTCGGTGGTGAAACCATTAATTTAGTGGACATCTCCTATGGGATGCTGGCCTATTGGTTCAAGGATGTGGAAGAAGTAATTGGGGTTAAGGTGCTGGAACCAAGCACCTTACCTCGACTCTGTCGATGGATTCAAAATTTCATGGAAGTTCCTGCCATCAAAGAAACCATCCCTGAACGTCACAAACTGGTGGCCTATGCGAGACACACTAGGGAGAAGATTCTTGCTCAACAGCTTAACATGTAGCATCTAAAAGCCTCATGAACTAGGTAGCCTTCCTGGAAAATTAGTTTTTTCCTGTACTTGACTGCTTGGGATGGTTTATTATCTATCACTATATGTGTTATCTGCCTTTTTTTACATGTTCTATTGTATCGAGTCAGCATCAAGTAATTGAATTCTGGTGCACAAAAGCAGAACTGTTTTGTTTTTGTGCGGTTAGGATTACTTGTACAAGTCCATGATGATCATGCACCTCATTACTTGTCTAGGTTAGTCTAAGGTTCTGGATTTGCCTTTAAACTTTGTCGAATAAATTTGCTGGATGATAAGGGTTGAGTGCGTTACGTGCACCATATAGAATTATTTGTTTGCTAAACAATTTTAATGAAAATTCTTATCTATTAAGATAATTGATTTTAGTTTATTTTTCCCTTGCCCTGAAAAAAAAAATAGTAACACTGAAAAGTAATTGAAATCTTTTAGCCAATAGCAAAATAGAGGCAAAGATGGGTTAAAGAACAGAAGGTTAACCTTGTTTTGGCACTTTTCAATGGCAGATCCTTCGGTAGAGAAGGATCTGCGGGTATAAATCAGACTGCTGTAGGGGCTGTAAAAGGCTACTGAAGTGGTGCTGTGTAGAGGCCAAAAACAGAGTGGAGAACCGGTCTGATTAGGGATTCTTTAGGGCTGTGTTTAGTGGCTGAGTACAGGGCATGTTTGGTCCCAAACAGAAGCATGAGGCGTTGATTTTGGGGCTGCCATTGGAGCTCCAACGGAGCTGGGAAGAACCTGAAACAATAGGCATGGCGACTGGTACAAGGAAGAGAACCGAGAGCTGTTAAATGGACGGTGTCTCATGGTGGCTGTGAAGGCTAGTTGGTGTATGTTTTGGGTGCTAAACACGGAGCATAGGGGCTGCCTTCTTTGGACGAAACAATAGGAACCAAGGGTCAAAGGAAACACGAAATTGGGCTGGAAGGGTAGCTTGAACCGAGAGAGAGAGATGGTAGGAAGGAAGGGGACTCAAGCCACCTCAAACACCTCGATTCCGCACCATCCTTCAGCCCTGAAAAACCTTGAGAAACCAGCTACATTGTGCCAACACTGAAACTCCAGAACAGAACCAAACGGAGGCTGTAAGGGCTGAAAACCGAAGCAAGCCTGATGCAGTAACTGCGTGAAGGAAAGTGCACCGAGTGAAAGGAAATTGAAGCAGGGGTAGGAAATGCTTAAAGATTTTCAAGGGTAAGGTTTTTTTTTTTTTGTTAAGTGAGTTAAAGTATATGTGCACATATATCTATATATATGCACACACTAAGAGATGTAATGAGAATGAGTAATGGTTTTTATATATATATATATATATATATGTATGTGTGTGTGTGTGTGTGTGTGTGTGTGTGTCTACTAACATGATAATTAAGGATGAGTAAATTTTGGCTTAGGAACCCCAGGAAATTTTGAGGAATTGGTGAAGTACTAGGCTAAGGAGAGTTTAAGGATAGACTCTCAGTAAACAGAGAAGACAATGGAAAGCTCGGTTTTAAGAGTTTTAAGGTAGGATTTATAGCTTTGAATTAAGCTTAATATATATGTGTAATGTATATGTATATATACACACACATACAAGTTTATATATCCATATAAATGTTATTAGCACAATGACTGGGGCAGAATATTTAGCTCGACTAGGGAGGTTTGAAGAAGATATTGGCTAAGCTTGAGGTAAGTAGATTAAGTAAAGTTTGCTAAAATCATCTTGTAGGAGATGACTAAGTTTATTTAAATAGTTAATTTAACTTTTGAATTAAGAGATACAATGCTATTGATTGGACAATTGAGGTAAGTAAAGGTAAGATTTTAAGATGTAATTTTATTTTGATTCTGGACATTGCTTGAGTTGGGTTGAAACGTTATTTTTCTGCCTTGTGTATTATGGCCAACCAAGCTCGTGTGTTGTGTGAGATGTATTGTATGTGCTAAGTTAATATGTGCACATCTCTTATAAATATACTATGTAGAAATTAGTCTACATATTGGATTGTGATAAGACTAGTGAAATATGATTGAGATTGAAAGACTGAATTGTAATAAAATGTTTGAATTGTTATTGAGATGAAAATTGTGGAATTAGTGTAATAAAGTCACTAGAATGAGGGGCTACATACCAACGGATGGTAAACAAAGTGTAAAAGACGCTTGAAAGACAACACTTTCATTTTTCAATGTTTCAAAAAAATAGCAATTTACTTCTATAGGGGCTTGCTGAAAATTGCTTCAATTTTTCTTCAGGGATGTGCAAGATTTTGCCGTAGATCACTAGTAAGGGTTGTCTCTAGGATCGTCAGGGTCGTTGGCCAAAAGTTGTTCTTATAGGTTTGGAGTCTATTTAATACTAGTAACATTCAAACTTGTATTGGAAATATAACTCTAGCTTTCATGAAACACTTTTAATGAATTATGGCGATCACAATCCAATTACTTTTTTAATTAAATTCACTTAATCTTTTAATTAGAAGGTGGGACCAATGACATCTAGCAATGTTAGAACTTCATCTACTAGAATTTGTCAGATTCAAAGAAGACAAAACTTAGAGTCCGTATTCCCTTTGCTTACCCTCTAAGTAAATCAACGTATAATAGCAAACACATATAAGCTATGATTGCTAACTTTAAGAAATAACGTTTTTCAAGTAAATTGTTTTTGTACAATTAATAATATTACTTACGGTTACCAATAAAGTCATAGTCTTTGTTTAATTAATTTTAAGTAAAATGTATTTTTTTTGTTACCTTAAAGTACGCTTTTTTATACAAATGTAGTTAGAACAATGGTGAAACTATTTTTGATGATCAGATAATGAAAAAAAAATATTCCGAACATCGACAAATAGCATTCAAATATGGAAGTAAAATTGAAATTTACAAAAGAATTAACATTGTATGTTCTAAAACACAAAAGGAGAGGAAAAACTTATAGATTTTAGTACTCTACAGAAGAATAAAGGCAACCTAGCTCTTTGCTCCTACTTCTATAATCTATGGACAAATCTACTCCCTTTTATGACAGCAAGCCTGGAAATACAAAGTTAAAAATGAGTTAAAAAGGAAAATAAAGAAAATAATTTTGCCGCCAACATGAGTTCAATCTCAAAAAAAAAAGGAAGAAAATTTGACTAAAAAAGAAAAAAAATGAAATGCCCATGTCTACATAATGACTTAATTAACCCCAAACTTATTGAACAAATATCAATTTAATCTTAATAAATATGAGACTACCACAATTATTGGTCAAATCAACTTTAAATGCCTCATCTTGGAATCTCAAATTGAACTACACCAACTGGCTATCAATTGCAAACTAAATCAAAAGAAAATCGTTGATATGACAAAAAAGATATTGATAAATTTCTGATAGGCTTTCAATTAATATTAAGTATATTGATTAGCTTTTATTTGCTCATTTTTAGGATGTTAAATAGTAGTGGTGGGACACTTGTCTTTATTTTTTTTTATCAGTGTAGTCCGGCTTTTTATTCTTTGTTGTTTTCGTAATCGACAAGAAGGATCTGGTGAAAGTTTTCATGGACACTTCATACAAAAGAAATGACTTAAGTTGCATCATGCATGACATAAATTAATGGACAACCAAATTCAAAGCTTGTGATAAAATTAAAATGAGCACATCCAAATTAATAACCTGTCACATCCATTGAAAATCATAGACAGATTTCAGGACTAGTCTATTTTATTCTTAAACAATTATGTTAGGTTCTTCAATTCGATTTTTAATTGTTTATACATCAGCTTTACTTTTTTGATTTGGAATTGGTTACCTTAGTGGTCTTTGACCTCTAATCATAACTATAAAACAAATTCTCAAGGCACTCAGAATCTGCCAGATTGATTTCTCCAGTCTCCATCATGGCTGTAGTGAAACTGCTAGGAGCTTGGACTAGTCCATACTGTTACAGAGTAATTTGGGCTCTCAAACTCAAAGGCATAGCCTTTGATTACATAGAAGAAGATCTCTTCAATAAGAGCCCTTTGCTTCTTCAATACAATCCTGTTCATAAGAAGATCCCTGTGCTTGTTTATGATGGAAACCGATATGTGAGTCCACCATCATCCTTCAATTCATCGAAGAGATATGGCCGCAGAATCCCCTGCTGCCAACTGATCCCTGCGAGAGAGCAGTTGCACTTTCTGGATCAAATACGCTGATGATAAGGTAAACTTTTTTGTTCTTTGATGCAGGTAAACTTTTCACAGTTTAAGCTTTCTGATTTATTGTAATGTGATATGAATCCATGCATATATCTGTGGTTCACAGGGTTCTTCAATCTCAAAGCTTTATCGAACCAGTGGCGAAGAGCAGGAGAAGGCAGTAAAGGACGTCTTGGAAATGCTAGAAACCATTGAAGAACATGGGCTGATTGGAGGGAAGAAATTCTTTGGGGGAGACAAGATTAGCATGGTGGACATGGCATTTTGTGCAGTTGCTCACTGGTTGGGAGTGATTGAGGAGGCTGCAGGGCTCAAAATATTTGAGCCAAACAAGTACCCTCGTTTGCACTCATGGATCCAAAACTTCAAGGAAGTTCCCACAATCAAAGAAAACCTTCCTGATCGTGATAAGATGCTTGCTTCCTTAAAGCTTCGGAGAGAGAAGTTGCTTGCATCTAAATCAAACTAGCATTCACAACATTGATTGCCTAGGCTTCCTATTTTCTCTATGTTTTGATTTGTCATGTTATGCATATTACCGAGGTAAATAATTAATGTGCACAGTTTGTGAAATCTCCAATTTCATGTAATTCCTCCATAATTGTAAAGTATTGTAAGCTGAAATGATAAAATAAATATGAAAAATTGGAGTGTAAATGAGATATGGGACATGAGTGGAATTAAAGCAATTGATGGTCAAATGGTCAAAGGGTCAAAGTGGGCTTAATGGCTGAGATGATTATGGATAGAGAGGCATTAAATGCCATTGCATGAGTCATCATCTTTCTTCACCATCAAGGTCGGCAACCTCTTCCTTCTCCCTCTCGTTCCCTCCATTTCCTCCAACTATTTCCTCCATAGTTGCCTTGACAAACCACCATCTCACGTCACCAAATCGTTAAGCTTCCTTGATGAAAAATGACCCTTGTTACTAGCTTTAGCTAGGTCTGTAATATAAGAGATTGCATCCAAGTAATCAAGGAGATCGAAATTTGCTATCAAGTTTGATTTTGACAAAGCTAAGGATAGCAGTTAAATTCTTCGATTTTGGCTATGATTTAGAGTTATGTGGTATTGGTATAATATGTTTATAAAGATTGTTTAAAGGTTTGATTGATGATGATCATTTCAGTTTTGAAGACTTGAAAAAAGAAGTGAAATCGAAATCAAGCGATTGTGTTCTCGAAGTAATCGAGGTAAGGAATTTATGTAACGGACGTAGGGTGGCTATGTCCGCATGTTTTATTGTGTTTTAAATGCCTTGGGATGAAGTACCAGCTGATTTAAGTAAAGGAAATGTCATTTTTGGGTTTTACTCCTAGATCCCAAAATTGTTAGGAGCAGCCGATTGCCTTAATTAGCAGCCGACTGCCTTGAGAGAACCAAAGCATAAATTTTCAAAAACTGAGACAAACCAGTCGACTGCTATATAAGCTAGTCGACTGCCATTTTCTAGAAAAGCATTCTGTTTCAAACCAGTCGACTGCTATAAGGGATAGTCGACTGCTATTTGCTAAAAAGCATTTTGTTTCAAAACTAGCCAACTGCCTAGGGGGCCAGTCGACTGCCATGTTTCCAGAAGCTTTCTGTTTCAAAACCAGCCGACTGCCCAGGGGGCCAATCGACTGCCTTTTCTCAGGAAACATTCTGTTTCAAAACCGGTCGACTGCTATTTGGGACCGGTCGACTGCTATTTGGGACCAGTCGATTGCCCTATGTGTTTTAAGAAAAATAAAATATTTGAATTTTGAAAAGGAAAAGAAATTCAATAAAGCAAAATATGTGATAGCAGCCGACTGCCCTATATGACCAGTCGACTGCCCATTTGAAAAGGAAGTTTTGAAAAACCTATTTTAAGAAAGTATAATTGTATTTGCCAAAAGTATATGACAAAGGTTTTAAGATTATGAACCACTTGATGACATTCACTACCTGCATCTAATCAAGGGACTATGATCAAGTTCCCGGTGTTACGTGTTATGTGTTATGTGTTACGTATTATGTGTTATGTGTGCTTGGCTGAGGAACCATAAGTCAGACCTCAGTCGCCGTAGATGTCAACTGACTAGTGTTCACTATGGTCTATTGACGTTGGCCAATTGTCTCAAATTTATGTGCTTGGCTTACAAGAGGATCCCTGGCCCATTTATGGGTACGCCACTTATGTGACTTTTCTTATGGGATTATCCCTTGCGGGATATATGTGTGGTATCCTTATGAGATCTCTTACGGGATTATCCCTTACGGGATACATGTGCGGTATCCCTTATGGGATACATATGCGGTATCCCTTACGAGATTGTTGGTACATGATTTTATGGGGAGTTAGTAGTCTCTCATCTATTTAAAAAGTATATGAAGTATTGGTAACTGTATATGAGAATTTACACAAAAGTATTTGAAAGTATTTGACTTATGTGATTTTATGTGTATATGATATTTGAGAAAATTATATGAAATATGCTTTATAATAGTTTTACATAACATTATAGAGCCAAGCAAGAAAACTGCATATAGTGACAATACGCTCTTTTACATATATTTCTTACTGAGCGTAAACTCACTCCTTTACAACTATTTTTACTACAGATTACTTGAAGCAATTCTCGCTCTGGATAGAGGAGCTTACCTTGAGATTCTAGTGTACCTTCGAGACACGCTTCCCAATAATTGTTGAAGGTATACTTATGTGTTACGTGCTCCAAACTATTGTACGGTACAACAGTACATTAATGTATATTAGGAAGTTTGGGGATAAAGGATATGTAAGTTATGTGAGATCCTTCTGTATGTGAAGCAGGTGTATATATATGTGTATATATATATATATAAGGAATTTTATTCACACGAATTGATATCATGCTATAAGAAATAAAGCATGGAGTATAAGAAAAAGTAAGATTTACATTGATAAACTAGTCTATTAAATGTTATGTGAATGTAGATGTTAGTTGTTATTGGGTAGTGATGAGGATGTCACAGATTGGTATCAGAGTTGCTTTGACTGAAGTTTGTTGATGTCAATGAGCTAGAATTAGAGTATATGTCCAATGTACTGTACTAGTCTACATAATTATGTGTAGTATAACTGTTTAAAGTTATACTAAATCATATTATTTGATCAAGATCCTAACAGAATGAGTACTCGAATGAGGGGTATAAGACAAGGACGAGGACGAGGACGGGGTCGTGAGGAACCGCCCCCACCACAGTCTTCTCCTCCATCTCCACCGCATAGTCCGAACACTAGGCTAGCGAAAATGGAGAAACACATGGAGAACATGGCCGCGATGTTCACACAGTTTATGGCAAACTTTCCAAACGTGGCCACTAGTGCACCAGCAATTACCTCTACAGTACCTCTTACACCTACTGTACAACCCCCACCAGTCCCAGCTACTGAGAGGCAAGATCCCATAGCTTATTGTAGTGTGACTTTGATCAAGGAGTTTAAGAAGCTGGATCCGCCTAAGTTTAAGGGGGACAGTGATCCATTGGCCACGGAGAATTGGATGAAGGTGGTCACTAAAGCATTCAGATATATGACCAGTATTGAGAAGAAAAGGTGGGATTGGGTGCCTATTTGTTAGTGGATGAGGCAGAACCATGGTGGCAGGCCACTCAGATAGTGTTAGAGGCTCGGCATTCAGAGGTAATGTGGGATGTATTTGTAGGAGCTTTTAATGAACAATACGTCCCACGCACTACTCAGAGGAGGTTACAAGTAGAATTTTTGAACTTGACTCAAGAGGATATGACGGTCAGTCAATACAAGTCAAAGTTCACTACTTTGAGCAGGTTTGATCCGGAAGTGTTAAGAAGAGAAGAGCAAAAGACCTATAGATTTATGGAGGGATTGAAACCTTCCGTTAGGTCTAAGTTATATCCCATGGATATCACTACATATGGGGAGGCAGTCCATAAGGCTCAACTATGTGAGCAGGACTATGAATTTCATCAGGCCGACTTCCAAGCGAAGAGTAGAGTTAAAGAACCGATGAAACGAAAATCAGACGAGAAAACCTCCAGTGATAGATATCCATCTAGGAGAAGTAAATACTATGAAGAGGCTTCGATAGGGACTCCTAGACCCACAGGGATCAAGATAAATGATGAGAGATCCCGATACTCAGCAGGTAGTATTGCTAGCTCACCAAAGAGTATGACGCGAAGGTGTGAGCAATGCGGGAAGTTTCATGGGTCGCAGACTTGCCATTTGGCAAGCGAGGCATGTTTTTGGTGTGGTGAACAGGGACACCGGATTAAGGATTGTCCAAAGATGGATACGAAAGTATCGGAAGAATCAGAAAAGACCACTCAAACCCAGCTTAAGGCCACGACTGCAGAAAAAAGGAAAGACATTGTTAATTAGGATGTAAAGTAAATGTTGTACAATTGTCGATATATAATGCAAAAGTATGTTTGCTTATCTGACTTATTTGTAAAAGAAGTTAATAGAAAGTATGTATGGTTATGTAAAGGATTTTTTGCTTATGTTGTGGACGTAGAAAAGAAAAGTCCTGAACTTAATGAAATCCCGGTAATCATGGAAAATTTTGATGTATTTTCGAATGATCTTCCAGGACTCTCTATGGATAGGGAAATCGAGGTTATTACCGATTTGGTGCCAAAGATTGAGCCATTTCGAGATCACCCTATTAAATGGCATTAGAAAAATTAAAAGACCATGGGAAGAACTACCTAACTTATGACTTGGAGTTAGCTGCAGTAGTATTAGCTTTAAAGATGTGGAAGCATTACTTGTAAGTGAGAAATTTCAGATTTTTACGGATCATTAAAGTCTGAAGTACTTATTCTCTTAGAGAGAATTAAACATGAGGCAAGGAAGATGGCTCGAGCTCCTAAAGGATTATGAATATGAGATTTTATACCAACCAAGGAGAGCCATTGTGGTGGCAAATGCTCTAAGCCGGAAGCATGAAGGAATAGTGGTGTATAGGATGATAAGAAAATATGAAGTGCTTGAGCAATTTACAAGCCTTAATCTAAAGGTTATGCCTTCAAAGTAAATTGGGAATGATGGCTAGTATCATGATTGAGCCAAAATTGATGGACAAATTTACTAAAACAGCTCACTTCCTACCTATGAAGTCTACAGATACATTTAATGCTTTGGAATAATAGTATGTGAAAGAAGTCGTTAAACTACATGGAGTTCCAATAAGCATTGTATTTGACAGAGATTCCATGTTCACTTCTCACTTTGAGAAGATTTTTAAGAAGCCATGGGACCTCAATTGAATTAAGCACAGCTTTTCATCCACAGACTGGTGGTCAGTCCGAGCGCACTATTCAGACACTAGAGGATATGTTAAGAGCTGGTGCTATGGATTTTAAAGGCTCATGGGACAACTATCTGTCATTAACTGAGTTTGCTTATAATAATAGCTATCATGCAAGTATCGGGATGGCACCATATGAAGCTTTATATGGTAAAAGGTGTCAATCTCCGATTGGGTGGGAAGAAGTAGGCGAGTGTAAGTTATTAGCTCTAGATTTAGTCGAGCAAACCTTTGAGGATATTAAGATGGTTTGTCAAAGACTTAAGACAACTCAAAGTCAACAAAAGAGTATGCGGATGCTCGACGGAGACCACTTGAGTTTTGATTGGAGACTCTGTGTTTTTGAAAGTTTCTCCGTCCAAAGGAATCACTAGATATGGTCGAAGAGGTAAGTTGAGTCCTCGTTACAACGGTCCATTTGAGATCTTAGATTAAGTTAGAGATGTTGCCTATAGGTTGGCACTACCTCCGAAGTTATCGAGAGTACACAATGTCTTTCATGTGTCGATGATTCGGAAGTATAATCCGAATCCATCCCATGTCATCGAATATGAATCCTTGGAGATTCGGGAGGACATGAGCTAGGTAGAGAAACCGGTTCGGATTTTGGATAGAAAAGAGAAAATGTTGAGATCAAAAACGATCCCATTAGTTAAAGTTCTCTAGCAATACCATACGATGGAAGAAGCTACATAGGAGCTAGAGAGCTTGATGAAAGAGAAGTATCCAGAATTATTTGAGACTTAACCTGATTTGAATTTGGAGGACTAAATTCTCTAAGGTGGGGAGAATGTGAAATCCCCAATTTTATGTAATTCCTCCATAATTGTAAAGTATTGTAAGCTGAAATGATAAAATAAATATGAGAAATTGAAGTGTAAATGAGATATGGGACATGAGTGGAATTAAAGTAATTGATGGTCAAATGGTCAAAGGGTCAAAGGGGACTTAATGGCTGAGATGATTATGGATAGAGAGGCATTAAATGCCATTGCATGAGTCATCATCTTTCTTCACCATCAAGGTCGGCAACCTCTTCCTTCTCCCTCTCGTTCCCTCCATTTCCTCTAACTATTTCCTCCATAGTTGCCTTGACAAACCACCATCTCACGTCACCAAATCGTTAAGCTTCCTTGATGAAAAATGACCCTTGTTACTAGCTTTAGCTAGGTCTGTAATATAAGAGATTGAATCCAAGTAATCAAGGAGATCGAAATTTGCTATCAAGTTTGATTTTGACAAAGGTAAAGATAGAGGTGTTGGTATAATATGTTTATAAAGATTCTTTAAAGGTTTGATTGATGATGATCATTTCAGTTTTGAAGACTTGAAAGAGGAAGTGAAATCGAAATCAAGCGATTGTGTTCTCGAAGTAATCGAGGTAAGGAATTTATGTAACGGACGTAGGGTGGCTATGTCCACATGTTTTATTATGTTTTAAATGCCTTGGGATGAAGTACCAGCTGATTTAAGTAAAGGAAATGTCATTTTCAGGTTTTACTCCTAGATACCAAAATTGTTAGGAGCAACCGACTGCCTTAAGTAGCAGCCGACTGCCTTAAGTAGCAACCGACTGCCTAAAGACAACCAAAGCATAGATTCCCAAAAATCGAGACAAACCAGTCGACTGCTATACAAGCCAGTCGACTGCCATTTTCCAGAAAAGCATTCTGTTTCAAACCAGTCGACTGTTATATGGAACAGTCGACTGCTATTTGCTAAAAAGCATTCTGTTTCAAAACTAGCCAACTACCAAGGGGGCCAGTCGACTACCATGTTTCCAGAAGCTTTCTGTTTCAAAACCAGCCGACTGCCTAGGGGGCTAGTCGACTGCCTTTTCTCCGGAAACATTCTGTTTCAAAACCAATCGACTGCTATTTGGGACCAGTCGACTGCCCTATGTGTTTTGAGAAAAATAAAATATTTGAATTTTGAAAAGGAAAAGAAATTCAATAAAGCCAAATATATGATAGCAGCCGACTGCCCTATATGACCAGTCGACTGTCCATTTGAAAAGGAAGTTTTGAAAAACCTATTTTAAGAAAGTATAATTGTATTTGCCGAAAGTATAATTGTATTTGCCGAAAGTATATGACAAAGGTTTTAAGATTATGAGCCACTTGATGACATGCACTACCTGTATCTATTCAAGGGACTCTGATCAAGTTCCCGGTGTTATGTGTTATGTGTTATGTGTTACGTATTATGTGTTACATATTATGTGTTATGTGTTATGTGTTATGTGTGCTTGGCTGAGGAACCATAAGTCAGACCTCAGTCGCCACAGATGTCAACTGACTAGTGTTCACTGTGGTTTATTGACGTTGGCCAATTGTCTCAAATTTATGTGCTTGGCTTAGGGGAGGATCCCTGGCCCATTTATGGGTATGCCACTTATGTGACTTTTCTTATGAAATTATCCCTTGCGGGATATATGTGTGGTATCCTTATGAGATCTCTTACGGGATTATCCCTTACAGGATACATGTGCGGTATCCCTTACGAGATTGTTGGTACATGATTTTATGAGGAGTTAGTAGTCTCTCATCTATTTAAAAAGTATATGAAGTATTGGTAACTGTATTTGAGAATTTACATGAAAGTATTTGAAAGTATTTGACTTATGTGATTTTATGTGTATATGATATTTGAGAAAATTATATGAAATATGCTTTATAGTAGTTTTGCATAACATTATAGAGCAAAGCAGGAAAACTGCATAGTGACATAGTACGCTCTTTTACATATATTTCTTATTGAGCGTAAACTCACTCCTTTACAACTATTTTGACTACAGATTACTTGAAGTAATTCCCGCTCTAGATAGAGGAGCTTACCTTGAGATTCTAGTGTACCTTTGAGACATGCTTCCCAATAATTGTTGAAGGTATACTTATGTATTACGTGCTCCAGACTATTGTACGCTACAACAGTACATTAATGTCTATTAGGAAGTTTGGGGATATAGGATATGTAAGTTATGTAAGATCCTGATGTATGTGAAGCAGGTGTGTGTTAATATATATATATATATAAGGAATTTTATTCACACGAATTGATATCATGCTATAAGAAATAAAGCATGGAGTATAAGAAGAAGTAAGATTGACATTGATAAACTAGTCTATTAAATGTTATGTGAATGTAGATGTTAGTTGTTATTGGGTAGTGACGAGGATGTCACACAGTTGGTTAGAAACTGTGGTAGTCTGGGTCCTTGATGTACAATAAGTAATAAAAATAAACTTAGATTATTTGATGAATTTTAGTTTTGAAAATGAAAGAAAGGAGCAGCCAATTGCCCAAATTGAAAATTCAATTACTCTTGAAGTTTTAATGGCATTGAACAAAAATATAACAGAACGGTTGATCGTTTTAATTTAATGGCTTAATAGTCAAATAGACCCTCAACCTTTAGCACAAAATGGAATTAAGCCCTTAACGTTTTGTCGCGTGAAAATCAATCCATAAATTTTTATTTCATTGTAAATAAACCATCAACCTTTTAAAATTATACAATTAAGTCCAAATTTGTTAAATAACACTAATTGCCATTTGGATATCTAATGTGAAAGCTGACATGGATAGCTTAGTTGGTTGCCACGTGGCATGCCACATGTGCAATATTAACGGAAGTTAGTGTTATTTAACAGATTTGGACTTAATTGCATAATTTTAAAAGGTTGAGGGTTTATGTACAATGAAATAAAAGTTTATGGACTAATTTCCACGTAATAAAACGTTGATGGCATAATTTCATTTTGTGCTAAAGGTTGAGGGTCTATTTGGCTATTAAACCTAATTTAATTTTGTCAGGTTTTAATTTGTAAAGACTAATTTCGATTAAAAAAGTCTTAAACCTTTTAAAAGGTTGTAAAGATGTGAATTCAATGAATTTAAATAAAAAATCAAATTAATTGACTAAACAACACAATTTAAAACATTATAACTTTTGATCAAAGTCTATACGTAGAGAAGTCAAATTTATTCCAGCACAATTTAAAAGATTTGAGAAAATTTGAACACAAGAATTGTATTACATCTCATTCATTATATTAAATACTACAAGTTTTTTATCCATTATTTCTCGGTAAATATAAATTATATGAAAAAGAAAATTTTACCATTCATTAAAAAATATCAAGTACCTTGATTTCATTAGTACAGTGAAATCGAGCAAGAGTCTTATTGTATCATATGATTATTAAATTCATCTCATTAAACACCACAAATGATAGGAATAAAAAATAACTTTAAAAGACAAAGCATTTGCAGTATGCCTTAAAATCATATTAACTTATAAATAACTTTTCAATTTATATCTACCAAAATCTCGAAAACAACAAATTAATTGTTGTAAACTTCCCATTATCAAGGTCCACGATAAAAATAGCTTTAACCTTAATTCAAGCCAAAAGGAGAAAAAAAAAGAAGAAAAAGAAAGAGCGCAGCTATATAGCTCCCTATCCTTTTGCTGCTCTATGATGAAATCGTTTTCTTTGAGCTGGAAGATAGATACAAAATCCAATTAATTCAAATGCATTATTAGAGGTGGCAAAGGTTGACTCGATCCGAAATATCCACCCAATTAACCTGAATCCAAATCCAACCGATTTTATTTGACTAAAAAAGTCGACAATCAAATCCAACCCGATCTGAAACCAAATTTTTTCGAATTTACATTGATCCAAACTCAACCGGATCCGAACCTGAATTGATCCGAACCCAAATTAACCCAAATCCAAATTGATCCGAATCCAAATTTATCCAAACATGAAAAGATTCAAACTTAAATTTAATATTATCAATAAATATTTAAATGTTAAAATTAATTATCAAAGTATTTTAATATAGTAAAAATATAAATTTTTTCAATAATATGAGTGTTATATATTTATTTAATCTAGTTAAACATAAATATTCACTTTTATATTGCATTTATTTAAACCTAATGTCTAAATATTTAATAGTTAATCTATAATAGAGTACAAAAGTTATATCATCTACAGTTAATGTCTTCAATTATTCTATAAAAAATAAAGATAAATTAAAGATATATATAGTACTATTTTATGATATTTAATAGGAATTATTAAATTACTTTGATTCATAAAGTTATTAATTATTATAGATAATAAAAATAAAATGAAAAAAATGTAATTAATTTATGAATATTGGTAAATATATTATAAAAAAACTATCATACAGATTATTAAATATTTTGATTATTTCAATCTCAATTGTACTATAGGTCATGTAAGAAGAAAATTTTATTTTTATGAGTTTTGTAATTCTTAGAAATATGATTTTAGTTGATCTTCATATCAGATAAATCACATCGAGATGACCAAGATTTAACCCAATAAACCTATCAAATCAACCCGAATTGACTAAAAAATGACCCAACCCGATCTAATCCGAATCCGAATTAATCCAAACCAAAATTGATCCGAATTCAAATTGATTCAAACTTGAAATAAACCAATTTTTCCTTGACCCAAACCTGACCTTATCCGAACCTGAAATCATCCAAATCTAAAATGATCCGATTTTTTCCTTAACCCAAAATGACCCAACCCAAACCCGATCCGACCCACTCATTTGCCACCAGCATCATGCATGACGTTTGGATCAAAGACATTTCAATATTATCTTTTTCTCACCGACTTTGCTGTTCTAAAATTGCTTCCCACTCTATTTTAATGCTCAAAGTCAAAAGAATTTCTATTTTTATATTTTTCATCATGCATAATCACTCGGAGGGATCATCCATGACGCACATGGTTAGATGAAAAATCGACTACTTGCAATGATAGTCAATTAAACAAGTAATTTAGCTCATCTAAAATCTATAATTTGTACAATACAATTGCAGTTTTAATACTTGTGGAAAGCTTACTACTATTTATTAACTTTTCTCACTTTTAATTTGTATTTTTAGCGACTAAGAAAATCAAGTTTCCCTGTCAAACGAGTATATAAAGGCCACTGATCTAATTAGATATCACACATCACACCATGGATGAAGTCAAGCTCTTTGGATTTTGGCCAAGTCCTTTTAGCCTAAGGGTCATCTGGGCTCTAAAATTAAAAGGTGTGAATTATGAATACATTGAGGAAGATCTCCCCAATAATAAGAGCGACTTACTGCTGCAGTACAACCCTATTCACAAGAAGATTCCAGTTCTTGTCCATGGAGGAAAAGCAATTGCAGAGTCATGGTTATTCTAGAATACATTGATGAAGTGTGGCCACAGAACCCCCTTCTGCCGGCAGATGCTTATGAGAGATCGGTTGCCCGGTTTTGGGCTAAATTCATAGATGAAAAGGTACATATGCAAGTCAGCAGTTTAGTTAAACGAGTACTTCACAATAATCATAAGTTTAATCATTTTTGTGCAAAGTCTTTAATTAATCTTACATTTTCTTCCCAGCACTAGTAATGGTGCTTTTATTTTATTTTATTTTTCAATTTTTAAAACGGATTCATGTTTGTTTGATGTAGACTTGGCAATTAATTTTACATTTTCTTCCCAGCACTAGTTACTTTGTTTATTTTTCAATTTTTAAAATAGGTTCATGTTTGTTTGATGTAAACTTGACAATTCATATATAAAATTTGTGTTTTTGTCATAAAAATCTTGTTTATATCATGTAAAAGACGAAAATTATGTCAATTCATCAAACATTATATTTAATTTTTGTCATATTCATTCCAGAATTATCAGATCTTGTTTGAAGTCATTTCTGGATTAACGATGACGTTTGATCTTTTAACCTACTTATTATATATGTTTGCAGACAAGAACTGTGTGGGAATTCTTTCAGAAATTTGGGGAAGAACAGGAAAAGGCAATCAATAACAACTTCGAAATTCTGGGAACAATAGAGAAGTATGGGCTTGGAGACAAGAAGTTTTTCGGTGGTGACAAAATTGGGCTAACTGATTTTATCTTTGGATGGGCTATCCATATCCTGGTGGCAATGGAAGAAGTAGTGGGAGTGAAGCATATCAAAGCCGATACATTCCCCCGCTTACATGCATGGATGAAGAATTTCAGTGAACAACCTATAATCAAAGACAATGTCCCTGATCACAATAGAGTTGTAGATCTTCTGAAAATAAGAAGAGAAGCGTATAGAATATCAGCTCACGCTCATCATCCGTTGAGAGAAAAATAGCTGTGAGGTTGAACTTGAACTATACGTCTAATCTATTATCTTTTCAAATAATTAAAGTAGATTATGTGTCATTATCTTAATTTTATTTGTGAAGTTTATAAACTTCACTATTAGTCTATTGAATAATAATCACATCTATATAGCTATATATAGTTGTGAAATGCCTTCATCTGTTGCATTAATTTTGGGAAAAAAAAAGCCTGCATCTAGCCATCTACATTCTTCCATGTTCGTTTCATCAATTTTATTAATTTTGAAAATGTGATCCAAATATTGAGATACAATTGAGTAGAGAGAAAGAATTATAAGAAATAGTTATTTCATGTCAACATAGAACCCTTCAATTCAAATTCAAATCATGCCATATGGGCTGTTTTGGATCCTTTATTTTTTTCTATTTTTCATTTTTTGTTTTTAAAAATTTTGTTTTCTGCTTTGTTTTTAAATTGTAAAGAAAAAGAAGAAAACATTGGTTAATATTATTAAATATTAAAAATAAATATTTAAACGGATTCAGATATAATAATTCAATTCACAAAATAAAATTTCAAAAATTAAATAAAAATAAACATATATTTTTTAAATAATAATATGAACATAATATTAAATAATATTATTTTTGGTATAAACCACGATGTGTTTTCATATTATATTGGGTATGAGACTAATTTCCGCTTGCACTACGTAGCTAGCACCAATCCAAAGAAATTTGACCCAATAAGGATTCGAACACAGGAGCTCCCATTATGGATTTTCCTTACTCGAAAACCCGGTGAGACTTTACACTACTAAATTAACATTTTGGGTTTATATAATATTATTTCATACTAATTAATACTAGTATTAAATATATTCATCTAAACATGTTAAAATTTAATATAATTTAAATAATATTATAATTAAATATAATATTTTTCATAGCGTCTAAATTTGTAACCTAACGGCTAGACTTAAAATTTTCGAAATTGCCATCAATTATTATATTGGTCTCTATTCATAACTATGTATAAAGTTTGGTCTACCTTCATAAATCCTAAGTTTGAGAGTACGATTATGTCAAAAAGGATTGGCATCCTTATTTTGCCGATCTTAGATGGTACCAACCGATCTTAATTTATCCTAAATTCGTCCTTAAATATTTGTTAAATTTTGATATAATTAATATTGGAAATAATCTTTAATTTCTCTCTATTATGCGGTAGAATTTACAAAAACATCCCCTCACCTAAGAAGTATTTAAGTAATCATATTTAACTCCTTGAAGTGGTTCCGTTGTCTAATAATTTAAATGTTTGATGAAAAGATCTTAATTTTTCATTGTTATCCCATTTTTATCTTCTATATCCCTATTTCATTTCAATTTTTTTCTTGAATTTTATTTTATTGATTTTTTTATCATGAAAATAAATATTGATTATTTTTTTTTTTGAAATTATCTTAAGGACCCTCTATTATGCTAGTAAAGTCTAGAAGAATTTCTCACCTAAGTTTATAATCGCCCTAAGACTTCCATCATTTGAATAACCTTTACCCATAATCAAAGGAAACCTTCTTGATATTTGCTTTGTCAAAGCTTCGAAGAGAGAAGTTGCTGGCACCTAAATTAAATTAGCATTCACAACACTGATTGCCTAGGCTTCCTATTTTCTCTATGTTTTGAGTTTTCATGTCATGCATATTACCAAAGTGAATATTTAATCTGCAGAGTTGCTTAAAATTTATAAACTATGATAGTCTGGGTCCTTCATGTACAATAAGTAATAAAAAAAACTTAAACTATTTGATTTTATTGAACTAGATGGCTATTTATCTTAACAGAGATTTTGTGGATGGTTTTTAACAAAATTAATCATTTGGTCAGACTGCAAGAGAGTAAAACTCCAAGGGAGGATTTAAACTTTCTTTCTAAGCAGTAGATAATACACCAATCATTAAGTCAAGATGGATATTCAATTTTAAAAAAGATATAAAAGAGCAATCAATTGCCCAAATTGAAAAGTCGATTACTCTTGAAGTTTTACTGGTTTCGAGCAGAATAAAAAAGAGCTTTTAGAGCTTTTAATTTGTAGCAACCAATTTTGATTTAAAAAGACTTAATTAACCGTTTCAAAAGGTTGTAAAGATGTAAACTCAATGAATTCAAATAAAAAACAATTAATTGATTAAACAACACAATTCAAAACGTAACAACTCTTTATCAAAGGCTCTTGACACGCAAAGGAGTCAAAAATTATTCCAATACCTTTAGGTCATGTTTGGTATATAGAATAATGGATACGATAGGATAATAATCATCTTATCTTATGTTAGATGCACACATTAAAGAAAAGATTACATTGCAAAAAAGATTAGCCATCCTCTTAGTATAGGATGACTCAATCCTCTCCAAAAAGGTAAAGATTATTTCTAATCTTATGAGATTAGAAATAAATACTCATATTTTATTTATTTCATTTTTAAAATTTATATTTAAAAATAAACTTAAACATTTAATAAAACAATAAGATATTTGTTTAATTAATTAATCCAAAATTTTTCTTTCTTTTCATTTTTTATCTTTTCTTTCTTTCTTTTTTCTTGTTTTTATTAAAGAAAAATTATAATTTTGATAAAATAATATCTTCTTGAACAAATTTTTTAAAATTATTGTAATAGCCGTAACTTTCGACACTTGGTAAGTAAATTAAATATATGAATTTGGAGTATTTGGATTTTAATTGAGCATGAGTATTGTAATAAGTTGGAAGAAAATTAAATTTGGAATAATTTATGGAGTAAAGGTAAAAAACATGAATTAAGGACTTAAATGGTGGATTAAAGTATTTTAATAAATTACATGGAAATAATTTATTTAATTGGTAGATTAAAATTCTAAAAATCTAATGGTATTCAATATACAAGGATTCTTAACGAAATAATAATGATAATAAAATATATATATTTAATATATTATATTATATGTATATATATTATAATTAATTAGATTATAATATAAAAGATATGTATAATATTACATCCTATTGAAAAGAAAAATATTATATCATAAGTATATTATTATGATAAAAGATATTATATTATATTATATTATATTATATTATATTATATGGAAGATATGTAATAATATAAAGGATATATATAGAATATATATAAGATATATATTAAAAAAAAGCATAAAACTAAAGTCACGTCACAATCAGCAGGCAAATAAAAAAAATTATTAACTTAAAATTTGACAAGCTTCCTCGGGAAGCTTGTCCAGGTGAGTGGGTGCTCACTCACCAACGCCTGCCACAGGCGTTTTAATATATATATATATATATATATATATATATATATAAAATAAAATAAAAAAGAAAAGAAAGATCACCACTCACACCCCAGTCTGTCAGTCTATCGAAACTAGGGGTGTAATTGAGTTGAGTCGAGCCAACACAGTGGGGTGCTCGAGCTCGAGCTCGACTTAGAAACTCGTCGCTTGGTGCTCGGCTCGAACTCGATCGAGCCTTAATTTTTGAGCTCGAGCTCGACTCGAGATGAAAATCGAGCTCGCTCGATTAGGCTCGATTGTTCGAGCTCGAAGCTTATGCTCGAACTCGAGTTCGAACTCAAATTTATTTTAATATAAATAGAAATATTGTATATGAATTAAATATAATAAAATATAAATTTTTAATAACAATAATAATAATACAACAACAATATTGAAAACTCAAAAAAAATAAAAACTCAAAACTTAATCCTTATGTAATTTTATTAGAAAACTTAAAACAACAATAGAAAATGCTATACATCTCAGACAATCATCCACACAAGAAAAATATATGCCAATACAAATTCACTCAACACAAGTCACCACATACCACACAGAATGCACATCGCCCTAAAAATCTTCATAATTTGTCAAATATCTACAATTCAACATGAACCAAGAAGGTAAAACATGAATAATTTACCTCTTGGGTGAAGTATGACTTAAGCAGATGCTATAATACAGTGCTCTCAGAAAATAATCTATACTTCAGTTATATTACTCGATGAGTAAATCCAAACAATACTTTAGGACTTTAGAATATGCATACAAAAAATGGATAAGAATGATAGGAACTGCATCAGGCAACCAATAACAAAGAGAGTTTGGCTTTGTAATCAACATGTGTAACCACCTTTTTGCTCAGTCTCAATCACAGCCTCTGGGATGCTTTGAAAATGTCTGCCATCATACACAAATGCGATATCAATAGAAGAAAAATAATCAATAATGTTAATAAAAATTGTAAAAATAAAATAAGAGCAGAGGGGGCGCTAGATCTATTGTAGGTTCGCCGGATCTACTACTGTAGGAGCTAGGTGCGCTAGATCTGCTGTGGGAGAGGGATTGCCAGATCTACTGCGGCTCTTCAGATCTGCTACGGAAGAGAGGAAGAGAGCGGATGGACGGATGGTGTAGAGGCGTTGAAGCTTGGGGACTAGGCTTGTCGGATCTGCTGCGAGACGGGTTAGACTCATTGGATCTACTGGAAGAAGGGCTAGGCTCTCCAGATCTGTTATTGGAGGCGCTAGATTGGCCGGATTTGCTGGGAAAGAGAGGAAGAGAGGGGTTGGCTGACTAGTGTAGGGACTTGCCAGATCTGCTACGGGATGGGCTAGACTCGCGGGATCTGTTTAAAGATTGAAGAATAACAGGCAGCAATGATGAGGGTGGGCAATGAGAATAACAACATGAGACTGTAAGATGCGAGTGTGTGAGGACTGAAGAAGAGGGCCTTTAACAACAGGTTCACACCGATAAGGATTTTCGAGTGTCATTGGATTTGGGTTGGCCGTTGGAGATTGAAGAAAAATAAGATGTGCGGCCGTGCAGCTGGGGAGTTGAGGATAAGTTTATTCGAGGGAGAAAATGTTAAAAGTGAATTAGGGTGTGTTAGGGTTTTTTATGTGAAATCTCCGAACTCCTGTAATTTCCCCTTTATTGTATAGTGATTGGATGCTAAGATGATTTAATAAATAGGAAATTATGAAGTATAAATGATGTATGGGACATGGAAGGAATAAATGGAATTGATAGTCAAATGGTCAAGAAGTTAAATTCTATTATTGTAAGAATATTTAGAGTATGAGAAAATAAATATAAGATTTTTCATAGTTAAATGATATGTGGCATATGCATGGAAGAAGAGAAATTAAGATGGTCAAAGGGTCAAAGGAATTATTGTGACATCCTTGTCACTCACAAATATCAACTAACTTTTTCTTTCACATAGGGTTTGGTTAGACTCGCTCGTCAATGTCATCCTTTCTTCTTATACTTTAAACTTTATCACTTATAACATGATATCAAATCCCACAGGAAATGTAAATTTTTTCTATTTTCACATAAATCAAATACCTTAGGATCTCATATACTTACAGAACCTATATCCCTAAATGATCTAATATACATCAATGTACTGTAGTACCGTCTAGTATACATAATCTGAAGTGCATAACAAATAAGTATACCTTTAGAATTTATTGGGAAGCGTATCTCGTAGGTACACTTTGATATCCCAAAAGCAAGCTCCTCTATTTGGAGCAGAATTCACTTCAAGTAATCTATATGAAATATGATTGTAAAGGGGTGAGTTTACGTTCAGTAAGAAACATATGTAAAAGAGTGTACTATGCCACTATATGCAGTATTCCTGCTTTGCTCTATAATGTCATGTAAAACCATTATAAAGCATATATCATATACAAGTAAAATCAAATAACTCAAATACTTCAAATACTTTCACATATCTCCAATCACGTGAAATCACATGTACAAATACAATTAACTTCAATTACTTTCACATACTTTCAAATAGATGGGAGACGATTTAACTTCCAATAGAATCATGCACCAAGTAATTCTCATAAGGATACAACAAATATATCCCCTAAGAGATCTCATAAGGGATACTACAAATATATCCCGTAAGGGATAATCCTGAGAGATGTCAAATAAGTGGCTTACCCACGCATGGGCCAGGGATCCTCCCCAAAGCCGAATACAAATAAGAGACATATGGCCATTGTCTATAGACCACAGTGAACCAGTCAGGTGACATCTGTGGCACTGAGGACCGGATTAAGGTTCCTCAGCCAAGTACAAATACAAGTAATATGCATGATCGTTAAAGGAATCCATGGTCTCCAAAACCTTTGTCATATAGCTTTTAGCAAATACAATTATACTTTCTTGAAATAGGCTTTGAAACCTTTTTCAAATGGAGCGATCGACTGGTTTTAGGGCAGTTGGCTACTACACCATATATTGCTTTATTGAATTTATTTTCTTTTTGAAATTCAAATATTTTAATTTTCGGAAACACATAGGGCAGTCGACTGGTCCCTAATAGCAATCGATTGGTTTTGAAACAGAATGCTTCCGAGAAAAGGTAGTCGACTGGCCATATAACAATCGACTGTTTTTACAAACAGAATGCTTCTGAAAATAGGGCAATCGACTGGCTCCATAGGCAGTCGGCTGGTTTTGAAACAAAATGCTTTCTAGGAAATAGCAGTCGACTGGCCTATATAGTAGTCGACTGGCTATGTAGCAGTCAACTGGTTTGCATCGATTTTCGATAATCTACGCTTTGGTTGTCTCTAAGCAGTTGCCTGCTACTTAAGGCAGTTGGCTGCTCCTAGCCAAATTGGTACTAGGAGGAAAACCCGAATTTGACGCTTCCTGCACTTAAAAAGCATTTCATATAAGACCAACTCATGCAACCAAAACAGACATAGTCTCCCTATGTCCGGTACACACATTCCTTACCTCAATTACACAAAAATGTGTAATCGCTTGGTTGTACCTCAACACCTTTCCTTTCGATCCTTTAAAGCTGTAAACATAATAAGGATTCAAACCTTTAAGAAATCTTTACAAATAGGATATACCAACTCCACATAACTCCAAACCATTAACAGAATTGAATGAAAATCACTTCAGCTCTTACCTTTGTTAGTAGCCAAAATAATAGCAACTAGATCTTTTCAATTTCTTAGATTCAACCTTCCAAATTACAAGTATGAGCCAAGCTAGTGATGAGGAACATTTTTCGTTTAAGGAGTTTGTTGATTTGATGGAGGAACAAGGTAGTTTGTCAAGGTAAGTATGGTAGAAACTTAAGAGAAATTGAGGGAGAGCAAAATGGCTACCGACTCTTGGGAGGGAGAAGATGACAAGGCACATTTCAGATAATGCATGCTAATCCCTTCAGCATATCAGCCATTGACCCCCTTTGACCCATTTAATTCCTCTTGACAATTTGACTATTGACTATTCTATTGCTCTAATTCCATCCATATATCCTTTATATATCAATATTTCATATTTATTTAATTCTTCCCAGTTGAAATACTATACAAATAAGGAGAAATTACAGGAAATTGGGGATTTCACATTCTCCCTACCTTAAGAAATTTGGTCCTCAAAATTTAAATCAGGTTACTACTCAAATAGCTCAGGATATCTTTCCTTCATTAAGCTCTCTAGCTCCCATGTAACTTCTTCCATAGTATGATACTGCCAGAGGACTTTAACTAATGGAATCATCTTAGACCTCAACACTTTCTCTTTTCTATCCAAAATCTGAACCGGTTTCTCCGCATAACTCATGTCTTCCCGAATCTCCAAGGGTTCATATTCTATGACATGAGATGGATCCAGATTATACTTCTGAAGCATGGACACATGAAAGACATTACGTACTCCCGATAGCTCTGGAGGTAGTGCCAACCTATATGCAACATCTCCAACTCGGTCTAAGACTTCAAATGGCCCGATGTAACGAGGACTAAGTTTACTTCTTCGGCCAAATCTTATAATCCCTTTGGATGGAGAAACTTTCAAAAACACCAAGTCTCTAACCAAGAACTCAAGTGGCCTTCGTCCAGCATCTGCATAACTCTTTTGTCGACTCTGAGCTGTCTTAAGTCTTTGACAAATCAACTTTACATCCTCAGAGGCTTGCTCGACTAAATCTGGACCTAATATTTTACACTCGCCTACTTCTTCCCACCCAATTGGAGATCGACACCTTCTACCATATAAGGCTTCATATGGTGCCATCCCGATACTTGAGTGATAGCTATTGTTGTAAGCAAACTCAGGCAATGGCAGATGATCATCCCAGGAGCCTTTAAAATCCAAAGCACATGCTCTTAACATATCCCCGAGCGTCTGAATGGTACGCTCGGACTGACCATCAGTCTGCGAATGGAAAGCTGTGCTAAAATTCTACTGAGATCCCATGGCTTCTTGAAAATGTTCCCAAAAATGAGAAGCGAACCTAGAATCTCTGTTAGAGGTAATGCTCACTGAAACTCCATCTAGTCTGACAACTTCTTTCACATACAAATCTGCTAAAGCACTAAGTGTATTTGTAGACTTTATAGGTAGGAAGTGAGTGGACTTAGTTAGTCTATCCACAATTACCCAAATACTGTCATGAGTCGTCTTGGTCCGTGGTAGTCCCATGACAAAATCCATCGTAATGTGCTCCCACTTCCACATAGGTATAGGTAAAGGATGTAACAAACCTGCTGGTCTTTGGTGCTCTACCTTAACCTGCTAGCACATGAGACACTTTGCCACAAACTCTGCTATGTCTCTTTCCATGCCAGTCCACCAATATACCTTGCGTAGATTATGATACATATTGGTATTTCCCGGATGCAACGTGTATTTAGTAGAATGTGCTTAAGTCAGAATCAGCTTCTTCAACTTTTTATTATCAGGAACACATATACGATTCTTAAACCTTACAATTCCATCGCTACCAATATCAAACTCTGAGAGTATACCTGATTGAATCTGATTCATAGCCTCAATACATTGAGCATCTACCTTCTGAGTATATCAGATTCTATCCATCAATTCTGGCTCAATCACCAGACTAGCTATTATCCCAAATTGCTCATAAGGTGTAACATTTAGATTGAGGCTTGCAAACTGCTCAAGCAACTCATATTCTCTTACGATCATGTAAGATACCATTCCCATATGTTTTTGACTCAAAGCATCCGCCACCACATTGGCCTTTCCGAGGTGGTACAAGATCTCATAATCATAATCCTTTAGAAGCTCGAGCCATCTCTTTTGTCTCATATTCAATTCTCTTTGAGAGAACAAATACTTCAGACTTTTATGGTCTGTAAAAATCTGAAAATTCTCACCATACAAGTAATGCCTCCAAATCTTTAGAGCAAATACCACTGCAGCCAACTCCAAGTCATGAGTTAGGTAGTTCTTCTCATGGTCCTTTAATTGGCAAGAACCATATGCTACTACCTTACCATGCTGCATTAGCACACAACCCAAACCTTGTCCAGAGGCATCACTATACACAGAAAATCCACCAGAACCATTAGGAATGGTGAGAATAGATGCAGTCGTTAGCCTACGCTTTAACTCTTGAAAACTACATTCGTAGGTAGCAATCCATTCAAACTTTACCTCTTTGCGCGTTAAGCGCGTCAAGGGAGCAGCTAACCTTGAGAAACCCTCCACAAATCTTCGGTAGTAGCCAGCTAAACCCAAGAAACTCCTAATCTCCGCCACTGTTTTCAGTCTCTCCCATTGCACTACTGCTTCAATCTTCGATGGGTCGACCGAAACTCCATCTTTACTGATTTTATGACCCAAAAAGGAGATTTGATCTAGCAAAAAATCACATTTACTTAGCTTGGCATACAATCCTCGATCTCTGAGGGTTTGCAGAACTATCTTCAGATGCTACTCATGCTCTTCCCGGGATCTTGAATGCACTAATATGTCATCGATAAAAATGATGACAAACTTGTCCAAGTATGACTTGAATCATTCATCAAGTTCATAAAAGCCGCAGGTGCATTGGTTAGGCCAAACGGCATCAGTAGAAATTCATAGTGACTATATTGTGTCTTGAATGCAGTCTTGGGGTTATCTTCACTCCAAATCTTCAATTGATGATATCCCGATCTCAAGTCTATCTTGGAAAAGACTTGTGCACCTTTAAGCTAATCGAAGAGGTCATCAATCCTAGGAAGAGGATACTTGTTCTTGATTGTCACCTTATTCAGCCATCAGTAGTCGATACACAACCTCATACTACTATCCTTCTTCCGGACAAACAGTACAGGAGCAGCCCAAGGGGATACGTTGGGTTGTATGAACCCCTTATCTAGTAACTCCTGAAGCTGCTTCTTCAATTCTTCCAATTCCACTAGAGCCATTCGATAGGGTGATCTCGAAATGGGCTCCGTTCCCGGCACCAAATCAATAGTAAATTCGATTTCCCTATCCGGAGGAAGTCTTGGAAGATCATCCGAAAACACATTGGGAAATTCCATAACTACCGAAATTTTATGAAGTTTAGGACATTTCTTTTCTACATCCACCACATAAGCTATAAGTCCTTCACATAACAATACATACTTTCTATTAATTCATTTACAATCAAGTCAACTAACAAATATATTTTGCATTAAACACTTGCAAATTTACAACATAGCTAACGAGAGAAGAGAAGATTACACTTTTAGCGTAACAATCTAATAACACATGATTCTTAGCTAACCAATCCATTCCCAAAATAACATCAAATCCATACATATTCAGTAGGATCAGGTCAGCTATTGATTCTCTCTCTCCTACCCATAGCTTACAACCATGATATACTATGTTTGTCATTTGAGATTCCCTAAAGGGAGTACTTATTTGCAGTAATTGTCCTAAAGGTTCAGGCTCAATAGGTACTTTCATAGCAATCATAGGAGAAACAAAAGAATGCGTAGAGCCTGGATCAAATAATGCAGTGACATCTATATCAAAGAGATGGATCTTACCATTAATCACCTTGGACGAAGCATCGGCAGACTCCTCATCAATAGTAAATACTCGTCCCTGGGTCACTGCTTTCGTTTCCTTCTTTGCAGCTGTGGCCTTAGGCTGTGGTTCGGTGGTCTTTCCTGATTCTTCAGACTCTCTCAGATTCCTCTTGGGACAATCTTTAATCATATGTCCCTGCTCACCACACCAAAAACAAGCACCACTCGCTAACCGGCAAGGCTATGATCTATGAAATTTCTTGCAATGCTCACACCTTTGCATTGTACTCCTCGGTGAGCTAGCAGTACTACCAGCTGAATATCGAGATCTCTCATCATTTATCTTGATCCCGGTGGGTCTAGGAGTCCCTGTTTCATAACCACCATAACTCCAATTTTAGTATATTTCCATATAACCATTTAATTAGATTAACAATCATTTTCTTATAATTTATTTGCTTACCTATCGAAGCTTTTTCATAACGTTTACTTCTCCTAGATGGATATCTGTCACTCGAGGCTCTCTTGTCTGACTCTGTTTCATTGGTTCTTTGCATTTACCCTTGGCCCAGAAATTAGTATGATGAAACTCATAGTCCTACTCACATAGCTAAGCCTTACAGTCCGCCTCTCCATAAGTGGTGATATCCATAGGGTACAATTTAGATCTAATAAGAGGCTTCAATCCTTCTATAAACTGGTAGTTCTTATGCCCTTCACTCCTTAGGACCTCTGGGTCGAATCTACTCAAGGTAACGAACTTCGATTCATATTGATTTACCGACATTGTCCCCTGAGTCAAGTTCAGAAACTCAATCTTCAACCTAGTCTGATCAGTGCGAGGGATGTACTGTTCATTAAAGGCCTTTAAAATCTATCCCACGTAACCTGGGCATGTCGAGCCTCCAAAATGGTCTGAGTAGACTACTAATACTCTGCATCATCCACTAAGAAATAAGCAGCCAAACCCACCTTCTCCTTTTAGGAACATGGCATGTTCTCAAAGGATTTAGTGACAGCCTTCACCCAGTTCTCTGCGGCCAACAGATCTCTATACCCCATAAACTTAGGCGGATCTAGCTTCTTAGATTCCTTAATCAAGGTCACACTGCAATAAGCCTTAGGATCTTACCTCTTAGTAGCTAGGATTGGTAGGGGTAACTCTGTCTGTGCTGGTGGGGGCTGTATTATAGGAGTAGCTACTGGTGCATTAGTGGCCACATTCGGAAAGTTCGCCATAAACTACGTGAACATTGTGGCAATATTCACCATATGCTTCTTCATTTTAGCTAGCCTAGTGTTCGGGCTATGCAGTGGAGATGGAGGAAAAGACTATGTTGGGGGCAGTTCTACACGACCCCTTCCTTTCCTCATCCTCTATTAGTACCCCTTCTTCGAGTACTCATTCTATCAATATCATCACCAAATTGGGCTATTTAGTGTAGGGACTTGCTAGATTTTCTACGGGATAGGCTAGACTCGCGGGATCTGTTTAAAGATTGAAGAATAATAGGCAGCAATGATGAGGGTAGGCAATGAGAATAACAACATGAGACTATAAGATGTGAGTGCGCAAGGACTGAAGAAGAGGACCTCTAACAACAGGTTCACACCGGTGAGGATTTTCTAGTGTCGCTGGATTTGGGTTGGCCGTTGGAGATTAGAGAAAAACAAAGGGTGTGGCCGTGCGGCTAGGGAGTTGAGGATAAGTCTGCTCAAGGGAGAAAATGTTAAAAGGGAATTAGGGTGTGTTAGGGTTTTTTTATGTGAAATCTCCAAACTCCTGTAATTTCCCTTTTATTGTATAGTGATTGGATGCTAAGATGATTTAATAAATAGGAAATTATGAAGTATAAATGATGTATGGGAATGGAAGGAATAAATGGAATTGATAGTCAAATGGTCAAGAAGTTAAATTCTGATATTGTAAGAATATTTAGAGTATGAGAAAATAAATATAAGATTTTTCATAGATAAATGACATGTGGCATATGCATGGAAGAAGAGAAATTAAGATAGTCAAAGGGTCAAAGGAATTATTGTGACATCCTTGTCACTCATAAATATCAACTAACTTTTTCTTTCACATAGGGTTTGGTTAGACTCGCTCGTCAATATCATCCTTTCTTTTTCTTATACTTTAAACTTTATCACTTATAACATGATATCAAATCTCACAAGAAATGTAAATATTTCCTATTTTCACATAAGTCAAATATCTCAGGATCTCATATACTTACATAACCTATATCCCCAAATGATCTAATATACATCAATGTATTGTAGTACCGTCTGGTATACATAATCTGAAGTGCATAACAAATAAGTATACCTTTAGAATTTATTGGGAAGCTTATCCCGAAGGTACACTTTGATATCCCAAAAGCAAGCTCCTCTATTTGGAGCGGAATTCACTTCAAGTAATTTGTATGAAAAATGATTGTAAAGGGGTGACTTTATGCTCAGTAAGAAACATATGTAAAAGAGCGTACTGTGCCACTAAATGCAGTTTTCCTAATTGGCTCTATAATGTCATGTAAAACCATAAAGCATACATCATATACAAGTAAAATCAAATAACTCAAATACATCAAATACTTTCACGTATCTCCAATCACGTGAAATCAGATGTATAAATACAATTAACTTCAAATACTTTCACATACTTTCAAATAGATGGGAGATGATTTAACTTCCAATAGAATCATGCACCAAGTAATTCTCATAAGGATACAACAAATATATCCCGTAAGAGATCTCATAAGGGATACTACAAATATATCCCGTAAGGGATAATCCCGAGAGATGTCAAATAAGTAGCGTACCCATGCATGGGCCAGGGATCCTCCCCAAAGCCGAATACAAATAAGAGACATATGGCCATTGTCTATAGACCACAGTGAACACTAGTCAAGTGACATCTGTGGCATTGAGGACCAGACTAATGTTCCTCAGCCACGTACAAATACAAGTAATATGTACGATTGTTAAAGGAATCCATGGTCTCCAAAACCTTTGTCATAAAGTTTTTAGCAAATACAATTATACTTTCTTGAAATAGGCTTTAAAACCTCTTTTTCAAATGGGGCGGTCGATTAGTCTTTAGGGCAATCGGTTGCTACACCATATATTGCTTTATTGAATTTCTTTTCTTTTTGAAATTCAAATATTTTAATTTTCAAAAACACATAGGGCAGTTGACTGGTCCCATATAGCAGTTGACTGGTTTTCAAACAAAATGCTTTCGAGAAAAGGCAGTTGATTGTTTTCGCAAACAGAATGCTTCTGAAAACAAGGCTGTCGACTGGCACTATAAGCAGTTGGCTAGTTTTGAAACTGAATACTTTCTGGGAAATAGCAGTCGACTGGTTTGCATCGATTTTCAGTAATCTAAGCTTTAGTTGCATCTAAGCAGTCGCCTGCTATTTAAGGCAGTCGGCTGCTCCTAGCCGAATTGGTATTAGGAGGAAAACTCGAATTTGATACTTCCTGCACTTAAAAAACATTTCATATAAGACCAACTCATGCAATGAAAACAGACATAGTCTCCCTACGTCTGTTACACACATTCCTTACCTCAATTACACCAAAACGCGTAATCGCTTGGTTGTACCTCAACATATTTCCTTTCGATCCTTTAAAGCTGTAAGCATATTAAGGATTCAAACCTTTAAGAAATCTTTACGAATAGGCTATGCCAACTCCACATAACTCCAAACCATTGACAGAATTGAATAAAATCACTTCAGCTCTTACCTTTGTTAGTAGCCAAAATAATAGCAACTAAATCTCTTCAATTTCTTGGATTCAACCTTCCAAATTACAAGTATGATTCGAGCTAGTGATGAGGAACATTTTTCGTTTAAGGAGTTTGTTGATTCGATGGAGGAACAAGGTAGTTTGTCAAGGTAAGTATGGTAGAAACTTAAGAGAAATCGAAGGAGAGCAAAACAGCTGCAGACTCTTGGAAGGAAGAAGATGACAAGGCACATTTCATTTAATGCATGCTAATCCCTTCACCATATCAGCCATTGACCCCCTTTGACCCATTTAATTCCTCTTGACAATTTGACTATTGACTATTCTATTGCTCTAATTCCATCCATGTCCCATATATCCTTTATATATCAATATTTCATATTTATTTAATTCTTCCTAGTTGAAATACTATACAAATAAGGAGAAATTATAGGAAATTAGGGATTTCACAATTATGGCTGACATAATTTAATGGATACATATGAAATTAATGCAGCTTCATGAATCATCATTTTCACCATTAAGAGCCGGCAGCCACCATTGCTATCTTTCTCTCGTTTCGTCCATGTTCCCATTTCACTCACCTTGACAAACTCCCATGTTCACTCATCAGATCGTTAAACTTCAGTAACAAAAAACGTTCCTCATCACTAGCTCTGCTCATACCTATAATATGAAGAGCTGAATCAAAGGGATTGAGGAGATCTAATTTGCTGTTATTTGGTGATTAACAAAGGTAAGAGAAGAAATTGATTCATTCAATTTTCCTAGGGTTTTGAGTTAGGTAAAGTTGGTATATCCTATGTAAAGTTCGTATATCATATTTATAAAGGTTTCTTAAAGGTTTGAATTTGTTATAATATTACAGCTTTGAAGCTGTGAAGAGGAAATCATTGGTGCAACCAAGTGATTTGCATTTTCGAAGTTAATTAAGGTAAGGAATATATGTAACGAACGTAGGGTGGCTATGTCCGCATGTTTTAAATGTCTTTGGGATGAAACAAAAGTTGATTTAAAGTGCATAAATTTACATTTCGAGCTTTACTCCTAGTTACCAAAATTGCTAGGAGCAGCCGACTACCTTAAGTAGCAGCCGACTGCTTAGAGACACCTAAAGCGTAGATTTTCGAAAACCGATGCAAACCAGTCGACTGTTATATAAGCCAGTCAACTGCTATATGAGCCATTTCACTGCTATTTACTTGAAAAGCATTCTGTTTGAGAAACCAGTCTATTGCCCTATTTTCAAAAGCATTCTGTTTGCGAAACCAGTCGACTGCCTTTTCTCAAAAAGTATTCTGTTTCAAGACCAGTCAACTGCTATATGGGACCAGTCGACTGCCCCTTGTGTTTTCAGAATTTCGAAATATCGAAATTTTGAAAAGAAAATAATTTTGATAAATCAATATATGTGATAGCAGCCAACTGCCTTATAAGACTAGTTAACTGCCCCATTTGAAAAAGAGCTTTTAAAGCCTCTTTTAGAAAAGTATAATTGTAATTGCAAAAAGAAGTATATGATAAACATTTTGAGACTATGAACTACTTGATGATCGTGCACTATCTGTGTCTGTATCTGTACTTGACTGAGGAGCCCTAGTCCGATCCTCAGTGCCACAGATGTCACCTGACTAGTGTTCGCTGTGGCCTATCGACATTTGGCCAATTGTCTCTGTTATATGTTTGGCTAGGGGAGGATTCCTGGCCCATTCATGGGTATACCACTTACTTGACATCTCTCGGGATTATCCCTTATGGGATATATATGTTGTATCCCTGATGAGATTTATCTAGTGCATGATTCCGTTGAAATGCAAATAGTCTCCATGTTATTTGAAAGATATTTGTACATGTGATTTCACGTGATTTGAGATACGTGATAGTATTTGAAGCAATGGAATATTTGCATATATGATTTCAAATGAATAAAGAAATCGAAGCTATTTGAATTACTTGATTTTACTTGCATATGATATATGCTTTATAATGATTTTACATGACATTATAGAGCCAAGCAGGAAAACTGCATATAGAGGCATAGTACGCTCTTTTACATATGTTTCTTACTAAGCGTAAACTCACTCCTTTACAACTATTTTTCAGACTGTTTGAAGTGATCCCTCCCTCTCGATAGAAGAGCTTATTGGATATGTATTCCTTCGAGGAACGCTTCCTAAACTTCTTGAAGGTATACTATGTTGTTATGTAAATCAGACAATGCTACAGTACAGTGATGTCTATATTTATTTTGGGGATTTAGGTTATGTAATAGGTGTAAGATCCTGTGTTTTGGAAAGGATATGTATAAACATAATACTCATACTTTACTTGAATTTAAGATCTTTATGATGAGCTATTTATTATCAAGCATAAAAAGAAGAAGGAATGACATTGACAAACGAGCCTAATCAAGTTGTATGTGAAAAAAAAAAGTTTTATGTTAATGTGTGGTGACGAGGATGTCACATTTTAAGCCATAGGATAAATATGTAATTTTAGGTTAAATTAAGACAGATATGTAATTTTAAATAATATAATATATATTAAAATATTAAAAGCTCGATTAGGCTCACAAGCTACTCGAGTCGGGTATCTAACTGCTCAAACTCGGCTTGCTCGATAGCTCGAGCTTGGCTCGACAAAAATCGAGCCGAATTTGAGTTTTCTTTGAGTCGAGCTCGAGTAGCTTGCGAGCACCAGTGTATCATTTACACCTCTAGTTGAAACAGACTAGTTTTTTTAAAAAAAAAAAGAGAAGAAAGGAGAGAAAAATAAAAAAGGTAGAGAAGAGAGAGAAAGAGCGTTGGAGAAGGAGATCGACAACGGACAACTGGCAAACTTAAGGTGGTCGATGACCATCCAGGGGAGACAAAAAAAAGGAAAAAAAAAAGAGGGAAAAAAGAAGATTTTGGTAATGTCTCTTAGGGATTTAGCTTAAAAATTATAAGAAAATTGTTGTTAATGTTTATCGAATTTTTAGATTAATTTATATATTTATCTAAGAGTATTTGGTGTTGTTGAAATGCTAGTTAAAGTAATGAAGACGTGATTTGATGGTTGGAGAAGCTTGGAGCTCATTAAAATACTGAGCTTTGATGCTCGGTAAGACTTTTAAATAATTTGAATTAGGATTATATTGTGTAGGGTAGAATTAAATTTATTTGTACTTGGTTGGAGTATTGGAGAAAGATTCGATTATAATGCATATGTTGAATAATTGGTTAAATAAAGATGTGATAATACAAATATGTTGGTGATTGAATGAAGATGGTTTCAAGTACTAAAAAAAAATAATTCGATTGTATTGTCTATGCTAGAATGATTGATCGATATAAAAATATGTTGGTACAAGTACGTTGGCGATTGAATGAAGATGATTTCAAGTATCAGAAAATAATTCAATTATATTGTATACATTAGAATGGTTGATTTATATAAAAAATGTGATGAGATATTTGTGGTTGAATGAAGATTGATTGTGTAAAAAAAAATAATAAAAACAATTCAATTAGATTGTATTTGTTAGAATGATTAATTGATATAAAGATTTGATGATAAGAGTATGTTTGTAGTTGGAGGAAGATATTTAGTTGGCATAATTATGCAATAAGGAATATTGTGAAATGTATGGAATGAGGACATGATGAACGGTCCATCTTAGTAGTGTGATTGAGATGATGAGAATGAGAAAGTAGACTTGTGATGCCTTGTGGACATTTGATAGAATAAACGTCTACATAAAAGTATACTTGTACATGTCTATATTAAATAGATGTGAATTGGGATTATTGCAATAATATGGATGGTCGTAAGGCCACTTAATACTGTTGAGAGATGGTCAAGTGATATGTGAAAGGTGAATAAGGGCCATGGTACATTAGTTGTCATGGTAATGTGAGCTTGGAGAAATAGATAAGTGATTTTAATGTCATATGAATAAAAACACATAAATGATAATTGTGAAAGGATGAATTATGATAATGAAGTTAGAGATTTGAAATTTTATGCTTAGTTGAGATTTGAGATAGCTAAGTGATAGTGTTTTTGGAATAATGCCTACCACTATGCTTGTGATTCGAATTAGAAAGTCATGAGTGTTGCATTGACATAAAGCTTGCACATCTCATCACTCTTATTTTAAAACTCATGTTTTAAATGCACTAGCTCAAAGTATTGTATGAGATAAAAGTAAGATTTTGGAACTATGCATCGGATTTTTTTTTAATTATTTGAAGAGTGAACCTATTGAACTCAATTTTGAGTTTAAAATAGCATTGATATAATTGCATCTGCTTAAGTGATTTTTGAAAAAAAAGAAAGCTTGATGCATCTTTTATGATTCTTTTTAGAACAAGTGGATTTTTGAACTATTGAACTACAGAACCAGTGAACCTTCGACTTTAGAGATTTTGGCAGAAATGATATGAGATGATAGTGCTAATAAAGCACCAGTGGATCACCTGAATAGGTGATTAGTGGCTTGTCCAACAATAATCGTGAACAGGTTTTGGTTCACACTTGATCAGTAGAACTGGAGACTAGTGGATCTATGACTATAGATAGCTCCCTTTTTAGAGATGAGTGGCTCACTGAATTGTTATAATGAGATATGTCTGTATAGATGAGTGGACTATGAGTCGAGCAATAAGCCTTAGACATTAATCAGAGGAGTGAACAATTAAGCCAACTCTCAAGATTTCAATTGTCTTATTCCAAATAGTGTTTTATCGAATAGTGAACTTTAAGTTGAGCATAGCCTAAGCCTTGAGCTTGAGCTTAAGCATAGCCTGAGCCTTGGTATGTGTTTTGATAACTTTGAACCACATCGATGATTTATGAAGTGATTTTTCATGCTGTTTGAGCACGTGAACTGTAGTATGAAAGGTTTTTATAACTTTCATGCTCATACTCATTCAGCGCACTTTATACTTACTACATGATAGATTGAATTCGTTATGTGTAGGCTGTATGGATTGTGATATTGGGATAGAGAACAATATTGTGGATTGATTTTGATCGGATGTTATCGTTTGTGGATTTATATTGCATAAACGATGTATATTAAGGATTGATATTGGGCTGTATGATATGATATAGTTGCATTGATTGACTGGTGTTGGGAACGAGGATAATGAGGTACTTCAAAGTACCCTTTATCAATAATCCAAACCTTAATTCACCTAAAGTCATTAGGACACGATCTCAGTATAGTTATGAAATGTTATCGATTGAAATGATAAATTACAATTGCGAACTTAAAGATTCATGCATTGCATTTAGAACAGTATAATTCTACTTCTGCATTTATATAAACAACTCATGCTCACCCCTTAATTTCACTCCCTGTAGATTATTTGAGCTAAACTCTAGCTTCTGAGTATTTGTGTAGGCTCTTGAGGACTATACTTGGTTGTGGTACTTGTCAACATCCTCCGAGCTTTGCTTTTGAACTTTTGAGGTATACAAATTGTATATCATTTTGTTAATTGTGTAGACTTTACTTTCACAGTACTGGGTACTAAAGTGAAATGGGATGTAACTTAGGTCCTGCTGGATTATTGTATAGGTTTGCATAATTATCAAGTGCAATCTGTGATAAGATTATATTTTGATATATATATATATATATATATATATATATATATATAAAACTATGAAATGTGGAAACATTGCGATGAATCTTAGAAACATGTATAATGCATGATGGGATGAATTATGGATTGTAGAATTGTCTGTATTATGGATATTAAATGAAATTTCATTGCAGATAGTTAACTGGAGAAATCTCAAAATATAAGTGGGTATTTTCAATTTGTTTTCTAAGCAGGAAGTATTGAGAGTTAGAAATGCTTATTACTTGCCTTAAAGGTTTAAATACTCAACCATGGATTAAAGTTTAACTTCTTAGGGATAAAGCATAATGAAAAGATTGGTATCACTTAGTGATTACACTAACACCGAATACAAACTGTAAAATGAAAGATTAGTCATAAATGTTATGATGTAGTAAAAGTGCAAGTCATGGCTTTCGAGTTGTGACAATTATTTTTGAAAATAATTAAAATTTTGAAATCATTTTTTAGAAAATAAATTCTCAAACGTAAAAGTTATTATAAAAAATATTTTTAACTAGTTTTTTCTTCCATTTAAATTTAAATTTTTTCTTTTTTACCGTAAAAAAAGAAAAGAAAAATAACTATTAACTATAAAATTACTAGAAATTATATGTTTTAATTAATAAAATTTAAATTATTAAATTTAACTTGTATTTTTGCCCTTTTTTATATTTCCTTCTAATTGGCAAAAAAGAAAAAAGATAAAGAAACCATAAACATAAAGAAAAATATTTAAGAATTGTCTTTTAGAAAAATTAGTGTAATTAAAAAAACTTATTTCCTAGAAAACTCAATTTTCTAAAAATCAATATATTTAATTTACAATAACAAAATTATTTTAAATTTAAATCATATAAAAGAAATAAAAACAAAAAGGAAAGAAAACAAAAAATTTTAAAAAGAATAGAGAACTTTTTTGTAAAAATTCATTTTTTTTAAAAATATTTTTTTTGAAAACGTAATATAAATTTTTAAAAGTTATTTTTATTAAAAAAATTAACTACTAAATTTCACTATTAATTATAATATTATAAATAATATTTAAAATTTTAATTTTTATTAATATTTATAACAAAAAAATTATAAATTTAAATTATATTACTTTAAAAAAGAGCACTAAAAAAATCATTTTATATTACTTTTAATTTTACACATAGCAAATACGATAAAAGACATAAAAAATCATCTATCCTATTATTAATCCTTGTAAATACCAAACATAAGATAAAATGATATAATCTAATATTATTCTATCTATAATTCCTATCTTATTCTCATCTTATGTACCAAACATGACCCTAAAGACTTAAGAAAAGTTGAACACACCAAGAATCTCGTTCATCATATTAAATTGTAGAAGTCTTCTTGTGAGAACCGTGTATTCAGATACTGTTTCACATGTGGGGACACTCATACTGTTCAATTCATGTGAATTTCGTAGATACGAGCCAGTATAGTGTGGTGGGCCCCACAGGTTATACAGTGCCTGGATGGACGTGAGACCGGACAGATAATACACAGAGGGTCTAATAAATATATGGTATGAATTTTAAGTCTAAATTTCCTTATTTAGATTATTTTTGAAGAGTATGAAAACAAATTAGAAAATGACGTATAAGTACATAGCCAGGTGGCATTTTCGTAAATTCAGGTCAAAATAAATGGCAATTTAATCTATTGATTAAAGAATGATATTCTACATGAAAATAAGCCCAAGGTTATGTAAATAGATAGACCGAATCGATAGTCAAATTAGAATTCTATGTGATTTACCTGGTAAGGGTATTTTTGTAATTTCACCTTCTCGAAAAGGATAAACTCGAGTCAGATCACCACCATTCATCAAAATACACTTAATATGAATTTTTGGTGACGGAAAATAAATTTTTGGAGTTCAACTGCCTAGTTATAAAAATTTTGGAAGAAAAAGATCGAAAAACCCATCATTAATGGCATTTTTGTTATTTTTAACATTTATAAAATATGTCCAAATATTTTTATATATTTCCAGCTGCTGCTGGCACTGTTGCAGCTTCTTCTTTCTCTTATTCTTGTGACCTCCATGGAAGCATAAAAGAGAAGAAACTAAAACCTTCCAAAAACACTTGATTTTCACCATATTTTCACTCACTACAAAGACCTTAACTTTCAGCGACGGAAATTTAGCTACGGAATTTTTTCGTTTATGAAAAATTGTATTAGCAACGGATTAGTGACGAAAATCTATCAGCAATTAGTGATGGAATATTTTTCGTTGCTAATTCCGTCGCTAATTTTGGCGGGAGGTATTGTACAATAGTGCCAAATATTACCAACAGAATTAGCGACAGAAATTTCTGTCGCTAAATCCGATATTAGTCATAGGATTTAGCCACGGAATATTTCCGTCGCTAATGAGCTTTAGCGATTTCGTCGCAAAAAAAAAACACGTAAATAGTTTTTAATTTCATAGTGGAAATTAGCGACGGAAAAATCCGTCGCTCATTCCGTCGCTAAAGCTTATTAGCAACGGAAATATTCTGTCGCTAAATATGTAAACGTATTTTCCTGCAACTTTCATGAAATTATCCGTCGCTAATGAGCTTTACCGACGGAATTAGTGACGGAATTTTTCCATCGCTAATTTTTTTACTTCTTTTTATTTTCTGTGAAAAACATTTATGAAATTAGCGACGGAATTTTTTCCATCGCTAATGCTCATTAGCGACGGAATTAGCGATGGAAAAAATTTTGTCTCTAATTTCATAAATGTTTTTTATTTTCTACATGAAATTTGTTTATGAAATTAGCGACGGAATTTTTTCCGTCGCTAATTTCATATTTATATTTATTTTTTATTTTTATAATTAAACTTTTATTAAATTTGCGACGGAATTTTTTCCGTCGCTAATTTCGTCGCTAATGCTCATTAGCGACGGAATTTTTTCCGTCGCTATTTTTATGTCATTAGCGACGGAAAAAATTCCGTCTCTAAAACCTCGTGTAGTGTGTTGGATCTAGTTAGCGACGGAATTTTTCCACCGCTAATCCGACGGAAATTTTGTCGTTAATTCCTCGAAATTTGTGATTCCCACCTTTTTTTCTCTCCTTCCCGCCCGTGAAACCCATTTTTTCTCTTCTCCTTCTTTTTTTCTCCTCCCTCTCCCCTGTGCGCCGCCGGTCCCATGCCCCTCCACCCGTCACCGGTCCCTTGCCCCTCCATCGCAGCCGGTCACCCTCCTCCTTTCCTGCCGTCGGTCCCTCCTACTGTGTAAAAAAAAACAAAGAAGCAAAATAGTCCCCCCATTGCCACTGCCCCCATCGGCTCCACCACTGCCGCCCCACCCCCCCGCCAGCCGCCGTCACCTGCCGCCGCCGGTCATACAGTGGTATAGTTTTTTTTATTTTTACATTTAAAATATATATTTATTTGTTTATATTGTTACTTTGTTTTATTTTTGTGTTTATTCTCTTTTTATATATTGTTAGTTTATTATTTATTTGTATATATTATTTAGTTATATATATGTTTAATTTGTTGTGTATTTATATTTATTTATTTGTATTTGTATATATTTGTATTTATTTATTTGTGTATATATACTTTGTTGTTGTTTATTTGTTTAATTAGTTACTAATGATTTATTATTGTTGATATATATACACACACACAAAAGTTGAATAGTATATATTTATTTGTATATATAAGAATATTATTAGGAAATTTGTATTTAACTGTTTATATTTATTTTTGTTACCTTTTAAATATATAAATTTATTTTTTTAATTATAATTTGGTTATAATATTTTTAATTATGAAAATTTATTTTTATTTTAGTGTATCTAATTATATGATATTAATAGATTGATTGAATTAGTGTTATTAATTTTTTTTGTTCAGAAAGTATTATTAATTTTTTTTAAAGTGAGATATACACATTGTTTTCTCTCTCTCTCTCTCTCTATATATATATATTTATATATATTTTTTTCTTTCTTTGAATAAATGTATATATTGTTGTGTTAATAGTTTTAATATATTTAGTTATTTGTATATATTTTTAATTTATTGTGTGTATATATTTATTTGTGTCTATCAAAGTTAGTTGTCTATATATATTTATTTTTTTGCATATATTTGTATTTATTTATTTGTGTATATATATACTTTGATGTTATTTATTTGTTTAATTAGTTACTATTGCTTTTAATGTTGTTTATACACACACACACACACATATTTAATAGTATATATTTATTTGTATTTATAATAATATTAGTAGAAAATTTGTATTTAAATGTTTAAAGTTATTTTTGTTAGATTTTAAATATATAAATTTATTTATGCAAATTTAATTTGGTCATAATATTATTAATTATGAAAATTTATTGTTGTTTTAGTGTATCTAATTATATGATATTAATAGATTGATTGAATTAGTATTATTAATTTTGGGATTAATGTGAGATATACACATTGTTATATATATATATATATATATATATATATATTTTTTTTTTTTCTTTGCATAAATGTATATATTGTTGTATTAATAGTTTTAATATGTATTGTAATCGTTATTTTTTTATTTTCTATTAAAAGAAAATAATATTTAATTTTAATATGTAGTTTTTATGCTTTTGTAGGTTATTTAATATTAATAAGGACTGCTTTGGTGGATTGTGATTGTGAGGTAATATTTTAACTATTTTATTATGCATTTTATAATAAATAATTGTTAATTTTTGATTTAAAATTTTTATTTTGTTTTTGAATTGGTTGAGATATTTGCTTTGATTGCTATATTTTATTTATTTTGTGTGGTTTTGTTTATTAAATTACAGATCTTTTATTCAAATCGTACCATGAATAAGGATAGGAGTTGGATGTACTGCCGGTTAGATAGTAATAGTTATATTAGAAATGAGTTTTTAAATGGAGTTGAAGAGTTTATCGATTTTGCATCTTCTAATAGGCAGTTTGTCAGTGGAGATAGAATAAAATGTCCTTGCATCAAATGTCAAAATAGAATCTTTTTGGAATGTGATAAGGTACGGGAACGTTTATTTTAAAAAGGTTTTATGGGTGGTTATACTATTTGGGATAAACATGGTGAAGTTGTTAAAGGAGAATCTTCAAGAAATAGAGACGACAGTGGTGATCTGATGTATGAAATGTATTCAGAACAAAACCCGTATAATAGAATGGTGAGGGATGCTTTTCATATTAATTTTGACGGAATGCTAATCAGTCAAGATTTGGTGAGCATGAACAAAATTCATCAGACAAAACTTTGCTTCTTTTAAATGATGCAAATGAACCATTGGACAGAATGTTCTAAGCACATGACATTATCTGCTATGTCACAATTGTGTAATTGGAAGTCGGAGCACAATGTGAGTGAAGCATGTTTTAATCGAATGTTGGAGATTGTGAGAGGTATGCTTCCGGAGAATAATCATTTACCGGAAAACTTTTATGAAATGAATAAAAAATGGAGAAATTCGGTCTTGGTTATATTAAGATAGATGCTTGCAAGAATAATTGTATTTTATTTTGGAAAGAATATGCCGAGTTAATGCATTGTGTGATATGTGGGCATCTAGATATAGACAATGTGGGGCAAGAGGAAAGAAGACACCGTACAAGATTTTGCGCTACTTGCCATTAATCCCTAGGCTTCAAAGGCTTTATATGTCAGCTGCAACTGCTGAGTTTATGACATGGCATGCACAATCGAAGTTCTTCAGGAGTGCTTAGACATCCAGTTGATGGTGAAGCTTGGCAACATTTCAATTGTACTCATCCATCATTTGCTATGGAACCTCGTAATGTTAGAATTGGTTTATGTGCAGATGGGTTTTGTCCGTTTGGGCCAGCTACGAGGTCATATTCTTGTTGGCCAGTTATGCTTGCTGTTTACAATTTACCTCCCTGGATGTGTATGAAACAACCATATTTGTTATTGAATATGGTAATTCCGGGAAGGAGCAATCCATCACAAAACATAGATGTTTTTTTAAGGCCTTTGATAGATGAGTTGAAAATCTTATGGGATGAGGGTGTTCAAACTTATGATGCTTATAGAAATCAACTTTTTTTGTTAAGGGCTGCATTAATGTGGACAATTAATGACTTTCCTGCATATGGAATGTTGTCTGGGTGGAGTACACATGGAAGATTATCTTGTCCTTATTGTATGGAACATACAAAGCTTTTAGATTGCACATGGACGAAAGCCTTGTTTTTTTTATTGTCATCGTCAATTTTTGCCTCCTAATCATTCTTTTAGGAAGCAAAGGGATAAATTTAGTAAAAGGGTTGATTATGATCCTCCGGTTATGAGATTGTCAGGTGAAGAAGTGTTGTCTCGGATAGATAGTTTGGAAGACTTAACATTTGGGACAAAATGTTCTCAACAAAAACCTCAAGGTTTTAGGGTAACTCATAATTGGGTGAAGAAAAGCATTTTTTGGGAGTTGTATTATTGGCATATCAACCTTATTCGTCAAAACTTAGATGTTATGCATATTGAAAAAAATGTGTTTGACAATTTATTCAATACATTAATTGATGTTAAAAACAAAACAAAGGACAACAAAAATGCAAGGTTAGATTTGGCACTGATTTGTAAACGAAAGGAATTGGAATTGGTGACAAGTAATGGAAAAACTTTCGCACCTAAAGCATCGTTTACCTTAAGCAAAGATCAGAGAAGAGTGTGTAAATGGGTGAAAGAGCTAAGGCTTCCTGATGGGTTTGCATCAAACATATCTCGGTGCGTAAATATTGAGGAAGGCAAGTTTTATGGAATGAAAAGTCATGACTGTCATGTTTTTATGCAAAGATTAATTCCGATTGCCTTTCGTGATTTCATACCTAATTCAATATGGGATGCTATTACTGAGCTATCTCATTTTTTTCAGATATATGTTCAACTGAATTACATGTGAATTACATGGAACAGTTGCAAGCAACATTGTAGAAACAATTTGCAAATTAGAGAAAATTTTTCCACCAAGTTTTTTTGACTGCATGGAACATCTCCCATTCACTTACCTTACGAGGCCAAGGTTGGCGGACCCGTTCAATACCGATGGATGTATCCATTTGAGAGGTAATAATTTGTTTGATATGAGCATTTTTCAATGTGTATAAGAAATAGAGCGCTTATTGTATGCCATTAAATGTGTATTGTATACTTAATTAGGTTTTTGCATCGCCTAAAAAAGAAGGTGAAAAATGTGCATGTGGAGGGATCTATATGTGAGGCATATATGAGGGAGGAAATTGCAACATTTTGTGCATTATACTTTGATCCCAATATTCAAACAAGGCTAACTCGTCCACCACGGAATGATGATGGAGGAGACGTAGATCCCAGGACGTTTGTCAATTTTCAAATATCCTGGACGACCACTTGGGCGGGCAAAGAACAATCGTCGATATCTGAAGAAGATGAGTTTGATGCAGCGGTGATATATGTGCTAATGAATTGTGAAGAAGTTCTCCCGTACATTGAGTAAGTATATAGCATGTATATATCATACTATAAATACAACGAAGGCTTTTTGATCCTAAGCATTTTCATATATACTTGCTATATATTGATTTTATAGGATATTTGATGAAATGGTCAAAAGAAATGAACCAGACATGAACGATGACAATTGGAGAAAACACGTCAAGCTCATTTTACGAAATGGTTTAGACAATATGTAAGTAATTTAAATATATTCGTTTTATTTTAATAGATGATACTGCATTTCACTCATCACAAAATCACTATTATGTAGGTTCGTGAACAAGGAAATGCAATGATAAACGTATCATTGACCTCTCTCATGGTCCAGCACGTTTGGCAAGTTGTTATCAAGGGTATTTTGTAAATGGATTTAAGTTTCACCTTAGAATATGGAAAAACTCGAAAAACAATGAACAACGGTGTTTGTGTGAAAGGTGATTGTTACAATGATTTTGATCGTGACTTTTATGGTATATTGATAGATATAGTGGAGTTGGAATATTTTGGGATTGGAAATAAAGTTATACTCTTTAAGTGCCATTGGTTTGACATTGAGAGAGGTTATCGTGTTCATCCTAGACATGCTCTTGTTGAAATCAAACATAGGTCTGTACTTGCTAGCAATGAACCTTTTATATTAGCTCAACAGAGTCAACAAGTGTATTTTACTCCTTATCCATCTAGAAAAAGAGATCATCATGATTGGTAGGCTGTTTTCAAGACAAAAGCAAGAGCTAGATTTAATTTGAAGAATCGTGGTGTGGACATAATGGATTTAAATGATGGGGTTTATCAAGAAATTTAAAATCCACATCCTATAAATATCACATATGCAGAAGAACTTGACAATCCTACTATTTTTGTTCGCGGAGATTATGAAGAGGTAATTATTAAAGAAGAAGAAGAAGAAGAAGATGATGATGATGATGATGAAGCAGATGACGACGACGATGACAATGATGATGATGAGGAGGAGGAGGAGGAGGAGGTCTTTTTTAGCTAATTGCTCTTATTTCTTTTAAGAAAATGTTTATGTGAATTTAATAACTTAATTAGTTTTTTGTTTGCTTTTATTTACGATATTTTGTAAGATGTTTTGTAAAATGTTAATTTATTTTGTTTGTTAAGTTCATTAGTATTCTAATACATATATTATTTTTTTCATGTATTGCAGGTATAATGAAACCATCAAAAAAATCATCTGGTAAGAAGGCTTGACCCGATGGATCTTCTACAACGGGTTAGAAGTCCTTTTTCATGCCTACTCCACGATCTCAGACCCCACCAATTAACCTTGAAGCACAATTATTTCCATCAATAGAAGTGGATACTAATGAGGTGGACCCACCCACTGACCAACCTATTGACCAAAGAGATAGTCCAATTGCCCAAGGCCCATCCACACATGGTCTATCTGGCCAAGCCTCATCATCTGCTAAGGGTATATCCCTTGACGGAATACCGATTGAGCAGCTTAACATCGATCATACTTGGACAAAGACAAGCAGTGGTGGGAGTTCCGATGGTAGTGGCAGTGGAGGGAGAAAACGAACAAGAGGGCCCAATCAAGGATATTCGACTCCAAGTAATCCGAATCAAAGGGCACGACTTACTTGTTTGAATAACGGGTAATAAAATTAATAATACTATTTTGCTATATGAAGTTAATTAATTAATATTGTATAAAAAATTTGAATTTATTTATGTCGCAGTGCATTTTTGGAGCCTCAAGTTGTTCGAACAATTACTACATTAATTAAAGAGTATTTTACTGATCCTTGGCCAACATGGAAAAGTGTTCCAACTGTTGTGAAAACCCAAATATGGGAAAAATTTTCGGTATGTCAATCGCAAATAATTAATACATTACTTTATTTTATTATTTTATTTAACATGATTTTTTACTAATGATTTCAATTGATTTAGGAAATTTTTACGTGGCCTCCTGAAGAGACGATTATTGTGAAAAATATTTGGGAGAACATTTGCAAAACACGATTCCGTGACTTGTTGCAAGCTGAAAGAAAAAAAGCAATGCAACATTTTGGCACGGATCGAATTGCAGACTGTAAAGGGTATATGTCTAGTTGGATCAAAGTTGAGATATGGGACTCCTTGATTGATGACTTATGGGGCAAATTGGAATGGGAGGCGAAGTCACAGAAAGGAAAGCAAAATCGATTGACCATAAAAGAAGGAACTGTTACCAAGCATACAGGTGGATCGATTTCTTTTCCTGTACATGCATATAGACTGGTATGTAACTTTTTAAATCATATGTATGATATTCTAGTTAAAATATATATTGTTTACAGCTAACTTCAATTTTTTTTTGTTTTACTTGTGAAGAGGAATCAATATAATCGAACACCTACATATAAGGAGGTTTTTGATCGAACTCACAAAAAAAATGCTAGCTAAGGTGAATATGTGGACAATAAGTCGAAAGTTGTCAGTGTACGTAAATTTAAAATTATTTCTTTTTATGTATGTCAATTATTGTTTAATTACTTTTTAAGTATATATATTTATAATAATAATTTTTTTTATTATAGGAAAAATATAATGCTTCATTGGTTGAGAAGTATGGTGCAGATATTAGCAGTCAACGACACTTTGATCCTGTTGCTTGGTGTGACTGTATTGGAGGAATGGAAACAACCCGCACACATGTGTACGGCCTTGGAAGCAGTTCACAAAACAGAGATATACTTGAGTCATCCGCCTCCTCAGCAAGTCCAATATTCTCAATTTCTCAATCAACAGTAAGCCAGGATGAGCGAATCGATATTATAGAAGAGAAACTTGATGAAGTTCTCAAACATTTACCGCAAATGCACCAATGGATGGTTGAGATGCCTAATGCATGGAAGAGTAGCAAAGGAGGTCCTTCAAATCCCGATGATAGACACACACCGAACCTCGGAGATAGGCCTTCTTTATAAACCTCTGTTTTAATGTAAGAAATTTAAGTACTTTGTTCTTTTTATGTTTTAAGAATTTCATGGTTGTTGAAAGATGTTATGGATTTTATGAATTTAAACCATGTTTTATGAATATGTATGAATTTTATCGATATTTTATGTTTATGTATTAAGGTCTTTTAAATGTTGCTATAGTCATGAATTTAGGGTTTTAAGCTTAAATTTAAATATATTTCGAAAAACTTTTGGAAAGAATTTTGGAATTTAACATTTTGGTAGCGAAATGCACAAATAATAGATGATGATGGAAAAATATACTATTAGCGACGAAATTCAAAGAAATTAGTGACGGAAATAATAGCATTAGCGACGAAAAATTTCTATTATTAGCAACGGAATATTCCATCGCTGATAACATTCAGCAACGGAAAAAATTTAATTATTAGCGACGGAATATTTTGTCGGTAAAAATTTTTAGCGACGGAATATATTAATATAATTTAAAAATAAAAATAACATTAACGACTGAAAATTCTGTTGCTGATAATTTTACCTATGGATTACTAATGACAAATTTTCATTTTAGCAACAGAAAATTTTCGTCGCTGATAACAAAAAATCCATTGCTGATAAGAACAAATTCCGTCGCTAATTAGCAGCGGAATTAGCAACAGAGTGCACTTTCAGCGACGGAATGAGCATCAGCGACATTGATTTTTTCAACAAAAATTTTTCGTCGCTAATCCGTCGATAAAAGGCTTCAGCGACGGAATCAGACTTTTAGCGACGGAAAATTCCGTCGCTAAAAGTCTCTTTTTTTGTAGTGACTAAGCTATTTCTACCTAAATTGCTCTACTCATCTTCTTCTCTCAAACCATAGCAATAGTCCTTTAATTAAGTGGCAAAATCAAGAGAAAAGTAAAGAGGAAATTTCGGTCAAGGTAACCCATTTTCATGCTTTTATATTCCTTGAATTTTAATGGTGGATTTTGGGATAAGTAAGCTTCCTAAGCTTGTTTATGGTATTAGTTTAGGTTGAATCTAGCCAAATCATACTCAACCATTAAGAGAGGTGTTCGGCTATGAAGAGATCTTTATGAATTAGTATGGTTTGATGCATAAAAATAGGATTAGAATAATGATAAAGCATGATTAATTAAGGTATAATGGCTAAATGGAAAAAAAACAATGAAAATGGCAAGAAGCCATTTTTGGCCAAGCTAGATGGGAGGGGTTTTAATGCTTCAATTTATGATGTTAGGGTGTTAAGAGACTATAGAAATTATAAGAAGACTGATGGTGAAGTTAGAATTCAATTTGGATTTAAATTGGCGAAGTTAGGTTTTAGCACCAGTGCGAATTATACCGATTTAATATTTTCTACTGAAAAAGTAGTAAAATTTAAAGCAAGAAAAATTATTAGAATTTTAATTATGGTGAACAATGGTCTTGGGTGAATTTTATTGCAGCCCGAGAGAGGTGATTCGTACGTGGTCCTATCGGGCGATTTTATTTCATTTTACAGGTAAGGGATGCATGTGTGAACCGTAGGGATATTGTAAGTGCATAGGTTGGTCCACACTATTTTTATAAAATAATTTGGATATAAATTGCCTTTGAAAGTGGAGAAATTTGGTGAAATTGTGGCTGCTGGTGAAATTGTGGCTGCTGTTGAAATTATAGACTGTAATTTCCGTGCAGGAAGGTTAGGCAGAGAGCAGCCGAAGAGGAGCACCAATGATCGATTTAGTAGATGGCAGCCTAAAAGGGCCAGGACATCGGGTATATAGATTACAAAGGGGAGGCCAGTTAGATCTACTACAGTTGCCCCTACTACTACTACTAGCCCCAGTACATTTCAGAGAGGTATTGCGGCCAGGTGTACATTGTGTGGGAGGTCGCACTGTACTAGACCATGCCATATGATATTTAGGGCGTGTTTTTGATGTGGACAGATGAGGCATTTGGTCAGAAATTGCTCGATGTTGAGAGAGGCAATTGCATCTATAGCTTCAGCTCCTACTCCTCCTCCAGCAGCCTCAATACAGATTGAGACAGATAAGGCGACACCTTCACAGCCAAGACACGCGACAGCCGCAGAGAAGGGTAAGAAGGCTGTGACACAAGGATGGGTGTTCGCATTAGATCAGGAGGCTGTTGATACTTCTGCAGATGTAATTAAGGGTAAGATTTATATTTTTGATATTTCAGTATTAGTACTGCTTGATCCTGGCTCTACGCATTCATTTGTATCACTTGCATGTGCTAATAAGATACCAGTAGAACCTGAACCTTTAGGGTACACTTTGTAGATTAGTACGCCATTTAAGGAGTCCCAGATGATGGACGTGGTGTATAGAGATTGTAAGGTTACTATAGGAGAGAAGGAGATGACAACTAACCTTATTTTGTTAAACATGTTTGACTTTGATGTAATCCTAGGGATGGATTGGTTAACTGTGAATTTTGTTAGTTTAGATTGTAATACCAAGTTTATTACCTTCTCTCGTCCTGAACGATATACTATAAAGTTATTTGATAAATAAATAAAGTGGAGTATTTTACTAAAATTGTTTAAATGCTATTTTGGTGTGATTAAAGCTTTTATTGCGTATGTGGAGGATGTGGAATAGAAACGTCCAGATCTATCGGATATTCCTGTGGTTAGGGATTTCCTGGATGTATTCTCAAATGAATTACCGGGGTTACCACCAGATAGAGAGAAGGAGTTTGTGATTGATCTGGTACCTGGTATGGAGCCTATATCTAAGCCCCCATATCGGATGGCATTAGTGGAGTTAGAGGAACTTAAGAAGCAACTCCAGGAGTTCTTAGATAAAGGTTTCATTCGCCCTAGTATTTCTCCTTGGGGTGCTCCAGTACTATTCGTTCGGAAGAAGGATGGCAACTTAAGATTGTGCATTGATTACATGTTGCTTAATCGGGCTACCATCAAGAATAGGTATCCCTTACCCCAGATTGACGATTTATTTGATCAGCTCAGGGGTGCAGTGGTATTTTCTAAGATTGATCTCCGATCAGGGTATCATTAGTTGAGGATACGGGAGTCTGATGTCTCTAAGACTGCATTTTGGACTCGGTATGGTCACTACGAGTTCCTAGTGATGCCTTTTGGATTGACTAATGCCCCTGCAGCTTTCATGAGTCTAATGAATAAGGTGTTCAAGCCATACCTGGATCAGTTTGTGATTGTTTTCATAGATGATATACTAATTTACTCCAGATCGTTAGAGGAGCACGAGCAGCATCTTCAAATAGTCTTACAGACCCTCAGAGACCGGAGGCTTTATGCCAAACTCAGTAAGTGTGATTTCTGGCTAGATTGCATTGTATTTCTGGGGCATGTGGTGTCTAGAGACGGGGTATATGTAGATCCGTCTAAGATCGAGGCGATTATTCAGTGGGAGAGGCCTCATACAGTTACAGAGATACGGAGTTTTTTGGGTCTACCCGAATATTACCTAGGTTTGTGGAGGGGTTTTCAAGACTAGTTGCTCCACTGACGCGCCTCACGTGTAAGGATGTTAGATTTGAGTGGATAGATGCGTGTGAGCACAGTTTTTAGGAGTTGAAGTGACAGTTGACTAGTGCTCCTGTCCTCGCTCTTCCTAGCGGATCTGGTGGTTTCTTCGTGTACAGTGATGCATCCGCTTTAGGATTGGGGTGTGTTTTGATGCAAAATGCTCGGGTAATTGCTTATGGTTCCAGACAGTTGAAAGAGCATGAGAAGAATTATCCGACCCATGATTTGGAGTTAGCCGCAGTGGTGCTTGCATTGAAAATTTGGCGGCATTATTTATATGGAGAGCAAATCCAGGTATACATAGACCATAAGAGTCTGAAGTATCTATTCTCGGAACGAGAGTTGAATATGAGATAGCGCAGATGGATGGAGCTGTTGAAGGATTATGACTGCGAGATCCTCTACCACCCGGGGAAAGCTAATGTGGTGGCAGATGCTTTGAGTAGGATGCAGATGGGCATGGTTGCTTATATGATGGTCTAGGAGTATGAGTTGATTGAGCAGTTCTTAGGTCTCAGTTTGAGTGAGATTTCCTCTGAGAGATATGGATTTACGGCTACCTTCAGGTTAGAGCCGAATCTGATGGACAGGATCAGGGATGCTCAGAGGAGTGATTCTGATTGTATAGAGGTTGCCAATCAGGTACAAATGGGAGCTCAATCTAATTATGGGATTGGCAGCGATGGGATACTGAGGTTCAGAGATAGGATATGTATTCCCGATGACCAGCAGCTGAAGCATCTGATTTTGGCAGAGGCTCACACCTCCAGGTACACTCTGCATCCAGGCAATACTGATAACTCTATGAAAATAGAGTTATTTTAGTACTTTATTGATTAATAATTATTTAATTCCCCCATTATTTTATTAATTATTCCCCTAATTTTATTAAATTTCTCATGTTTTGCAGAAAAATAAATTCTAGATGAATTTCAGTCTTTTCAATAGAAAATAGACTGAAAATGGGCAAGAAAGGAGATTGGACCACTACATGACAAGAGAGCATGAGTCTTCATTTTCTCTCTCATCTTTTGACATCTAGCATGCCACATGTCATCATCCTACTCACTCTTAGGGGATAAGAACAAAAGACACATGCCAACACATGGAGGACACATGCCCTTGCCACCTTGCATGTTTATGTGGACTAGAAGACAAAAAGGAAGGTGCTAGAAGGGATGAGATGTCCATGGCTGATGTGAGCACTTAAATGACATGGAAATATCCATTTTGAAGAGCCAAGGACATGAGACAAGTGGCAATTAATGCCAACTCATTAGGGTAGGAAATTACCATTGTATCCCTAGGTTAAGTGACTATATAAGCAACTTTATGAGACCTAACCTAAGGAGGCTGTCTAGGGTTTAATTTTATTTACTTTCCAGCATTTCTTTTATGTCTTGAGAAGTTTAGGAGCAACCACCATCTTTGTAGTTTTTCAAGTTCTTTCCTTTTTTATGCAAGTTACTTACTTTGTTCACATTTCCTTTAAGTTTAGTAAAGTTTCTTTCAAGTTCTCTTTTAATCTTAGTGTTCATTTATATTTCTTGCAACGATATCTTCTTCTACTCTTTCATTTTATTTTATTTTGATTATTGATGAGGTTCTATGAGAATGGGGATTCAAAAGGTTGAAACAATACCTCCATAGTTCTTGTTCTTGAACTTTGTCTACACTTTTCTTTAGTGATATTTTATTTACTGTTTTCTAGCATTTTTTTATGGTTTATAATTTTTTATTTACTGTTTCGTATGTCTACTTTAATGTCATATTTTTGGTTTTAAGTGTTTCTTTTAAAAGAAAATACAAAAAATCTCACAATTGAGTAGTGCAGTGAGGTTGGCGTCAATGGCCTCTCTTGGTTTATTATCGGTTTTCACCTTTGTCAGCTCCTTTGTTTCGGTTTTGAGTGAGTTTTGGCTACTGTTTTGGAGCATGTTCATGGTCTTTTAAGTGTCCAGTAGTTTAGCAATCATTTCATTAGTTTAGGGATCATGTTTATTAAGTATTTGTTGAATGTCGTAGGTTAGCATATTTAATGTCCTGTAATTGGTTTTTCTGCTCAGTGTTTGGCGTAACTAGTAGGATATTTTAGGGTCTGTTTTTAACTTGTTTTCAGTGCATTTCTAGTAGCTTTTTGTCATATTAGGGTCATATTATTTTTAGGAAATTTTTAGAATTTAATTGGCATAGTATACTTAGTCATTTCTTCCCATGCATTCATGTTATTTGAAATTTCCTGATCAGTTTTGTGAAATCTATTTGGTCAGTTTCCATGGCTGTGTCAGACTAGATTAGGCTACATTTTATTAAGGTTAAGTTAGGTTTAGGTCATATAAATTGGGGATAATTTTGGGGGATTGTTTAGATAGCATTAGATAGCATTTTTCCTAAATTTCTTTAGCATTTTACTGCATTATTTTAGGTCAGCATTAGGCGTTAGTTTTAGGGGTCTTTAGGTTCTGTTTTAAGTCCTTCTTAATGTCATTTAGTGAGTCTTTAGGTAAATTAAAGTTTCATGCATTTAAAGTTAGAGTTTATTAGGTGTTTGATTAAATTACATGTAGCATTTAATTAGTTGTTTCATGCAAATTCTGTATCGGCGTGAATTATAGGGTCTTTTAGGTTCTGTTTTTTTTTTTTTTGTCTTATTTTTTGGTCTAGACCATCCGGTATCCCCATACCTTTGATATAGGACTAATCCGGATTCGAGCCGGGCAGGACCCAAAGGGCGGCAAAGCTCTCCCTCAAGAGTTTTAACACAGCTGCATACCCAGGGACTCGAACTCGAGACCTCTGGTTAAGCTAGAACAGCCCCCTGCCAGCTGATCTACGTGCTCTTGGGTTTTTTTTTTTTGTCTTATTTTAAATGTCATTTAAGTGTCTTAAGTTCATATTAGGTCTATATATTAATTAGGTAAATTTAGGAGTTACATTTGATTAGTCTTATTGGCATTTACATAGCCATTTCAATCATTCAAATTACATTTTCCTGATCATTTTTTTTAAGTTGCTCTTTGAGTTTGTAGATGTTGTTTGGTCATTAATTTAGGTTCATTTCAGTAGTTTTAATGCATGTAATTGTTAAGAATTCATATTAGCATTTTTAGGAAGCATTAGTGTAATTTTCTAGCATTTTGCATAGCATTTTTAATTTTCATATAGCATTAGGCGTCCTTAGTCTAGGTCACTGTCCAGAATTTTATATTTGCTGTTTTTGGTGTCATTTAAATCATGTTCAATTAATTTTAAGTTATTTTAGGTTCATTTACTTAGTGATTTAAGTGTAGGTTAAGTTAGATTAATTTTCATGAGCATTAGATACATTTTTATATTAGTTTTGCATTAAATTTCAAATCTGTCCATCACAATTATTACTAATTTGCATTTTTGTTTCTTTTCTTTTACAGTTATTTTATTTTCATCATTTCCACTGTAAGTATTTTTTTTATTTCATTTTACTTTAATTTTGTTATTTTCATTTATTTTATTTTATTAATTCCATTTATTTTATTTTATTTTGTTAGCTATTGTAGATCACCCATATAATCAAACCTTTATAATTTGCTAGGATATATCTTAGGTAATAGTATCTAGTATTTAGCTAAGCTTCGCACTACTAGTCTCTGTGGCACGATATTTCCGGACTCACCTCCGTATTACTTAAAGACCACGTGCACTTGCGTGTAGATACCTTTTAGGGTCGACAAATACTAAGATGTACCATGATTTACGAAAAGTGTATTGGTGGCCTAGGATGAAGTGAGACATCGCGGAGTTTGTTGCTAGATGTCTCACATGCCAACAGGTAAAAGTTTAGCACCAAAAGCCTGTTGGATTTTTACAGCCTCTACAGATTCCGACATGGAAGTGGGAGCACATTACTATGGACTTTGTGATGAGCCTACCGAGAACCCAGAGGAATCACGATAGTATATGGGTGATAGTTGATCGACTGACGAAGTCCGCTCATTTTCGTGCCATGAAGTCTACTGATTCCCTTAGTGCCTTAGCCAATTTGTATATTCGGGAGATAGTGAGATTGCATGGTGTTCCAGTGAGTATCACTTCTGATAGGGATTCCCAGTTTACATCTCATTTCTGGGAGAGATTTCAAGAGGCGATGGGATCCCAATTGAGTTTCAGCACCGCTTTCCATCCGCAAACTAATGGACAGTCCGAGCGCACTATCCAGACGCTCGAGGATATGTTAAGAGCGTGTGCACTAGATTTTAGAGGATCTTGGGATGACCATTTGTCACTGGCAGAGTTCGCATATAATAATAGTTATCAGTCCAGTATCGGTGTCACGGACAAGGCTTTTTCTCACTAAAGCAATTGGCCGCGCGGCATTTGAATGGTCTCGTCCACACCAGTCAGCCAAAATATCACAACTATCTGAACAATCAACAATTGAGCAACAAGTTAGATATGGGGGCACGCCACGGTATAGCGGGGCATAAAGAATTCTCACATCAAAACCATAGGTGTTCCCGTAGGAAAAAGTTGTTTTATTAATAATAGAGAGTTTACAAGAGATTACAAAATGAGTTGGTTCTTCCACACCATCGTCGGGGCCAAGGAGGGCAGCCCTAGATGGGTGTGCTTGCACATACCTTAGACAGTGAGGCAGCCCAACATTCTGCCGACTGCTCACCCCTCCTAAAGAGCTAAAGAGATTTTATAGCTATGCTACCAATAACCATAAAAATGTTTAAAACGGGGACACTTTTCCTAATTCCAGGGATTCTATTTTCCTAAGCCCATGGATTCTGTTTTCCCTGATGCCTCTCTACCCGGTTATGGCCCTATACAAGGTTGGCTCATGACATCCTACCCGGTCATGGCCATATACAAGGTTGGCTCATGACATTCTCTCCCACTTAATCTATCGACGTCCTCGTTGACTTGGTTGCTTGAAACTCTTCTATCTTCTGCTTGAAAGCTCTCAGGTCATATTCTCTTTCCCAGCTGACTTCTTCCGGTCCTAGGCCCTCCCATTTGACCAGGTATTCTTGATATGTTCTCCTTGACACTTTGGTTATTCTATCGGCTAAGATTTCTTTGACTCTCCGTTCTGAGGGTGGCTTCATACTGATAGCAGCCCTGGTTGCTTTACTTCGACTCGCATCTGTCTGGTCTGCATGATACAGTTTTAAGTTGCATACATGGAACACCGGATGTACCTTCATCCATTTTGGGGGGTCGATTTTATAAGAAGCTTGTCCCACCCTCTCAAGAATCTTCACCGGACCTTCATACTTGCGCACCAACCAACGATCTCTCTTCTTCGAGAATCTAAGCTGCTCGGGCACTAATTTGACCAATACCAAATCTCCAATCTGAAACAGTTGAGGCCTTCGTCCTCTATCCGCCCATTCTTCATACGCTTTAACGCTTTTTCTAGATAAGCTCGGGCAATCTCTGTGTTCTGCTTCCACTCTTTTGTAAAATTAAAGGCTCGAGGATTCCTCCCTTTATATGGCTCAATAGAGGTGTGGGGTAGTCGTGGTTGTTGCCCCATGACTACTTCAAAAGGACTTTTGGTGGTGGAGGAGCTTCTCCTGGAATTAAAGCACAATTGGGCCACATCCAACAGCAGAGGCCAATTCTTTTGGTTAGCTTGTACAAAGTGCCTCAAATATTCCTCAAGTAATCCATTGAAGCGTTTCGTTTGTCCATCTGTTTGGGGGTGGTAGCTAGATGAGATGTTAAGTTTGGATCCTAATATATTGAATAGTTCTCTCCAAAATGCCCCAGTGAATCTCGAATCCCTGTCACTAACATCATTCTCTGGAATACCCCAATACTTCACCACATGCTTGAAGATTAATCGAGCCGTGTCTTCTGCTATGCAAAATTTCTGAGCTGGAATGAACGTGGCATACTTTGAAAAGCAATCAATGACCACTAAAATCGACCCAAGATCTCCCACCCTGGGGAGGCCCGCTATAAAATCGAGGGAGACACTCTCCCATAGTCTAGTTGGTACCGGCAACGGTTCAAGTAAGCCTGCCTGTTTCTTCCTTTCAACTTTGTCCTGTTGACAAATAAGGCACGTTTTGGTGTAGTCCATCACATCTTGCCTCATATGCGACAAATAGTATCCCTGTTTTAGTAAAGCAAGGGTTCTTTGCCAACTCAGATGGCCGGCCCATGGGGTAGCATGACATTCCCGCATCAACATTCGCCGCAAGTTCCCTACTCTCGACACGAATAATCGAGGCCCTTTTGTCAATAAGGCTCCATTCTCCACCTAGAAGTACTTGGACTTCCCTTCTTCTACCATTTTCATTATCGACTTCACTTAGGGGCCCTTCTCCAAATTAGCTTCAATTAGTTTGCGGATGTCTGTGGTCACATTGGCAGCTAACATTGGGGCAATTCTTCTAAGAGCGGCCAACTCTGCTCATCGGCTCAATGCATCTGCAACCTAATTCGAACTTCCCACTTTGTATTCAAAACAAAAATCAAACTCTGCTAAGAACTCTTGCCACCTTGCTTGTTTCGCGGTGAGTTTTGGTTGCGTTAGGAAGTGGCTCACTACTGTATTATCTGTCTTGGCAACAAACTTTGACCAAGCAAATAACGACGCCATGCCCTCAGATAATGAATGACTGCTAATAATTCTTTCTCTTGCGCCATATATCTTCTTTCTACCTCATTCAACTTGCGACTCACAAAAGCAACCGGGTGTTTTTCTTGCAGAAGTACTCCCCCTATGGCAAAATCTGATGCGTCTGTTTGTACTTCAAAAGGCTTTCCCAGGTCAGGAAGGATCAATATAGGGTATTTCATCAATGCTTGCTTGAGATCTTCAAAAGCTTCATGACAGCCACTCGTCCATTCCCACTTTTTATCCTTCCTTAATAGCTCTGTAAGGGTCGTTGTTCTCCGAGAATATCCTTCCACAAATCTTCGATAATAATTGGCCAGTCCCAAAAACGAGCGAAGCTCTCTAACATTCTTTGGAGCAGGCCATTCTTTAATGGCTTTGACTTTTTCCATATCCATTCGAATCTGTCCCTGTTCCACGACATGGCCCAAGAACTGAACCCGAGTTTGAGCAAAGCAACATTTCTCCCTTTTCATGTACAGTTGATTCTGTTGAAGCCTTTCGAAGACGAGCCTCAAGTGATTTTGGTGTTCCTTTAGAGAAGGGCTAAAAACCATGATGTCGTCAAGATATATTACCACAAAGTTGTCAAGATAATCATGAAATACCTAGTTCATCAAAGTACAAAAAGTGACAGGGGCATTGGTTAGTCCAAAAGGCATAACTAAGAACTCAAATGCACCATACCGTGTCACATAAGTGGTTTTCAGCTCGTCACCCTCAGCAATTCTGACTGGATGGTACCTTGACCTGAGATCAAGTTTAGAGAAATACTTTGCCTGGCTCAACTGATCAAAAAAGATCTGCTATCAGAGGGATTGGGTATTTGTTCCTTACTGTAACCTTATTCAAGGCTCTGTAGTCTACACACAATCGCAAACTCCCATCATGTTTCTTTTGAAATAGTACTGGAGCTCCGAATGGTGCTTTGGATGGCCTAATAAACCCGGCTTGCAAAAGCTCATCTAGTTGCTTCCTCAATTCAGCCAACTCTGGGGAAGCCATGCGATAAGGTCCCTTTGCGGGTGGCTTGACTCCCGGTATCAGTTCGATTTCATGATCCACTAACCTTCGAGGCGGTAGGACTTTGGGCAATTGATCTGGCATCACATCCTTAAATTCTTCTAGGACCTTTCTTATCCCCTCGGGAGTCGACTCTGGCACTATTCCCTCTTTATAAACCAGCACAACCACATATGAAGGTTCTCCTCTCTCGATCCCTTTCTTGAACTGTAAGGCTGAAATAATCTTCCCACTTCGAGGAGGATTGTGGTTGGTACTACACATGGGCGTTCCCCCAAGAATAGCAGGCAACTGGCAGTTGGAATTGGAATCGCCTGAGCCAATCTCATGAAGTCTATTCCCAAGACAACATCAAAATCGTCCATGGGGGAAATGGTGAAATTGATGCCTCCTTCCCATGGCCCAAGTTTGGTCATCACGTTCTTAGAACTCCCACAAATGGCAAAGGCAGGTGAGTTCACAGCTTTCATTTGCCTACAATCCTTGCTAACCGTTAAGCCACACCTCTCGGCTTCCTCGGGTGTGATAAAGGTGTCAGTTGCCCCCGTGTCGACCATAGCCTTTGTTGCCTTTCCATTTAGGATCACCTCCACGTACATTAGGCCCCTTTCCGGCTCTTTCTCCATTTGACTTAATTGAGCATTGAGAGCATTGAGAAACCTGATAGAGCCCATCCTCGCTGGCTCTTCGACAACTTCTTCCATAGTTTGTGGCTCTTGGGGCGTTACTTGGGCAGAAGTTCTTAATGCATTAAGGGCACCTCTATGCGGACATTCAGCAACTCGGTGTGGACCTTGGCATAAGAAACAGGCCAACGGTTGCTTCGGCTTGAATGTTGGGGCATTGTTTGTCCTAGGTGGAGGAGTATTATTATCGGATGGCCTCTTATCTATTCCCCCACTTGATGACTTATCCGTTTTGGCCACTTTTCCCCCATTCCCATAATTAAAGTTACTGCCAACTGATGGAGGGTACTTACATTTGCTTGAGCTATCATTGTAATCGTTTAGGCATTCGGCGGCAGCCATAGCTGTGGCTACATCTTGTACCTTCTGCCTTTGGAGTTCCGTCCTAGCCCAATGCTTAAGTCCCTCAAGGAAATAGAACATTTTTTCTTTTTCAGACATGTCCCTAATATCCAACATCAGGGTAGAGAAGCTCCTGACAAACTCACGCACTGTTCCTGTTTGCACCAGTTCTCGTAGTCTTCTTCGAGCCAAATACTCCACATTTTCAGGGAAGAATTGGTTCTTCAGCTCTTGCTTTAGATTACTCCATGGTTTGATGGGGCACTCATCACCAACAAACTTTGAACGCCACCATAACTTAGCATCTCCAGCAAGATACATCAAGGCCATTACAACCTTTTCCTCCTTTGATTCTGTGCGCACTGCCCGAAAGTATTGCGCGATGTCAAACAAGAAATTTTCAAGCTCTTTCGCTTCTCTTGCCCTTTCATAACAGCGTGGTTCCGGCACTTTAGCTCTTTTCCCCCTATCTGTTGAGCTAGAGCCGGCCCTGCCCACCGCTAGTTAAAGCACACTTAGTTGGGCCTTGAGTTCCTCAAACTCCTTTTGAATGACTCTTAATGCATCTCTAGTCTCCTCTCCCAAGTTGGCTAGAGAGTCAGACAGCTCCCGCTGGGCTGCCTCAATCTCATCCAATCGGTCATTAGTAGCCATGTGAGCTTTCAAGGTGGCCACTACGGCCTCGAGCTCCTCAATTCTCATTCTCTCGTCTGACCCTCCTCGAGTCGTCACCATTTTTCCTTCGTTTGCTAGTGCGATTAACCAAGCTCGGATACCACATGTCACGGACAAGGCTTTTTCTCACCAAAGCGATTGGCCTCGCGGCACTTGAATGGTCTCGTCCACACCAGTCAGCCAAGGTATCACAACTATCTGAACAATCAACAATCGAGCAACAAGTTAGATATGGGGGCACGCCACGGTATAGTGGGGCATAAAGAATTCTCACATCAAAACCACAAGTGTTCCTGTAGGAAAAAGTTGTTTTATTAATAATAGAGAGTTTACAAGAGATTACAAAATGAGTTGGTTCTTCCACACCATCGTCGGGGCCAAAGAGGGTAGCCCTAGATGGGTTGCTTGCACATACCTTAGACAGTGAGGCAGCCCAACATTCCGCCGACTGCTCACCCCTCCTAAAGAGCTAAAGAGATTTTATAGCTATGCTACCAGTAACCATAAAAATGTTTGAAACGGGGACACTTTTCCTAATTCCAGGGATTCTATTTTCCTAAGCCCATGAATTCTGTTTTCCCCGATGCCTCTCTACCCGGTCATGGCCCTATATAAGGTTGCCTCATGACATCCTGCCCGGTCATGGCCATATACAAGGTTGGCTCATGACAATCGGCATAGCACCCTATGAGGCTTTGTATGGCAGGAAATGTAGATCACCTGTTCCATGGGAGGAAGTAGGTCATTGTCAAATATTAGCTCCTGATTTTGTAGAGCAAGCTTCTCGGAGTGTACAGTTGATTTCGGATAGATTGAGGATAGCTCAGAGTCGGCAGAAAAGTTATGTAGATACTAGACGCCAACCACTGGAGTTCTCAGTGGGGGATTCTGTCTTTCTTAAGGTCTCACCGTCGAAGGGTATTATGAGATTCGGTAAGAAGGGCAAGTTGAGTCCTCGTTACATCGAGCCCTTTGAGATCTCAGACCGTGTAGGAGATGTTGCTTATAGGTTGGCATTCCTCCGGAGTTATCAGGGGTTCATAATGTCTTCCACGTATCGATGTTGAGGAGATATCATCCAGATCCCTCTCACGTAGTTCGACATGAGCCATTAGAGATTAAGGAGGATATCAGATACGTGGAGAGACCGATACGGATCTTGGATCAGAAGGATAGAGTACTGCAGTCTAAGATGATTTCATTGGTGAAAGTGCTCTGGCAGTATCACTCAAAGGAGGAGGCTACATGGGAATTAGAGAGTCTCATGCGAGAGAAGTATCCAGAGCTCTTTCAGTGACAAGTTCGATTAAATTCGAAGGACCGAATTTCTTAAGGTGGGGAGAATGTGAGAACCGTGTATTCAGATACTGTTTCACAAGTAAGGACACTCATATTGTTCAATTCATGTGAATTTCGCAGATACAAGCCAGTACAGTGTGGTGGGCCCCACAGGTTATACAGTGCCTGGATGGACGTGAGATCGGACAGATAATACACAAAGGGTCTAACAAATATATGGTATGAATTTTAAGTCTAAATTTCCTTATTTAGATTATTTTTGAAGAGTATGAAAACAAATTAGAAAATGACATTTAAGTACATAGCCTAGTGGCGTTTTCATAAATTGAGGTCAAAATAAATGGGAATTTAATCTAGTGATTAAAGAATGATATTTTACATGAAAATAAGCCCAGGGTTATGTAATTATATAGACCGAATCGGTAGTCAAATTAGAATTCTACGCGATTTACCTGGTAAGGGTATTTTTGTAATTTCACCTTCTCCGAAAGGTTAAACCCGAGTCAAATCACCACCATTCATCAAAATACACTTAATATGAATTTTTGGTGATGGAAAATAAATTTTTGGAGTTCAACTGCCTAGTTATAAAATTTCGGAAGAAAAAGACCGAAAAACCTATCATTAATGGCATTTTTGTTATTTTTAACATTTATAAAATATGTCCAAATATTTTTATATATTTCCAGCTGCTGCCGGCACTGTTGCAGCTTCTTCTTTCTCTCATTCTTGTGACCTCCATGCAAGCATAAAAGAGAAGAAACTAAAACCTTCCAAAAACACTTGATTTTCACCATATTTTCACTAAGCTATTTCTACCTAAATTGCTCTACTCATCTTCCTCTCTCAAACCATACCAATAGCCCTTTGATTAAGTGGAAAAATCAACAGAAAAGTGAAGAGGAAATTTCGGTCAAGTTAACCCATTTTCATGCTTTTATATTCCTTGAATTTTAATGGTTGATTTTGGGATAACTAAGCTTCCTAAGCTTGTTTATGGTATTAGTTTAGGTTGAATCTAGTTAAATCATACTCAACCATTAAGAGGGGTGTTCGGCCATGAGGAGATCTTTATGAATTAGTATGGTTTGATGCATAAAAATATGATTAGAATAATGATTAAGCATGATTAATTAAGGTATAATGGCTAAATGGAAGAAAAACAATGAAAATGGCAAGAAGCAATTTTCGGCCAAGCTAGATAGGAGGGGTTTTAATGCTTCAATTTATGATTTTAGGGTGTTAAGAGACTATAGAATTATAAGAAGACTGATGGTGAAGTCAGAATTCGATTCGGAATTAAATCGGCGAAGTTAGGTTTTAGCACCAGTGCGAATTATATCGGTTTAATATTTTCTACTGAAAAAGTAGTAAAATTTAATGCAAGAAAAATTATTAGAATTTTAATTATGGTGAATAATGGTCTTGGGTGAATTTTATTGCAGCCCAAGAGAGGTGATTCGTACGTGGTGCTATCGGGCGATTTTATTTCATTTTAGAGGTAAGGGATGCGTGTGTGAACCGTAGGGATACTATAAATGCATAGTTTGGTTCACATTATTTTTATAAAATAATTTGGATATAAATTGCCTTTGAAAGTGGTGAAATTTGGTGAAATTGTGGCTGCTGTTGAAATTATAAACTGTAATTTCTGTGCAGGAAGGCTAGGTTAAAAATAGCCGTCATTCTGCCGAAAATTATAGAAATATTTAGAAAATATTTCTAGTATTTTTCTAAAGTGGAAATAAGTGGAATTTTGGGAAATTTCCATGAAATTCATTAAATTGCATAATTTTATAGTTTACAGAAATACTATATTTAAATATTCCTGATAAGGAATTTTATTTATGTGAGAGTACCAGCATGTGCCTTATATTGTTTTATAAATATCTAAAACATTTTCTAGAATGATTGTTACAGTAAGAATATGTTATGAATTTTTATTCATAAAATGAATATATTTTCATTTTAAATATTTATAGATTGATTGAAAATATATTCAGTGGAATTGATTTCATAAATGGTGTTTATATCACGTGTTTATTGTTTTGAGACTGTTAGGCCCCGTATCATGCTCAAGTGTCACGTGTTATTGCTGAAAGATACTGATCCTATTGTCAGCATCTCTGGTGGGCACCTGATCAGTGCACACTGTGGACCTCCTAGACTATGGCCATATATCTCCTGTGTTTCCCCTATTTGGGATGATATTATAGCATGATATATTTAGGGTGTTGCCTAGTCTCCATGATACTGTAATGACAATTGTATCTTTCAATGAACCTTTAGCTGGTACTAAATTAATTGCAGCTACTGAACTTTTGATATATTACATGTTGAACTAAATATTATATGGTGTTTTACAAGTGTGAAAGTGAATATTTTGTTGAAAGGAATATTAATTCCTTATTTATTTACTTAAATGTTTTATCATGTGAAAATTTAATGTTTTACTTAGATTTGAATATCAAGAGAAAATGATTACTCCCTATAGTCGCTTCTAGGAGCCGGGACACGTACGGTGTTCTAAAATACCTTACATACTCTATCCGGTATTCCTAGCCGACTATAGTATCCATCCTGTTTTGAGTTAGTGAGTTATTAGGATGCAAATGTTTTTAGCATATAGATTTTATAGTATCGGTTTTACATACAATTCTCTTACTGAGCGCGTTAGCTCACCCTTTTATTTTCTCACTCCATAGACTATCTTCAGTGATTCCGTTCCATAGAATTTGGCTGCGTGGTAGTTGACCCTGAGGCAGCTTTTAGTGGATCCTGGAGGTATTATTTCTTTTATATGTTTTCAAACATATTTGTACAGTTCTACATTGTATAGTTCTTGTACTGGGGATGTAGAACACGTATACAGATTCTATTTGTATATTACAGTAAATATTTTCATCGACTACTAAATTAAATTCTATATAATCATAGTAACTTTTTTCAATAAGTGGATGATAAAGGCATCGTAGACAGCCTAACCATCACGTGTAGTGTTATAAAGTGTTAAATACTGTACATTTTGGGATGTGACTTCTATCCATTATTTCTTGCAGAATATAAATTATACAAAAAGGATAATTTTACCATTCATTAAAAAAGTTTTGTAATTTGATTTCATTAGCGTAGTAAAATCAAACAAGAGTCTTATTTAGACTTGATTTGTGGCATTCATGCATCTACCATATGTACACATTTATAGATATAATATGATTATCGAAATGACCTGTTCTTTGCAGGAATAAAGGGATAACGGATGGTGGGTCCCATAAGACTTTCAGGTGGGCCCCACAAGACTTCTTGTGTTCCTGTGCAGGTAAAACATGGTGGACATAATATTTTGAGCTAAATATGAATAAGGTAAGAAATTGAACCCTAAACTAGTTTGTTTGTGCATTTTTTAGAAGCGTGCAAACAAATTAGAAAATAACGATTAAGTCCATAGGTTAATAGAATTTTCATAATCAACGGTCAAACCAAGTTGATTTTGGACCCACTATCAGTGATAGAAAATTTTTGATAAAATAAGGTTCTAGGTCATGTAGACTGATGGAATTAAACTTGCGTAAAAATAGAAATTTATGCGATTTTATGGTTAAGGGTATTTTGGTAATTTTGCTCAAATTATTAGTCAAACTCTGATAAAAACTCAACCAAGAATTAGAGAAAGTTAAATAGATATATTTCATGATGAAATAAAATATTCTAGAGATTAAACTGATTGTTTAAAACAAAGTCAAACCGAAAATGGCAAAATTATAAGATTACTTAAACATAAGGGCAAAATAGTAATTTTTACCATAAAATATCATTTTTAAGTGAAATTTCCAGCTTCTTCTCCAGCATTTCGGCAGCAACCAGCAGCTTCATTTTTCCTTCATAACCAAACCTTGTGAAGAGAGAGAAAGCCTAGGAAATTATATTGAAAACTCAACGAAATCGAAAATTTCCTTCACTAAAGTTGTTCTCCTCAACTTTCTCTATCTTCTCATACCAAAATCATCATCTAAATCAGCCAAAATAAGGGTGTGGGAACTCTTGAAGGATTCGGCCAAGGTGAGATATATAAGCAAAGTTAATTTTTTCATGGTTTCATGATTAATTACTATGAGATTAAGGTGTTTAGATGATTATTTAAGCTTGAATTAGTTTAAAACTAGGAAGAACACCTCCTTAGGGTTTTCGTCAAGGTTGTTCATGCATGGACATGTTGAAATTTTATGAGAAAATGATGTAGAAAAATTGTAGAATTAATGTAGAGTAGAAATTCTAACTTAAATGGAAGAAAATACAATGGAATGTTAAGGAAGCTCAATTTGGCCAAGGAAGGGGAGGAAGAATCTTTGCTGATTTGGATGCATTTTGGGTCCTAAAATAATTTACAAATTAATAGGAGACTGCAGGCGAAATCAGAACTGAAATCGGAGTTGTTTAGCTGAAGTTGCAGTGTTAACATCGGTGTAAAAAGAGACTGAAATGAAAGTGACTATAGTCAATGTGATAGTTTATAGAGAGTTAATAATTCTTTATAATTGAAGTGTAGTGATTTGATAGTGCTAAATTGTAACACTGTCAAAATGGACTAAGGCCCATTGGGCCGACTCGGCCTAGCCCATTTATTCAAGGCTTGGACTTCATTTTTGTAGCCTATTTAAGAAAGAGGGCTTTTTAGCCTGGCCCATTTAGGCTTGGGCCTAAATGGATTTAGCTTGGGCTTAAATGGGCCGGCCTGTTTAACTTTTTGATATTTTTAATTATATTAAAATTTTATTTTTATTTTAATTATTTATATGTTTAACATTTTAATCAAAGTAAAATATATAAAATTAATTCTATTTAGTATTACTAAATTACTTCAAGGCAACCTAATGACTCACAACCTCTTACACAGGCTAGTTGGAAGGGGAAGAATACAAATGTTTTAAGTGATGTAAGTCTATTTTGTTTTTTTAAGTATATACTTTATTTTAAATTCTCTTTTGTAATGATAATTAATTTATTTTGAAATGTCCAATGATATAAGCTTTCAAAATATTTGAAACTATTCAAGTAGAAGAACCAAAATCTCAATTAGATCTTTATTCGGAAAAGCTAAAGTTTATGGATCGCATGGTTGAAGATTTAAATGTGTTGCAATGGTGGAAAGATCATAAGACAAAATTTCCAAAGCTTACAAGTATAGCTTGTGATATCTTGAGCATTCCAATAACAACGGTGATATCGAAGAGTTCTTTTAGTATTGATTTTTGTGTTTTAAATAAGTATCAAAGTTCTCTAGATCATGAGAACATGGAAACTCTTCTTTGCACCTAAAATTGGATTTTTTGTTTTGAAGGTAATGTTATTAATTAGTTGAGAATTTTTAATCAATTTATAAGTTTAATTCTTATGAGTTCTTATATTGTTCTTTATTTATGTTTGTAGATGGCAAAATTGAAAAAAATTAATTGAATGTGATTGACATTATGGAGGAGATGGGTGGACATAGATCTGTTTATCATGTTTTTGATTTATAATATTGTTGAGACATGTCTTTCAACATCTAGGTTTGTTAAAACAATTTATATTATGCTTGTTAGACTATTGATATGTAATATTCAAATGATATTAAAGACTTGATGGATTTGATATGAATTTATTTGATGTTGTTTAATATTTATTTCAAATTTTATTTTGTTTAATACTAAAAAATGAGATTTTAATCTAAATTTTAATTTTTTTAATTTCTTATACTGGTTGGCCCATTTAAGCCTGTTAGCCCTTAGGGCCGAATATGAGCTTGCATTTTCAGGCCCATTTAACAAAAACGGCTTTTTAGCCCAGCCTATTTATGGCCTGGCCCGTCAGGACCGATGGGCCGGCCCATTTTGACAGCTCTACTAAATTGTGTTTATACAAAGTTTTGTAGCTCGGAAGTCAGAATTTAACGCTAATGCTAACGAGCAAAACTACAGCGAATTAAGAGATAAGGGATAAGTGTATAAGACGTAGAGATACTATGGTGCATATTTTGATAAAATGTGCATCTTTTCAATTTGGAATGTTGAAATTGGCGTTAAAATGGGAACTGTTGCTGGTTTTATGTACTGTGTTTTCACTGCAGGAATGCTAAGTTGGAAACAGACGTTATACTGCAGGAAATTCTAATAATTTTGTAGAATTATCTTTTAATATTCTCGAATAGTATAAATAAAAGATTTGTTAAGTTAATTTCCTCTTATTTATTAAAATACCATATTTTCACTAAATATCGAAAAACAATATTTAAAAATCATGTTATTGAATTTTACGTACGTGAGGGTACTGGCATGTTTTTATAACTGATTTACAGATAAATAGAATATTTTTAGAATTGGATATTGTATTGTGAATATTTTATGAATTTTTATTTTTGAACTGCTTATGTTTGCAAAATATACATTTATGGACTAACTAAAGATTTATGATTTTGAATTTATCTCTGTAAATTGCTATGAACTGTTTTATATACTGTTTTGAGATTGTTGGCCCCACAACTGCTTACAGGCACATGCACTTTACTGTTACTGTAGCTGAGTGATTCTGATCCCAACATTCAGTGTCCTCAGGTGACACCAGGCTAGTGTTCATCTGCGAACAATCTTAGACTATGGCCATTTGTCCCCTTGCATAAGTCTATTGCGTGATGCCTTGTCTCCACGATTTTATCTGGAGTGGCAAATTCCCGAACATCCCGAGCACTCCCAAAAAGTACATATTTATGATATGGATTTTTAAATATAATTTCTTTGATATATAATGAATATACTTTCTAAGTTTTGCTTTTGTTACTAAAACTGAAATTTTATATTGTTTACAGAGAAATGATTTATATTGTTTACTGGATTTACTAAATTATTGTTAAAGATTGTTTATTACTGTTTACTAAATTATGCATGCTTACTGAAACTGTTTAACTTCAAAAGAAACTCCCTATAGTCGGTATTAGGGATCGAGACACGACAGGTACTTTAAAGTACCTCTCATCCTCTATCTGATTACCTAGCCGATTATAGTATCTTTCCTTTCATCATGCCTAACTTACTCGTATACATCATGCTTATATTTATATATATATATATATCTATAAAATATGATTTTGACACATTGCATATAGGATAATATCAGTTCTTGTATTCGATTCTCTTAATGGGCATTAGCTCACCCCTTTTGCTCCTTCCTGATTATTTTCAGTGATCTCTCGGCTACGAGCGAGAGGAGTTTATTACTTTTGGTGTCCCTCAAGCGGAGTTGATATATCTTTAAAGGTATATATGGTTTATATTTATATGTTCGAACTTATATGTACAATACTTTTGCTATATATATTTAGACTTGGGATGTAAATCAAATGGAAAATGTAATTTAAAAGAAATTGTGAGTTGTGTATTTATGTTTATGGTAAGTGAAAAGAAATAGTTCCTGGGATTAACCATGAAAATAAATATAAATTTTGAATTAAATTAATTGTGAAGGTATTGTAGACAGCCCAAACGATGGTAAGTAAGGTGTAAAATGGTATGGAAAACTGTATTTCGGAACGTAACATGATCATAGGCAGGCTCGGGTCGGGTTCGGCCGGGCGTAAGGCATATAATAATGACTTATATGCAAGCCCAAGCCCAGCCTAGCTTCAAAATTCGAGCTTAACTTTTAATCCAGGTCTATTTTTTATTTTATATTGCAAGTCCGAACTCAAACCCAACTAGGCCAGTCCGAATATTATTTTATTTATTTTTTTAGTATTTTAATTTTTGTTTACTTATTTATTATTTTAGCCTTTTTGAAGTTTAATTTGATTTGTTAAAATTTTCATATCAATTTCCATATCAAATGTATAAAATCATGTTTATTAATCAATAATGTTTTATGTAGATAGAATTATAATATACTTAGTAAATAAAATTTTAAAAAACTTTAATTTTATTTAGATCAAGTAGGGCTGGGCTCGGGCTTTGAAGAGTCAAGCTTGGGCCAGATCCTTTTTTGATCGGGCCTAAAAATTTTGTCCAAACCCGTAAAATATATCCCATATTTTTGTTTAAACCAGATCAAATATTGAGTGAGTCTTCAGACTTAGGCGGGTAGCTTGGCTCTTGAGCAAGTCTAATCTTATTCTATCAATTGATTCATTTCATTACGTACAATGAATGATAGGAGCAAAATAATTTTAAATGAAAGTGCATCCTTTTGTTGCCCTATGATGAAATATTTTTCTTTGACTTGGAAGATATGAAGAATGTTAAATATATCTTTTGAGAGAATCTCTAGTTTACTCATCAATGGGATATGAGAATGAGAATAATGTATGTTTAAATCGAGAGCCATAACTTATTTATACCTGTAGTATATTTTATTTAATTTAGTTTTTTTTGGTTTATCATAAAAAAAAAAAAAATATTGGGTTTCTATATATTGCAAAGCCAATACCAAAACAAGTTTCTCTAAAGTCCAATAATATAAACCTTACATTATCACTTTTAAATGGGTTAAACAAATTAGATAAATTATAATGTACATTTAATTAATATATGTAAGTTCACTTAAAGAATTTCCCAACAAAATATACCAAAATTTTCATTTTACTCTCATTTTTTCTCTACATATAAAGCATAAAAAATTAGGAGATCGGGTGTTGAGAGAAAAAAAATTGAGTTCATTTATAAATTCTCCGAAGATATATGCTATATCTAATTTATTAAAATGCATCATGCATGACATATGGACTAAAGACACTTCAATAGTATTTTTTTTTCACTTTCTAACTACCCTATTTTAATGCTTTTTGTCAAAAGAATTCTTAGTTTTATATTTTTCATAATGCATAGTCATGATCAAGAGGAATCATCTATGGCGCAAATGATTAGAAGAAAAATCTAGTTTAGGTAATAGTAGGTGATCAAGAATCTATGATTTGTACAATAAAATTTCTATTTTACTTCTTTATTTGTGGAAACTTACTACTATCAATAACTGTTCTCACCTTTAAATTGTTGTATTTTTGTTGACTAAAAGCAATCAAGTTTCCCACTCAACCGAATACATAAAGGCCACTGATGTAACACCAAATATAGATCACACATTGTGACGTCTTTGTCACTACACATTTACCTATAACTTTTTCCTTATCTTATACGACTTGATTAGACTCGTTCATCAATGTCATTCATTCTTCTTCTTAAGCTTGACAATTTAATAACTCAATATGAAAATTTTAATTTCAAATAAAATAGAATAATGATATACATATATATAATTCCTTTCCACAGGATCTTACACATCTTACATAACCTAAATCCTTGAAAGTTATATACATCAATGTACTGTAGTACTGTCTGACTTGCATAATTACATAAGTATACCTTCAACTATTATCGGGAAGCATATCTCGAAGGTACACTTGATATCTCAAAAGCAAGCTCCTCTATTTGGAGCGGGGTTCACTTCAGATAATCTGTATGAAAAATGTTCGTAAAAGGGTGAGTTTACGCTCAGTAAGAAATATATGTAAAAGAGCGTACTATGCCTCTATATGCAGTTTTCCTGCTTGGCTCTATAACGTCATGTAAAATCATTATAAAGCATGTATCCTGTACTTCTTTCCAAAATTGTCATATGAAAACATACATCATATACTTCTTTCATATCATCGTATGAAAACATACATTATATACTTCTTTCAAAACATTTTATACAAGTAAATCAAATACTTTCGATTTCTTTATTCTTTTGAAGTCGCATATACTTATATCTTTCAAATAACATAAAGACTGTTTGCATTTTAATGGAATTATGCAGTGAATCATCAAGTGGCATACCCCGTAGGGCCAGGAATCCTCCCACAGCCAAACATATACATAGACAAATTGGCCAAATGTCGATGGCTACAGCAAACAATAGTCAGGTGTCATTCTGTAGCGACTGAGGCCTGACTTATGGTTCCTCAGCCAAACATAATTCATACTGGGGACTTGATCAGAGCCCCTTAAACAAGTACAGAAGTGCATAATCTCAAAACATTTGTCATATAGCCTTTTTGCCATGACAATCATACTTTCTTGAAATAGATTTTAAAAACATCTTTTTCTCAAAAGGGGAGGTCGACAGGCCTCACAGGGCAGTCAGCTGCTAAAGCGCATCTTTATTTATCGAAATTATTTTCTTCAAAAATTTTGATATTTTAAATTTCTGAAAACATATAGGGCAGTCGACTGATCCAATATAGCAGTCGACTGGTTTTATCAAATAAGCTTCGAAATCCTCATTTTCAAAAGAGAGCAGTCGACTGGTCTTCATGGCAGTCGGCTGCTATTACATAAATCTTTTTATCGAAATTATTTTCTTTTAAAATTTCGATATTTAAAATTGGAAACCACAAAAGGCAGTCGACTGGTCCATATAGCAGTTGGCTGTTTTCGCAAACATAATACTTTTCTAAGAAAAGGCAATCGACTGGTCATATAGCAGTCAGCTATTTTCGCAAATAGAATACTTCTGAAAACAGGGCAGTCGACTGGTTTTATAGGCAGTCGGCTGGTTTTGAAACAAAATGCTTTTCAGTAAATAGCAGTCGACTGTCTCATATAGCCGTCAATTGGTTTTGAAACAGAATGCTTTCTAGAAAATAGCAGTCGACTAGCTTGTATAGCAATCGACTGGTTTGTCTCGGTTTTTGGAAATCTATGCTTTCGTTGTCTCTAGGCAGTCGGCTGCTACTTAAGGCAGTCGACTACTCCTAGCATTTTGGTAACTAGGAGTAAAACCCGAATATCACATTTCTAGCACTTAAAACAGTTGATACTTCTTTCCAAAATACTTAAAATCTTGCAAACATAGTCACCCTACGTCCGTTACATAAATTCCTTACCTCGATTGCCAATAATCCTCGAGCTTGGTTGTATCAACTTTAGCCTTTCACTTCACTTCTTCAACGCTGCATACTTCATAACAAATCAAACCTTTAAGAAACCTTTATAACCATACTCTACCAACTCAACTCAACTCCGAACCATAAATAAAATTGATTAAAACCACTTCAATCTCTTACCTTTATAAATCATCAAATAACAGAATTTCTGATCTCCTTAAACACTTTGATTTAGCCTTTCATATTAAAGGCATGAGTAGAGCAAGTGATGAGGATCGTTTTTCCTTAAGGGAGCTTAACGATTTGGTCACTAAATAGGGGTGTTTGTCAAGGTGAGTAGGAATGGAACTTAGGAGAAAATGGAGTGAAGGAGAGGGAGAGCTGGAATGGGCTGCCTGCTTGATGATGAAGGTGATGAGTCATGGCTTCATTTAATGCTTCTTTATCCCATAATCATCTCATCTCAGCCATTGACCTCCTTTTGACCCTTCTTTGACCATTTTAAAGCCTTTTCTTCCCTTGTTATATCAGCCACATGTTCATTATACCAAATAAAAATCTGATATTAATTTTATCATCATCCAATTGTTCTCATAACATCAGAATTTATTTATTAACCATTTGACTATTGACTATTCTATTGCTCTTATTCCACATAAGTCCCATATGCCCTTTATACACCACATTCTCATATTTATTTAATTCTTTTTAGCTGGAATTCTTTACAAATATGAGAAAATTACATGAAATTAGGGGATTTCACATTCTCCCCACCTTAGAGAATTTGGTCCTCCAAATTCAAATCAGATTATGTCTCAAACAATTTCGGATACTTCTTTTTCATCAAGCTCTCTAGCTCCCATGTAGCTTCTTCCATAGTATGGTATTGCGATAGAACTTTGATTAAGGAAATCGTCTTAGACCTCAATACCTTCTCTTTTCTGTCCAGAATTCGAATCAGCTTCTCCACATAACTCATATCTTCCCTTATCTCCAAGGGCTCATATTCTATAACATGAGATGGATCCGGATTATACTTCCGGAGCATAGATACATGAAATACATTATGCACTCCCAATAGCTCTGGAGGTAATGTCAAATCTGTAGACAACATCACCCATTCGATCTAAGACCTCAATTGGACCGATATAATGAGGACTCAGCTTACCTCTTCAGCCAAATCTCATGATCCCTTTGGATGGAGAAACTTTCAAAAACACAAAATCTCCAACCAAAAACTCAAGTGGTCTTCGTCGAGCATCCGCATAACTCTTTTGTCTACTCTAAGTTGTCTTAAGTCTTTGACAAATTAGCTTAACATCCTCAAAGGCTTGCTCGACCAAATCTAGAGCCAACAACTTGCGCTCGCCCACTTCTTCCCACTCAATCGGAGATTGACACTTTCTATCATATAACACTTCATATAGTGTCATCCCTAAACTTGCATGATAGCTATTATTATAAGCAAACTCAGTCAATGGCAGGTGGTCGTCCCATGAGCCTTTAAAATCCATAGCACCAGCTCTTAACATATCCTCAAGCATTGAATAGTGTGCTCGGACTGACCACCAGTCTACAGATGAAAAGCTGTGCAAAAATTCAACTGAGATCCCATGGCTTCTTGAAAATCTTCCCAAAGTGAGAAGTGAACCTAGAATCTCTATCAAATAAAATGCTCACTGGAACTCCATGTAGTTTAACAACTTCTTTTACATACAATTCTGCCAAAGCACTAAGTGTATCTGTAGACTTCATAGGTAAGAAGTGAGCTGTTTTAATTAATTTGTCCATCAATTCTGGCTCAATCATTATACTAGCCATCATTCCAAATTTACTTTGAAGGCATAACATTTGGATTAAGGCTTGTAATTTACTCAAGCAATCATACTTTCTTATCATCATATAAACACTATTCCTTCATGCTTCCGGAGCATTTGCCATTACAATGGCTTTCCTTGGGTGGTATAAAATCTCATATTCATAATCCTTCAGAAACTCGAGCCATCTCTTCTGTCTCATATTCAATTCTCTTTGAAAGAATTAGTACTTCAGACTTTTGTGATCCGTAAAAATCTGAAATCTCTCACCATTTAAGTAACATTTCCAAATTCTTAAAGCAATTACTACTGTAGCTAACTTCAAGTCATGAGTTGCGTAGTTCTTCTCATGGTCTTTTAATTGTTGAGAATCATATACAACTAGCTTATCATACTGCATTAACATACATCTCAAACCTTGTCATAACGCATTACTACACACCGAAAATCCACCATAACTACTAGGAATTGTGAGGACAGGTGTAGTCGTTAGCCTATGCTTTAATTCTTGAAACTACGCTCGTAAGCATCAATCCATTCATATTTTACCTCTTTGCGCGTTAAGCGCGTCAAGGGAGCAGCTAACTTCGAGGAACCCTCTACAAATCTTTTGTAATAGCCAGCTAAACCCAAGAAACCCTTAACCTCCGTCACCTTTTTTGGTCTCTCCCATTGAACTACAACTTTAATCTTTGATGAATCAACTAAAACTTCATCTTTACTAATTATATGACTCAAAAAGGAGATTTGATTCAACTAGAATTTACACTTATTTAGCTTGGCATATAATTCACGATCTTTAAGGGTTTACAAAACTATCCTTAATTGCTGCTCATGCTCTTCCCGAGACCTCGAATACACCAATATGTAATCGATAGTCGATACAAAGCCTTTAACTTCCATCTTTCTTCTTGACAAATAGTGCAAGAGTGCCCCAAGGGTATATAATTGATCATATGAACTCCTTATCTGGAAACTCCTGAAGTTGTTTCTTAAGTTCTTCTAACTCCACTAATGCCATCCGATAGGGTGATCTCAAAATGGGCTCAGTCCTTGGCACCAAATAGATATTAACCTCAATTTCCCTATCCGAAGGGAGTCTTGGAAAATCATTCGGAAATACATCAAAATTTTCCATGATTACTGTAATTTCATTAAGTTCAGGACTTTTCTTTTCTATGTCCACAACATAAGCTAAGATCCTTCACATAACCATACATACTTTCTATCACTTTCATTTGCAATTAAGTTAGATACACACATATTTTTGCATTAGGCATTTTCAACATTTACATCATAGTTAACGGGTGTCTTCCCCTTCTCTTTAGCTGTGGCCTTATGCTGGGGCTGGGTGACCTTTTCCAATTCCCCAGGCACCTTTTGATTCATCTTGGGACAATCCTTAATCATATGTCCCTGTTTAGTGCACCAATAACAAACCCCAGTAACCCTGCGGCATGCTTGTGACCCATGAAACTTCTCGCAATATTCACAGCTTTGCACTGTACTTTTAGGTGAGTTAGCGGTACTACCAGCTAATTGTCGGGATCTCTCATCATTTATCTCGATCCCAATGGGTCTAGAAGTCCCTATACCATAATCATCATAACTCCGAATTCACTATAATTCCATATAACCATTTAATTAAAACAAAGATCATTTTCTTATAATTTACTTGCTTACCTATCGAGGCTCTTTCATATTGCTTGCTTCTCCTAGATGGATATCTGTCACTAGAGATTTTCCCCTCTGACTTCCGCTTCATCGGTTCTTTGCCTTTACCTTTGGCTCGAAAATCATCACGATAAGGCTCATAGTCCTGCTCACACAACTAAGCCTTACGGACTATCTCATTATAAGTAGTGATATCCATAGTATACAACTTAGATCTGATAGGAGACTTCAGTCCTTCTATAAATATGTAAATCTTATGTCCTTCACTCCTGAGGGTCTTTAGGTCGAATCCGCTTAAAGAAATGAACTTTGACTCATATTGATTAACTGACATTGTCCCTTAAGTCAAGTTCAGAAACTCAATCTTCAACCTAGTCTGATCGGGGTGTGGGATGTACTGTTCATTAAGGGCTTCTAAAAATTTATCCCACGTAACCTCAGCATATTGAGCCTCCAATATGGCCCGAGTGGGCTGCCACCAATACTCTACATCGTCCACTAACAGATAAGCAGCCAAGCCCATCTTTTCCTTTTCGGAGCATGGCACATACTCAAAGAACCTGGTGACTGCCTTCACCTAGTTCTCTGCGGTCAACGTGCCTTTATCCCTCTTAAACTTAGGCAGATCTAGCTTCTTGAATTCCTTAATCAAGGTCACATTGCAATAGGCCATGAGATCCCGCGTTTTGATGGTTGGAACTAGTGGGGGCTGTACTATAGGAATAGCTGATGATGCACTTGTGGCCACGTTTAGAAAGTTCGCCATAAACTGTGTAAACATAGTGGCCATATTCTCCAAATGCTTTTCCATCTTCGTTAGCCTAGTGTTCGGGCTATGCCGGGGAGATGGAGAAAAAGACTATACTGGGGGCGGTTCTACACGACCCCTTCCTTTTCCTTTACTAATACCCCTTCTACCTGAGCTCATTCTGTCGATAAAATCACAAAATTGAGCTATTTAGTATAACTATGAACAGTTATACTATGCATATGTATTCAGACATGTACAGTACATTGGTGATATACACTAATTCTAGCTTGTTGACACTGACAAACATCAATCAAATCAGCTCTAACACCAATCTGTGACGTCCTCGTCACTACACATTTACCTATAACATTTTCCTTATCTTATATGACTTGATTAGACTCGGTCGTCAATGTCATTCATTCTTCTTCTTAAGCTTGACAATTTAATAACTTAATATGAATATTTTAATTTCAAATAAAACAGAAAAATGATATATATACATATCATTCCTTTCCACAGGATCTTACACATCTTACATAACCTAAATCCCCGAAACTTATATACATCAATGTACTTTAGTACTATCTGACTTGTATAATTACATAAGTATACCTTTAACTATTATCGGGAAGCATATATCTAAGGTACACTTGATATCTCAAAAGCAAGCTCCTCTATTTGGAGCTGGGTTCACTTCAGATAATCTATATGAAAAATGTTCGTAAAAGGGTGAGTTTACGCTCAGTAAGAAATATATGTAAAAGAGCGTACTATGCCTCTATATGCAATTTACCTGCTTAGCTCTATAATGTCATGTAAATCATTATAAAGCATGTATCTTGTACTTCTTTCCAAAATTATCGTATGAAAACATACATCATATACTTCTTTAATATCATCGTATGAAAACATACATCATATACTTCTTTCATATCATCGTATGAAAACATACATCATATACTTCTTTCAAAACATCTTATACAAGTAAATCAAATACTTTCGATTTCTTTATTCTTTTGAACTCGCATTTACATATATCTTTCAAATAACATAAAGACTGTTTGCATTTTAACGGAATTATGCACTGAATCTGTGATAACCGTAAATTTTTCCATCTATTGGAAATTTTAAATATTGAAAATAAATATCGGAGAAATTAAATAAGAGGAAATAAATAAAATTTGCGATAACGGGATATTGGTGAAAATCCCGAGAATCGAGGAAGTGAAAGAATCGGAAAATTCGTATAAAGGAAACTAAATTGGAAGTGAAATAAAAAAAAATAATAGAGAGGAAAAAGAATTAAGTTGGATAAATTAAAATCCAAATTAAATAAGGAAAATGAAAAACAAAATAAATAAAATAAAGTATGTTATATAATTATAAATTTTATAAATGTATTTTATACAAATACGTATGTATTAAAATACTATATAGTATATTTTAATATACGTTGGTCTATATATGGAAATATATACTATCCTATGAATTTAAATAATACATATGTATATAAACATAATATTTTATGTATATATAAATATATATATATATATATATACATACATATATAGAAAATGTAAATATTATTTTATATTAAAGTTTATATGTATAAATATTTTATTATAGCATTTATATAATTTATATATATAAATGTTATTTAATTTTAAGTATATATAAATGTACATATATATATACTAGACATGTATTTTGTAATGTACAATATATATAATTTATATCTAATATATATTGTATTACAATTTATATGAAATAATATTATATGTGTAATATATGGTAGATATTATATATATAATATATTGTATAATATATAGTAGGTTACATACTAAAAAGGGAAACCAAATAAACCAAAAAAAAAGGAAAGAAAATAAAAGGAAAACAACATACCAGAATCGGATTCCCGATTCTGTCTCCAGGAGGCGCCGCCCCCGTCAGCGGCCGCCGGAGAAGGAAAGGAGGAGAAGGAAAAGAAGCGGCGTCACCGGCCAAGGAAGAGGAAGCCGACGCCAACGCCGGCGAAGCAAAACGGAAAGCAAATCGGGAAAACAGAAACGAAGGAAATCCGAGGAGAAAAGGAAAATGCCGACGGCGGTGCCGGCCAAATCGGTGGCCGCCACTGTCACCGAAGCACCGCCGGAGGGAGAGGAACACGATGGAGGTCACCCGACGCGCAATGGACGGCGAAGGAAGGCCGGCGAAGAGGAAGAAGAAACCGAGGCAAAACCGCCTCGATCCGCCGCCGTGCCGCCGATCCAGGGCAAACGGAGGGCACCGGCAAGTTCGTCGTGCAGCCGGCCAGCTGAGGGACGCCTGAACAGCCGGAGAACCGGCCGCCGGCGAGGAACCGGCGAGGAAAGAAGTTGGACCGGTCTGAACCGGTCTGACCGGGAAAAGAAGAAAAAAAAAAGAAAAGAAAAAGAAAAGAAAAAGGAAAAAGAAAAAGAAAAAGAAAAAGAAAAGAAAGAAAGAAAAGAAAAAGAGGAAAAAGGAAGAAAAAGGAAGAAAAAGAGGAAAAAGGAGAATTTTGAGAATTCGAAAAATTCCTGAAAATTCGATAACCCGGGATTTTACAAATTCGGTAAGAAATTTCCCGAGAATTTAATTTCAGAAAAAAATTAAATAAATTATGAAAAATTCTAAAAATTAGAATTTTAATTCCAGAAATTATTTTCAGCAATCGAGATAAGGAATCGGGAGAAATGGAGCGCGAGCGCGATCGATAAGCGGAAGTCACCGACCCGGAAAAAGGTAAGGGATGCATGTGCAGCACTGTAAGGATACTCAGTCTGCATAATTTAATTTGAAATATTTTATGCAATTATTTTATGAAAATTATTATGATGCATGATTTGCTGAAAATAATTTGGGAAGAAGTACTGGCTGAAAGATTTTAAATTGTATTTTCCGTGCAGGAGGTTAGTGAATCGGCAGCCGTTATGCTGCCGAAAATTTTAGAAAAACTTTATAAAATCATATTAAATGATTTATTTCCGAATTTCGATAGTAAATCACGAGACATGAGGAAACTTCTAAATTTCATAAAATATGAATATAATGAGATGGAACTTTAGAATATTCATGTATTCGAGAATGGTGATAATGAAATCACCGAAAATTCTCGAAATAGATAAATTACACGAATTACGAGACGAAAGATGAAGTGAAATATAGTGAATATTTTTATGGATATTTTTATCAATATTCACTAAAGGATTATAACCCTTATGGTTTTAAATCATGGAATTATATAATTATATAAATTCCATAAAGGTGTGTTTTATGATGAAAAATACGGTTTTGAGACTGGTTGGTATTCTTATCATGCTGATACATGATATGTGACATGTTTAGTCCCGGTCGACACCTGATCTGTGATCCACCGAGGACAATATAGATTATGGTCATAGATTTGACCGGTTTAGTCCTTTACCCTCCGGGGTTTATAGTACGACAAGATTAACGTCTATATTAAAATCCATAAATGATAGGTGACATGTTAAAAAGGGAAATATTTTACATGACATGGAATATGTCAAACGGAAAAGGCCATACCGAGCAGAGACTCGATGATTGAACCGTGGGAGCCACCTCTAGAGTCCTTCGGGAACTAAGTGCTACACGTGTTCTGATGTTTCAGTACAGGCCATACCGAGCAGAGACTTGATGATTGAACCGTGGGAGCCACCTCTAGAGTCCTTCGGGAACTAAGTGCTACACGTGTTCCGATGTTAGTATGAGAAATCGTAGGATATTGTGACGATAAGTAAGTGATTGTGATTCGTGAATTCGACAAATGTCAAAGGATGAAATAGATTTTAATAGCTTATTTGCTTTTTTAAAGGACGGAACTAATTAAGAGAGTACATTAAAACATGAAATAAGTTTTAAAGAAATAAGATGATGACTTAACTAATATTCTTTTCAAGGAATATACGAATATTAATTATTCTATTTAAAGGCTTTATTTCGTAGAAGCATTATTTTGAAAAGAATATGAAAAAGGTTATGAAAGATTAAAAAGGAAAAGGATTTATTAATTCAAAACAAAAAGAAAAATTTTTCTCTACAGTTGCTTCTAGGTTCCATAACAAGTATGGTATTCTAAAATACCTACCTTACTCCATTCGGATTCCTAGCCGACTGTAGTATCTTTCCTACATGCCCCATAGGAAAAATGAAAAAGATTTTCAGCATATAGGAAGCTGAGTATCAAGTGAGGCATATAATTCTCTTACTGAGCCGTGGTTTTGCTCACCCCTTAATTTTCACCATTTCAGGTTTTGATAAATGTGAGTTCAGCGGATTGTGGATCCTGGCTGTACACGAAGGACAATGTGTCAGACCGACTGTTTATTTGAGGTATGATCATTTATTCTCTGTATTTAGACATGTCAACAGTACTACTTATCTGATAAATTATGATAGGGGATGTGTATAATATAAACAATACATTGTAAAATTGTTTAACAGTCAGTACAAGTGAAGTATCGCAGACAGCCCAACCGGTTAAGTTGTGTATAAGAAGATGAAAAATGTGGTCACGAGTTGTGACAGAATCATCAAGTGGCATACCCCGTAGGGCCGGGAATCCTCCCACAGCCAAACATATACATAGACAAATTGGCCAAATGTCGGTGGCTAGAGCGAACACTAATTGGGTATCATTCTGTAGCGACTGAGGCCTGACTTATGGTTCCTTTGCCAAATATAATTCATACTAGGGACTTGATTAGAGCCCCTCAAACAAGTACAGAAGTGCATAATCTCAAAACATTTGTCATATAGCCTTTTTGACATGACAATCATACTTTCTTGAAATAGGTTTTAAAAACCTCTTTTTTTCAAAAGGGGTGGTCGACTGGCCTCACAGGGCAATCAGCTGCTAAAGCACATCTTTATTTATCGAAATTATTTTCTTTTAAAATTTCGATATTTTAAATTTCTGAAAACATATAGGGCAGTCGACTGATCCAATATAGCACTCGATCAGTTTTATCAAATAAGCTTCGAAATCCTCATTTTCAAAAGAGAGCAGTCGATTGGTCTTCATGGCAGTCGACTGCTATACATAAATCTTTTTATTGAAATTATTTGCTTTTAAAATTTTGATATTTAAAAATTGGAAACCACATAAGGTAGTCGACTGGTCCATATAGCAATCGGCTGTTTTCACAAATAGAATATTTTTTCAAGAAATAGCAGTCGACTGGTCATATAGTAGTCGGCTATTTTCGCAAACAGAATACTTCTAAAAACAAGCCAGTCGACTGGTTTTATAGGCAGTCAGCTGGTTTTGAAACAGAATGCTTTTCAGTAAATAGCAATCGACTGTCTCATATAGCAATCGACTAGTTTTGAAATAGAATACTTTCTGGAAAATAGCAGTCGGCTGGCTTGCGAAAATCTACACTTTGGTTGTCTCTAGGCAGTCGGCTGCTCCTAGCATTTTGGTAGCTAGGAGTAAAACCCGAAAATCACATTTCCTGCACTTAAAACAGCTGGTACTTCTTTCCAAAATACTTAAAATCATGCGGACATAGTCACCCTACGTCTGTTACACAAATTCCTTACCTCGATTGTCAATAATCCTCGAGCTTGGTTGTATCAACTTTAGCCTTTCACTTTACTTCTTTAATGCTGCATACTTCATAATGAATCAAACCTTTAAGAAACCTTTATAACCATACTCTACCAACTCAACTCAACTCCTAACCATGAATAAAATCGACTAAAACCACTTCCATCTCTTACCTTTATAAATCACCAAATAACAGAATTTCTGATCTCCTTAAACACTTTGATTCGGCCTTTCATATTAAAGGCATGAGTAGAGCAAGTGATAAGGATCGTTTTTCTTTAAGGGAGCTTAACGATTTGGTCACTAAATAGGAGTGTTTGTCAAGGTGAGTAGGAATGGAACTTAGGAGAAAATGGAGTGAAAGAAAGGGAGAGCTTGAATGGGCTGCTGGCTTGATGATGAAGGTGATAAGTCATGGCTTCATTTAATGCTTATTTATCCCATAATCATCTCATCTCAACCATTGACCTCCTTTTGACTCTTCTTTAACCATCTTAATTTCTTTTCTTCCCTTGTTATATCAGCCACATGTTCATTATACCAAATAAAAATCTGATATTAATTTTATCATCATCCAATTGTTCTCATAACATCAGAATTTATTTATTAACCATTTGACTATTAACTATTCTATTGCTCTTATTCCACATATGTCCCATATGCCCTTTATACACCACATTCTCATATTTATTTAATTCTTTTTAGCTAGAATTCTTTACAAATATGAGAAAATTACATGAAATTAGGGGATGTCACACACATCAAACCATGGATGAAGTAAAACTCTTTGGATTTTGGCCAAGTCCTTTTAGCCGATGGGTCATTTGGGCTCTGAAATTAAAAGGTGTGAATTACGAATACATAGAGGAAAATCTCCCTGACAAGAGCTGTGACATCCTCGTCACTATCCAAATAACAACTAACAATTAACATTAAATAGACTAGTTTATCAATGTCAACCTTACTACTTATTATGTTTTAGGCATTATTATCAAAATATGATATCAAATTCTCATGAATATAATTTTCATATATACACATGAGTTAACTACACCAGGATCTCAAATACTTACATAACCTAATTCCCCAAAATATACACAAAGGTAATGTCGTATTGTACAATAGTCGAAGTACACGGCCAACTGCTTATACCTTCAAGGAAATGGTAGGAAGCATGTCTCGAAAGTATATCAAAAGAACCTCAAAAGGTGCTCCTCTTTCCGGAGCGGAATTTACTTCAAGTAATCTGTATAAAAATGTTTGTAAAGGAGTGAGTTTACGCTCAGTAAGAAAAATATGTAAAAGAGTGTACTATGTCACTATATGCAATTTTTCTGCTGGGCTCTATAATGTCGTGTAAAACCATTATAAAGCATATGCCATATATGTTTCCCACAAATATCAAATACAAGTAAAATTATCTTTTCAAATACTTTCACGGATCCCAAATCATGTGAAATCATATATGCAAATACAATTATTGTCAAATACTTTCACATGCTTTCAAATACTTTCAAATAGATAGGAGACAATTAAATCCCAATTAGGTTCATGTACCAAGCAACTCTCATAAGGATACAGCAAATATATCCCGTAAAGGATAAGCCATGAGAGATCTCATAAGGATACCACAAATATATCTCATAAGGGATAATCATGAGAGATATCAAATAAATGGCGTACCCACTAGTCAGGTGCCTTACTATGGGTCTGAGGACCGGACTAGGGTTCCTCAGCCAAGCATAAATACAAGTACAAATAATGTGCATGATCATTAAAGGTGTTCATAGTCTCCAAAACATTATACATATAACCTTTGGCAAATATAATTACCTTTTCTTGAAATAGGTTTTCAAAACCTCCTTTTCAAATGGGCAGTCGGCTGGTCATGTAGGGTAGTCAGCTACTATCACATATTTTGCTTTATTGAATTTCCTTTCCTTTTTGAAATCCAAATAATTTATTTTTCGTAAAACATATAGAGCAGTCGACTGGTCCCAAATAGCAGTTGACTGGTTTTGAAACAGAATGTTTCTCGAAAAATGGCAATCGATTGGCCCCTTGGGCAGTCAACCGTTTTTAAAACAGAAAGCTTCTGGAAACAGGGCAGTCGACTGGCTCCTCAGGCAGTCGGCTGGTTTTGAAACAGAATGCTTCTGGGAGAAAAGCAATCGACTGGCATCCTTAGCAGTCGACTAGTTTGAAACAGAATGTTTTCTAGGAAAATAGCAGTCGACTGGCTTATATAGTAGTCGACTGTTTTTTCTCAATTTTCAAAATTTACGCTTTAGTCGTCTCTAGGAAGTCGGCTGCTACTTAAGGCAGTCAGCTGCTCCTAGCCTAATTGGTACTAGGAGTAGGACTCGAAATGTAACTTTTCCTGCACTCAAACTAGCTTTTGTTTCTTCCCAAATACATTTCAAATATATTTAAAACATGCGGACATAGCCACCCTACGTCCGTTACATAAATTCCTTACCTCAAGTATCAAAATCCGATGGCTTGGATGAAATTCAACTCCTTTCCTTGCAACTTTTCAAAGATGTAACATCATCAAATTAAACTTTTAACTTCCATTCATTTTAACACCATAGGTAGACTATACCAACTCTATACAACTCCAAACCATCAATAAAATCAACTAAAGCTACTTCCATCCCTTACCTTTACAATTCACCAAAATAACAGCAACTTAGATCTCTTCTACCACTTGGATTTAACTCTTCATATTACAGACTTAGCTAGAGCTAGTGACAAGGGTCATTTTTCATCAAGTGAGCTTAACGATTTGGTGACGTAAGATGGTGGTTTGTCAAGGTGAGTGAAATGGAGATTTAGAAGAAATGGAAGAAACGAGAGGGATGGGCTGAGGGTGATGCCACCGATTCTTGATGGTGAAGATAATGACTCATTAATTTCATTTAATGCATTCTAATCCCTTTAATCATCTCAGCCATTGACTTTATTTGACTCTTAACCATTTGACCCTCAATTGCTTTAATTCCATATATGTCCCCTATATCTTTTATACCTCAAATTCTCATATTTATTTTATCATTTCAGATTACAATACTTTACAATTATGGAGGAATTACATGAAATTGGAGATTTCACATTCTCCCCATCTTTAGAAATTTGGTCCTCCAAATTTGAATAAACTTACTACTTGAATAGCTCGGGATATTTCTCCTTCATTAAGCTCTCTAGCTCCCATGTAGCTTCCTCCGTGGTATGGTATTGCTAGAGAACTTTAACTAATGGGATCGTCTTTGACCTCAACAGTTTCTCTTTTCTATCCAAAATCCAAATTGTTTTCTCTACATAGCTCATGTCTTCTCGAACTTCTAATGGTTCATATTCTATGACATGAGACGGATCTGGATTATACTTCCGAAGAATTGACACATGAAAGACATTATGTATTCCCGATAACTCCGAAGGTAGTGCCAACCTATAGGCAACATCTCCCACACAATCTAAGACCTCAAATGGACCGATGTAACGAGGACTCAGCTTACCTCTTCGGCCAAATCTCATGATCCCTTTGGATGGAGAAACCTTCAAAAACACATAATCTCTAACCAAAAACTCAAGTGGTCTTCGTCGAGCATCCGCATAACTCTTTTGCCTACTCTGAGCTGTCTTAAGTTTTTGACAAATCAGTTTAACATCCTCAAAGGCTTGCTCGACTAGATCTGGAGCTAACAACTTGCGCTCGCCCACTTCTTCCCACCCAATCGGAGATCGACACCTTCTACCATATAAAGCTTCATATGGTGCCATCCCGATACTTACATGATAGCCATTATTATAAGCAAACTCAGCCAATGGCAGATGGTCATCCTTGGGGCCTTTAAAGTCCAAAGCACAAGCTCTAAACATATCCTCGAGCGTCTGAATGGTGCACTCAGACTGCCCATCAGTCTGCGGATGAAAAGCTGTGCTAAAATTCAACCGAGATCCCATGGCCTCCTGAAAATGTTCCCAAAAATGAGAAGTAAACCTGGAATCTCTATCAGAAGTAATACTCACTGGAACTCCGTGTAGTCTGACGACTTCTCTCACATACAATTCTGCCAAAGTGCTAAGTGTATCTGTAAACTTCATAGATAGGAAGTGAGCTGACTTGGTTAACCAATCCACAACTACCCAGACACTATCATGATTCCTCTTGGTTCGTGGTAGTCCCATGACAAAATCCATTGTAATGTGCTCCCATTTCCACATAGGTATAGGTAGAGGATGTAGCAAACCTGCTGGTCTTTGGTGTTCTACCTTAACTTGTTGGCACGTGAGACACTTTGCCACAGACTCAGCTATGTCTCTCTTCATGCCAGTCCACCAATATACCTTGCGAAGATTATGATACATCTTCGTATTTCCTGGATGTAATGTGTACTTAGTGGAGTGTGCTTATGTCAAAATCAGTTTCCTAAACTCATTATCCTTAAGAACACATATACGGTTATTAAATCTCAAAATTCCATCACTACCAATGTCGAATTCCGAGATTATACCTGATTGGATTCCATCCATAGCCTCAATACACTGATCATCTTCCCTCTGAGCAAGCCGAATTCTGTCCATCAAGTCTAGCTCTATCTTCAAACTTGCTATCATCCCTTTTGCTCAAGAGGTGTAACACTTAAGCTGAGGCTTGCAAACTATTCTAACAGCTCATATTCTCTTACCATCATGTAAGACACCATACTTACATGCTTTCGGCTCAAAGCATCCGCCACCACATTGGCTTTTCCCGGGTGGTACAAGATCTCACAATCATAATCTTTTAGAAGTTCGAGCCATCTCTTTTACCTCATATTCAATTCTCTCTGAGTGAACAAGCATTTCAGACTTTTATGATCCGTGAAAATCTGAAATTTTTCGCCATATAAGTAATGCCTCCATATTTTCAAAGCAAATACTACTGCAGCTAACTCCAAGTTGTGAGTCGGGTAATTCTTCTCATGGTCCTTTAATTGTCGAGAACCATATGCAACTACCTTACCATGCTGCATTAGTACACAACCCAAACCTTGCCCTGAGGCATCACTATACACTAAAAATCCTTCAGAACTACTAGGAATGATAAGGATAGGTGCAGTAGTCAGTCTACGCTTCAATTCTTGAAAGTTACGCTCGCAGGCCTTATTCCATTCAAACTTCACCTCTTTGCGCGTTAAGTGCATCAAGGGAGCAGCTAACTTTGAGAAACCCTCTACAAATCTTGGATAATAGCCAGCTAGACCTAAGAAACTCCTTATCTCCGTAACTGTCGTCGGTCTCTCCCATTGAACCACCGCTTCAATCTTTGATGGATCGATCGAAACTCCATCTTTACTGATTATGTGACCAAAAAAGGAGATATGATCTAGCTAGAAATCACACTTACTTAGCTTGGCATACAATCCTCGATCTCTAAGGGTTTCCAAAACTATCTTCAAATGCTGCTCATGCTCTTCCCTAGACCTTGAATACACCAATATGTCATCGATAAAGACAATGACAAACTGGTCCAAATATTGTTTGAACACATCGTTCATCAAGTTCATGAAAGCCGCGGGTGCATTGGTCAAACCAAACGACATCATTAGAAATTCATAGTGACCATACCGTGTCCTGAATGCTGTTTTAGGGATATCTTCACTCCGGATCTTCAATTGATGATATCCCGACCTCAAGTCTATCTTGGAAAAGACTTGTGCACCCTTGAGCTGATCAAAAAGATTGTCAATCCTGGGAAAAAGGTACTTGTTCTTAATCATCACCTTATTCAACCTTCGGTAGTCTATGCATAACCTCATGCTGCCATCCTTCTTCCGGACAAACAACATAGGAGCACCCCAAGTGGATATGCTGGGTCGTATGAATCCCTTATCTAGTAACTCCTAAAGCTACTTCTTTAATTCCTCCAATTCCACTAACGCCATCCGATAGGGTGATCTCGAAATGGGCTCAATCCTCGGCACCAAATCGATATTAAACTCTACTTCTCTATACGAAGGAAGTCTTGGAAGATCGTCTGGAAACACCTTGGGAAAATCCTTGACTATCGGAATGTGAGACCCGATTCTATAACTCTGTACACCATATTTTTGTACACAGTTTGTTATTGGTTTGATAAAAATTTTGATTGAAAAATAATTGATGAATAATAAGAGATGAAGGGGAGTTATTTAATAGATATATGGTAAAATATTCTTGGCTGAATTAAACCTCAAAAAAGGCAAAGTAAGGTCAAGAAAGAGCAGCCATGAAATCCTTTTTGTTACGCTATGCTTCTTGTTGCTATAGTGAAGTTCGGTTGAACTCACTTAAGGACTATTGAAGTATAGTTCTAATAGTATAAAAATACAAACAAATGAGACTTAAATGGAGAAAAAAATCTAGTACTTGCAATATTGACTAAATACTATTGGATGGAACTTTCAAAAGAAAGAAAATAAGAAGCTATGAATCACGCCATTACATGGTTGCATGTAGTGTTCGATTTACTCCTCAAAGAAATGTGAAAGCAAACAAAGTTATAATATAAAATCTAATATAAATTAAATGTTTTCACATGGGATTAATTGTGATTGGCTGAAATGGTATGAAGGTGGTAAGAAAAGTCAAGAAAATATGGACAACATGCAAAGAAGACTTCTTCTGCTGCAGTTACACGTCCTTTCCCATTGTTGTTAAGGCTAGAAGATTAGGAATTTTAGAGTATAAAATGCTTAAAGGATAAACCATTTAAAGCTAACATGGGATTTTGTATTGATTGAAGAATAAGACAAGGGGGAAATAGGTCAAGAAAAAGTGAAGAAAGAAAAGAATTTCTGCACCATTTCTTTTCGGCTACAGCCTTTCTTCACCAATTTAATGAAGCTAGAAAATAGTTACCACACCACACCTTTTGCTACTATTTTTCTTCAACAATTAATGAGATAATTGACAAAGGAAATGATGAAGAAAGGGATGGGAAGATAAGTGACTTTGATAAACAGAATATATATCTGACTAAGTGAAACAAACTCAAGCATATTTCTTCTTCATGATCAACTATACTCAGATGCTCCACGAGTGGCTATTTTGCTATTCATTTCTGCTCTGTTTTACTCTTGTTTCTCCCACGTTTAATTAGCAAGATTACAACCTCTTGCTATCTAATCATCTAACACTTCTCTATACACTTTCCTTCACCCTCAAACCATCCAAGAAACTAAAGGAAAGGAGGACTGACGTGGGAGGAAACAATACAAACTTTAGGCTGTGTTGGTTCAGTCAAACAAGGTAAATAAAGTTTCATCCAATGATCGTGTATTTAATTCTTGGTTTATAATGATAATATGTTAATTAGGTGATGTGTGTGCATATTGCTTGGCATAAGAACATGTAGCAATTTACTATGGTTGAATTCTATGTTGTGGGTGACGTTAATGGTGTGAAGTAATCAAGCAGAAAATTCTGCTTGATTGAGTGTGTACCGTGAAGGATAAGGAGCAAAATTAAACATAAGGAAAATATAGAAATATATGGGATTTGATCTTGATAAATTAAGGTGTGAACATAGTGTTAATGGTGTGAAAACATTAAATAAAGCATGAAAAAAATTAAAGGTGTAGGGCTAGAGCCGAAACAAAGAAAAGAAAGGGTGAAAGAAAACCGAATGGAAGGTGTGAAAGGGAGTAAATGGCTGTTGGCCGAATGAAGAAAAGAGGAGATAAAAGTCAATAGAAATAGGCTGAAAATGGCGTGGAAAGGAAGAAGAAAGAAAGAAGAAAGACTAAATTATGAGGAAATAATCTAAGGAACCAAAAGTCAATAATAATGGCTAAGTTGGCGTGAAAGTAAGCGAGAAAAATGAAATAGATGAGTGAAGCATAAAATGAGAAAGAAAATGGCTAAGTGTGGCATGAAAGAGGGAGGAATAAAGGCTGAAATTGTGTTAGTTAGTTAAGGTAAAGAAAGTCAAATATGAGGGCTAGAGAAAAGAAAAGAAATATAACTATAAACTTGACTAGAAAATATTTATACACAAGGTGAGTATTGTGCTACCGATTGTGAAAGAAATAAAGGAAATAAAATATCAAATTTTATTTCTTAAATGATGGAAAATGTCAAGGAAGAAGGTAGCACATTTATATTTTACATTGACAAAAAAATGAAACCAAGATTTTTAATTCAATAAAGGCCACTCGGCCATAGAAAATGAAGTTGTGAGAAAATGGCAGGAAGAATAGCCATTTTAGCTAGGAGACTTACTCATATTTATATTTTAATATAAATCATAGCTTAAAATAAAAGGAAAATTAAGCTAATGAGTTGGTAAAATTATTTTGCAACCGAGAAATACGGTTTCGATAGACACAACCAGGAAGCTCGATTTCGCAAGACCAGGTAAGGGAGTAGTATGTGAAGTGAAATGCATGTCCTGTGGAGAAAAATGTTATAAAAATATTGTGAAATGATTTGGTTTGAGACATGCATTAGTTTGATAAACTGTTTTGAATTTGGGTGAGCCAAAGATAGGTGACCCCTTTGATATAATTCTGGGCGAGCCAACAGTGGGCGATCTCTTGTTTTTTTAAAGAGAAATATTTTGTGGGCGACCCCCAGTTCAGCTCGATGTGAGAGCCACAGTAGGTGATGTTAGTTCGCCACATGGGCGAATAAAAACATGCGAGTTTAATCCACTGCGATGGGCGAGCCGTAATGGGCGAGCTGATAAGGGGTGAGTTGGTTTAACTTGTGTTTTTCTCACATGAAAAATGGTGAAATTACTGGCTATTTTTACTGTGTTTTGTAAACATAAAATATAATACCTTTTTGGAAAACAATCATTTTAAATAAATGATGAAATATGTGAAATATTCCTTAAAGGTTCTTTATGAGATATAAATTGATTTTTGAGACTTTAGGCCCCGAGTTTCATGCATTACTATTCACATGGCTGATTGACCCGTCAAGTCATCAGAGGTCTCGAGGTTACCTGGCAAGTGTACCCGAGGACCACCTATACATTATGGCCATAGATCTAGTTGTGTCCCTGTGGGGACGATTACTGGGTTCTGTCGAGAACGATGTGTTCCGTTGGGAACGATGATAGCATGATTTAATTGTAGGGTGATATCTAGTCTCCACTTACTGATTTCTATCTACTGAAAGGATTTATTGAATCCTGTTTACTGTTTACTATACTATATTGTAAACTGTTTAGCCAGTGATTTAAATATTAAAAACTGTTCACTATATCCACTGTTTTCCTATTGGGTATGCTGTTAGGGAAAATAAACGTTTTGTGGTATATAGTTTTTATTTTGTAAAGTAGCATACAACTCCTTTATTGAGCACGTTGTCGCTCACCCCTTATTTCCACTCCACAGGTTGTTGATTTTGGATTAAGAGAATTACTTTCTAGAGATTATCGACTGCTAGAGTCAATAGATTTTCGATATCAAAGGTATATGATTTTCTTTTATATATATCAGCGAATTTGTACAGTACTACTTTGAGTAGAAGGGAATGTATATATATATTAAGGAAATAATGTAACAATGCATACTTCCATATTGGTACGATGAATAAGAGTACTAATTTTACTAAAGTGATTAACGGATGGTTAAGCATCACAGATAGCCCAACCGGTGAAAATGTGTGATTTATAAGTAGATATTGTGTTATATTGTGATTCGGGATGTTACACGAAATTTCTTGACGTTCGGGACGTTTCTGATCTACGTCCACCACATATGCTCTAAACCCTTCACATACAATTATATTCTATCAATTTAATCTCAAACAAACCAAACAAGCAATTATGCTTTTGCATTAAATACTTCCAAAATTTACAACATAGCTAACGGGAGAAGAGAAGATCACACTCTTAGCATGACAATCTAGCATCACGTGATTCTTAGCAAACCAATCCATTCCCAAAATAACATCAAATCCATACATATTCAGTAGGATTAGGTCAGCTATTGATTCTCTCTCTCCTACCCGTAGCTTACAACTACGATACACTATGTCCATCATTTAAGATTCCCTAAATGGAGTACTTATTTGTAGTAGTTGTCCTAAAGGTTCAAGCTCAACAATTAATCTCATATCAATTTAGGTGACACAAAAGAGTGCGTAGAGCCTGGATCAAACAATTCAAGGACACATGTATCATTAAGGTAAATCTTACCTTGAATCATCTTAGATGAAGCATCGACAAACTCCTTGTCAATGGCAAATACCCGACCTTGAGTCACGGTTGTCTTTCTTTTCTCTACCACTGTGGCCTTACGCTGAGGCTGGTTGGTCTTAGGCTGTGGTTGAGGGGTCTTCTCTAATCCTTCAGATACCCTCTGATTTATCGTGGGACAATCCTTAATCCTATGTCCCTATTCACCACACCAATAGCAAGCCCTACTTGCAAACCGACAAGGCTGTGCTCTATGAAATTTCCCGCAATGCTCACACTTTGGCATGGTACTCCTCGGTGAGCTAGCGGTACTACCAGCTGTATGTCAGGATCTCTCATCACTTATCTTGATCCCTGTGGGTTAGGAGTTCCTGTACCATAATCATCATCATTCCTATTTTAGCATAATTCCATAACCATTTAATCACATTAGACAATCATTTTCTTATAATTTATTTGCTTACCTATCGAAGCTCTGTCATAAGGCCTACTTCTCCTAGATGGATATCTTTCACTCGAGGCTCTCTGATCTGACTTCCGTTTCATCGGTTCTTTACCTCTACTCTTATCTTGGAAGTCGACCTGATGAAATTCATAATCCTGCTCACACAATTGAGCCTTACGGACTGCCTCTCCATAGGTAGTGATATCCATAGGATATAACTTAGACTTGATGGAAGGTCTCAATCCCTCCATAAACCTGTAGGTCTTATGCTCCTCTCTCCTTAATACTTTCGGATCAAACCTGCTCAAAGTAGTGAACTTTGACTCATATTGGCTAACCGTCATATTCCCCTGAGTCAAATTCAAAAATTCAACCTGTAACCTCCTCTGAGCAATGCGTGGGACGTATTGTTCATTGAATGCTTCTACAAATCTATCCCATGTTACCTCTGAATGTCTAGCCTCTAGCACTGTTTGGGTGGCCTGCCACCAAGGTTCTACCTCATCCACTAACAAATAGGCAGCCAATCCCACCTTCTCTCTCTCGGTACATGTCATATACCCAAATGATTTAGTGACTACCTTCATCCAATTCTCTACGGCCAACGGATCACTGTCCCCCTTAAACTTAGGCGGATCCAGCTTCTTAAACTCTTTGATCAAAGTCACACTGCAATAAGCTGTAGGATCCCGCCTCTCAGTAGTTGGAACTGATGGGGGCTGTACCATAGGAGTAGGAGGTACAGTAGGTGGAGCTGTTGGTACACTCATGGCCATGTTAGAAAAGTTAGACATAAATTGAGTGAACATCGAGGTCATGTTCTCCATATGTTTCTCCATCTTTGCTAGCCTAGCGTTCAGGATATGCGGTGGAGATGGAGCAGAAGAGTGTGTTGGGGGCGGTTCATCACGACCCCGTCCCCGTCCTCGTCCTCGTCTAGTACCCCTCCTTCGAGTACTCATTCTGTTAATATCACTATCATATAACACGATTTAATATAACTTTAAACAGTTATACTACACATAATTATGTAGACCAGTACAGTACATTGAGGATATACTCTAATTCTAGATTATTGATATCCACAAACTTCAGTCAAATCAGCTCTGATACCAATCTGTGACATTCTCGTCACTATCCAAATAACAACTAACAATTAACATTAAATAGACTAGTTTATCGATGCCAACCTTACTTCTTATTATGCTTTAGGCATTATTATCAAACTATGATATCAAATTCTCATGAATATAATTTTCATATATACACATGAGTCAACTACACCGGGATCTCAAATACTTATATAACCTAATTCCCCAAAATATACACAAAGGTAATGTCGTACTATACAATAGCCGAAGTACACAGCCAACTGCTTATACCTTCAAGGAAATGGTGGGAAGCATGTCTCAAAGGTATATCAAAAAAACCTCAAAAGGTGCTCCTCTTTGCGGAATGGAATTTACTTCAAGTAATCTTTATAAAAATGTTTGTAAAGGAGTGAGTTTACGCTTAGTAAGAAAAATATGTAAAAGAGCGTACTATGTCACTATATGCAGTTTTCCTGCTTGGCTTTATAATGTCATGTAAAACCATTATAAAGCATATGCCATATATGTTTCCCACAAATATCAAATACAAGTAAAATCATCTTTTCAAATACTTTCACGGATCTCAAATCACGTGAAATCACATATGCAAATACAATTAATGTCAAATACTTTCACATGCTTTTAAATACTTTCAAATAAATGGGAGACAATTAAATCCCAATTAGGTTCATGCACCAAGTAACTCTCACAAGGATACAGCAAATATATCCCGTAAGAGATAATCTATGAGAGATCTCATAAGTATACCACAAATATATCCCGTAAGGGATAATCCTAAGAGATATCAAATAAATGGCGTACCCACGTATAGGCCAGGGATCCTCCCCAAAGCCGAAACAAGTAAGAGACGTATGGCCATTGTCTATAGCCCACAGTGCTCACTAGTCAGGTGCCTTACTGTGGGTCTGAGGACGGAACTAAGGTTCCTCAGCCAAGCATAAATACAAGTACAAATAATGTGCATGATCATTATGAAGGAAACCGAAACAAACATGCAGCGGAATTTAAATCATTTGGCCTCCACCAGGATCGATTCGGAGAGTTGCCTGATTATGGTTTCGAGATTTTAGCTAACGTTTTTCTCTGATTTCTGTCGTTGGTCGAGTCACAAGCAACAACCTTTCGTTCCTGCCTCTATGGTATCCACACGAACGGATCTCACGACTCTTGAACGTCTCACAATCAGAAGCCTTAAAGAGCGTTTTTGATTCTTATAATCGATTTGCTAGCTTCGATTAAAAGAATACCTTTTCTGTTTTTAATAATGCGGCTCTGTTTTAGAAAAACATCCTTTTATAGGCAGTAAATTTTACCCTAAAATTTACTGCCAAACAGAACTCTAATCCTACTTAGAATAGGATTAACTATATCCTTAATCCAATTCAGAATAGGATTAGATATATCCTTAATCCAATTCAGAATAGGATTAATTAAGCTCCTCAGTGATCCGTTCTAAGTGTGCGACCCAATAGGTTCTCAAAACAATGGCAATGACAAAATTGTCACAGGCAATGAGCGGTATCTAGCAACACATCATTGCTACCCATGTAACGAGAATGTCAATGACTCGACATAACCTTACTCGTGATAGATGTTACCGTGTAGTCTAATCCCTTTATCCTTTGATGTCTTGATTAGACACAAGTCATGGAATGTGTCACACTTGTATAGTCTAATCAGTGTTTCTTGATTCCTGAGTAGACTAATTAAACAAATAAAATCAATATCTCATATTGACTTATTCGAGCACAACCATGCATTTCTTAGTCTCACTCTATCAAAGGACCCAAGACATCACTCTTGTTATATAAGAGGGATAAATCCTATCTTGATCACTCAACATCCCTCTACATAGATCAAGGCATACCCAATTACTACCTTTATAGTCCATCCTGATACGAATGACATCTAGCAGCATTAAAGTATGCAATTCTCTATGTTGGGATCTCTGATGATCTCAAGTCAAAGGATCACATACACCATCATCACTATGAGAATCGCTTATGACACTTATATAACAATCCATGTAGCGTTCTCATGGAGGGTCGATTCAGTACATAGTTCTCTAACATGTACCTATGTGATGACTTGATATCCTATATCCATGACAATGGTCATCAGTCAACCACATACTAGTCTTATCGTACATTGTTATCCTTGTTCACAATAATACTTGACTAGGGATATTTTAAGAATAGTGTGTTATTACTATTCTAAGGACATTATCATATAAGATTACATTACGCAGTTATAAGACAAATATAATAATGAGCTACAATAAATAAAATGTCATGATACAAAAAAAAATGCCAAAGTCAATCATCTAATGAATGGTTCTAAGGGCATAATCCAACACATTAAAGGTGTTCATAGTCTCCAAAACATTATACATATAACCTTTGGCAAATATAAATACCTTTTCTTGAAATAGGTTTTCAAAACATCCTTTTCAAATGGGCAGTCGACTGGTCATATAGAGCAGTCGGCTGCTATCACATATTTTGCTTTATTGAATTTCCTTTCCTTTTTGAAATCCAAATAATTTATTTTTCGAAAAACACATAGGACAGTCGACTAGTCCCAAATAGCAATCGACTGGTTTTGAAACAGAATGTTTCCCGAAAAATGGCAGTTGACTGGCCCCCTAGGTAGTCGGCCATTTTTGAAACAGAAAGCTTCTGGAAACAGGGCAGTCGACTGGCTCCCCAGGCAGTCGGCTAGTTTTGAAATAGAATGCTTCTGGGAGAAAAGTAGTCGACTGGCATCCTTAACAGTCGACTAATTTGAAACAGAATGTTTTCTGGGAAAATAGCAGTCAACTGGCTTATATAACAGTCGACTGGTTTTTCTCAGTTTTCAAAAATTTACGCTTTGGTTTTCTCTAGGCAGTTGGCTGCTACTTAAGGCAGTCGGCTGCTCTTAGCCTAATTGGTACTAGGAGTAGGACCCGAAATGTAACTTTTCCTGCACTCAAACCAGCTTTTGTTTCTTTCCAAATACATTTCAAATATATTTAAAACATACGGACATACCACCCTACGTCCGTTACATAAATTCTTTACCTCAAGTATCAAAATCCGATAGCTTGGTCGAAATTCAACTCCTTTCCTTGCAACTTTTCAAAGCTGTAAACATCATCAAATTAAACTTTTAACTTCCATTCATTTTAACACCATAGGTAGACTTTACCAACTCTATACAACTCCAAACCATCAATAAAATCAATTAAAGCTACTTCCATCCCTTACCTTTACAATTCACCAAAATAACAGCAACTTAGATCTCTTTAACCATTTGGATTTAACTCTTCATATTACAGACTTAGCTAGAGCTAGTGACAAGGGTCATTTTTTGTCAAGTGAGCTTAACGATTTGGTGACGTAAGATGGTGGTTTGTCAAGGTGAGTGTGATGGAAGAAACGAGAGGGATGGGTTGAGGGTGATGCTGCTGATTCTTGATGGTGAAGATGATGACTCATTAATTTCATGTAATGCATTCTAATCCCTTTAATCATCTTAGCCATTGACTTTATTTGACTCTTGACCATTTGACCCTCAATTGCTTTAATTCCATATATGTCCCCTATATCTTTTATACCTCTAATTCTCATATTTATTTTATCATTTCATATTACAATACTTTACAATTATGGAGGAATTACATAAAATTGGGGATTTCACAAGAGCAACTTACTGCTGCAATACAACCCTGTTCACAAGAAGATTCTAGTTCTCGTTCATGGTGGAAAAGCAATTGCAGAGTCACTGGTTATTCTAGATACATTGATGAGGTGTGACCACAGAACCCCCTTCTACCAAAAGATGCTTATGAGAGATCGGTTGCTCGGTTTTGGGTTAAATTCATAGATGAAAAGGTACACGTGCAAGTAAGTAATTTAGTTAAAAAAATACCTCATAATAATCATAAGTTCAACCATTTTTGTCCTAAGTCTTGAACTAATCTTACTTTTTCTTCCAAGCACAAATGCTTTTATTTTGTTTTGTTTTATTTATTTGATCTTTTAATCTTATTATTGTATATGTTTGCAGACACAAACCATGTGGGAATTCTTTCAGAAATTTGGGGAAGAGCAGGAGAAGGTAATCAATAACAACTTTGAAATTCTGAGACCCTAAAGGAGTGTGGGCTTGGAGACAAGAAGTTTTTTGGAGGTGACAAAATTGGGCAAGCTGATCTTATCTTTGGATCATGGATCCATTTCTTGGTGGCTATGGAAGAGGTAGTCGTAGTGAAGTTTATTAAAGCCGATACCTTCCCCCGCCGACATACGTGGATGAAGCATCTCATCGAACAACCTACAATCAAAGACAATGTCCCTGAATACAGTAGAATAGTAGATTTCCTGAAAATAAGAAGAGAAGATATAAGATATCAGCTCATGCTCATCATAATCAGTAGAAAGAAAAATAGTTAGTTATAAAAGTTTGTATTACATAGTTGTTTTGCGTGGTTGAAATTGACCTATACATCTAATCTAATATATATATATATATATATTTAATTTTCTTGTATATGAAAGTGTTAATTTCAAAATGCCTTAATTGCTAGTTATGTTTATTTTGAAAAAAAAGAAAAGATTGCATCGTGTGCTTCTACATCACTCATCTATTACCTAAATTCTGAGAAACAATTGAATGAAAGAAAAAAAATTGTATGAAACAATTACTTCATACAAAATATATTTTCTAAATTCCAATTATGATACTAGTAATGAAAGTTTTTTTTTTGCTAAGATTCAAATCATCCCACAAATATGTCATGTTAACGTGTATTCATATATCATAAATTATTTCACTACAAGATAAATCACTTTTACCGGCACTTATAAGTGCCAGTAAAAGGCCAATTAAACGCCGGCAAAGATCTTATCGGTGTTCAACAAACCGCCGGCCAGGTGAATGCCGATGAAGGTCTTTTGGCGGTCATGTACTCTAATGCCGGTAAAGAGGAGGGGAATTGGGGCAGTCCTTTTTTCGACACTTTTAAATGCCTTTACAAGCATAAGGCTTTTACCGGCACTTTAAAGTGTGGGGAAAAATCCTATTGAAAATTTGAATTTATTTGAAATTTAAAAGTTTTTACCGGCACTTTAAAGTGCCGGGAAAAATCCTAATGAAAATTTGATTTTATTTGAAATTTAAAAGCTTTTACCGACACTTTTAAGTACCGATAAATGTCTTATTTAAAATTTAAAATTTTTATATTTACTGAATTTATTTTAAATTTAAAAATAAAAACCCCCTTTATTCTTCATTCCCCTTTTTAAGCCGACGCTTTAAAATTAACTTTCCAATTCTAAAGCCAATGTTTTTGAACCTAGCAATCAAATTAATTTCTTTGTTCAAAAACTAGGATTTTTAAACTTCATTATCAGATTACCAAAGTTTTAAAATTCATTAAAACATATTTAAAATAATTAGTCTAAAAATAGCAACAAGACATCATATCATCGTTATCATAAACTGATCAAGCAAAAATCATAAGCCATCCAACGATCATTCAAGAAAGAAGCTGACTACAAAAGAATAATATCCGCAAGTTCATCCATCTTAGAGACTTTTTCTTGAACTATGATGGTTCGAATAATATCCTCAAGAACCAATCACAATAACCACAAAGTTTTTTAAACTTCCTAGAAGTCTAATACAAGCATAAAATTCCTAACTGAATTATATACCGATTATCCTTGAAGCTTCCATCTTCACTTAAGTATTTGCACATAGTGACCCAAACGAACTAGATGCATCTGAAACCTGCAATAAGAGAGAATGAAACCACTTAACTATTATCACCATGCTATAAAAAAAGAGCCTTATGATCCACTCTTTGTCAATAGTAGCATCTAGTTGTAAGGATTATGTCCTGGATTATATCAACACACTATTCCCATGTATGCTTATGAGCCTTATTTGTGCATCATTTCCCATATGAATCCTACCATTATTCCCATGTATCCCATCCATCTTGTCTATATAATTATATCAACACACTACCCATCATGAAGTTAATATATAAATTTATGCTGATATAAAAAAAAAACATGTATAAACAAATGTGGTTTTCACCTGTCTGTTGCCAACTGCAATGGAAGCTGAGCTGATGTCCATGCTTGGCACATATGGAAATCTCCTTTGCATGGCATTTGCAAATTTAAGTAACTCAACATTAACCTTTTTAAGTGTTGTTAATGTCGCCTCAAGTTCATCCATCTTAGAGACTTTTTCTTCAAGCTCAGACACTTTAGCTGCCTTTTCCTCCAAGTTGGAAACTTTATTAGTCATGGCATCTAGCTTCTCTTGTAGCTTGAGAAAATCTTCATCTCTATCATTCATTGGTTGAGAATGACGAGAAGACAAACCCCATATCTCTGTGGGTGTAGGGCCTAATCCCAATCCCCGTACACGACCAGGACGTTCCTTCCCTATCACTTCAATGAAAACCTCATCGATGGAAGAACTTGTTTCTCCCGATTGCTCCAAGTTGCTAGAACGTTGAGATAGCACCTCCTTTAACTTCTCCTGTAAAATACTCAACCAAAACAACCATTAGGTATCCCATTTTCAAGAAATTTCTTTTGATACTATCTGTTTATTGCTTTATGTTTGGGCTTGGTTCTATCTGTATTTGTGAAATGAGCATTACTAGTCATGTGAAATTGGCATTGTAGGGTTTTGTTTTCATGAGCAAATATAAATTAATATTTATTACTTTTTTTGGTTGAAAACAGGGCTGAGTAACTTGAGTAACTTAAAATTAAAAACATACCTTCTTGACTACTTGAGTAACTTAAAATTAAAAACATACCTTCTAATCCACAAGATAAGCAAAACTCTTTGAGCCCGTAGTGTGAAGCATGGTTTGTTTGGCTCGTCGATCACTATTTAGTTTAGCAAGAGCCTACATCATTCATATTAGCATGCATTTGATGGACTTAAGCAAATTTTGCAGCAACTCCTTTTCATTACCAAAACTGACTTTAACTTGAATCAATTTAAATTTGTTATGTAAACCTTACCTTTCCTCAGGTGACAGCCAATATGCTACAAGAGTTGCCCATTGATCTCTTAGAACATCTGAGGGTTTATTTTGCAGCAACTCCTCCTCATTATCAGAGTGAAAGTACTTAGCTTTTAGCTCAGCCTCGTAATCCCTCCATTTTTTTGACAAAGACTTTAAGATCCAACCAGTATGACAATCAGGAAACATAAATTTTTCCTACACAGAAATAAAAATTATTAAAATATCTAATCAAAACAAGAAAACTTCCTATAAACAAATTAATAATTTGAATATTAAAAGAAAGGACCTTGATATGGTTTAAGGAGTCTGTCTTGAACATTTGAGGCACATCTTTCCAAGTCTTGTAGACCAAAGGGAGTAAGTAACCATTTCTTGCTAAGATCCCAAGATAAGATGATAATAAGCGAGCTTCACACCTAATTGGCTGACCTTTTTTGTTAAAACATACTTTAATTTTTTTCCCAGGTGGAAGATTCCACACATCAATCATCTTATTACATACATCATCCAAAGTACAAATGTGATCCAGGTCTTATGCTTATTAAAGATAATATATTAGCAATTGCTTATGATTAACACTATTCTAATATAATATAAACTTTTAAGAAATCATATAAAGTACAAAACTTTATCACAAAGATAATAAAATACATACTAATATATTTTCAGTTATTCAAAATGCACTTACAGAGAGACAACCCCTATACTGGCAGTTAATGACATCAATAAGACTAAAAAAATCTCCCAATTATTATAAATATGCAAAGGCCTAGGCATAATACTTTAGGAATAAAAACCATGGTGATTTTTTACAGTTAATATGCAATACGATCGTCAAACTCTTCAACTATCAAGTAACAGTAATTAAACTTTCTATTGTCTTGAAAAAAGAAAGAAAGATATCCATTAATACTTCCTAAAATTTTAGAAGATAAATGGTATAAAGCTAAAACTTGAACTCTGTTGTTTATATGATCCTTAGGTTGGTTAAAACAAGAGAAACTAGACATAGCTAAACCCACTGAGGTAATTGTAATATGATTGAAGTAAAATGAATTTAAAATCAGGCCTTATGTTGAATGTTAGTCTTAACAATTTGTTACAGACTTAGGCATGGAAAGACAATTTAAAATGCCCTGTTGTATATCTAAACACAATGAATGTAAGATATGCTGAAAGGGAATTTTAACTTGCGTTGTAATTGGTGAAGTACATACATAAATTGGGAGGTAAACATTGAACATATAACAACATTTCCGCTTCTAATTTTGTATAGAACTACAGAGAGAAAGAGAGAGGCAATTAGGAAAAAAAAAGCCATTTTTTATGGATAGAACAGGGAAAACTTACCAATAACCAAATTAAGTTTTAAAAAAGGACCATAATTAGTTGGCAATTGGCACATTTCCATATCATTTATCATGCACAAAGTTACTATAAGTTGATGGATTTTAAGTCTCCATATAAATTAACAAAAAGTGTTTGGATAATACTTTAGGAATAAAAACCATGGTGATTTTTTACAGTTAATATGCAATACGATCGTCAAACTCTTCAACTATCAAGTAACAGTAATTAAACTTTCTATTGTCTTGAAAAAAGAAAGAAAGATATCCATTAATACTTCCCAAAATTTTAGAAGATAAATGGTATAAAGCTAAAACTTGAACTCTGTTGTTTATATGATCCTTAGGTTAGTTAAAACAAGAGAAACTAGACATAGCTAAACCCACTGACGTAATTGTAATATGATTGAAGTAAAATGAATTTAAAATCAGGCCTTATGTTGAATGTTAGTCTTAACAATTTATTACAGACTTAGGCATGGAAAGACAATTTAAAATGCCCTGTTGTATATCTAAACACAATGAATGTAAGATATGCTGAAAGGGAATTTTAACTTGTGTTGTAATTGGTGAAGTATATACATAAATTGGGAGGTAAACATTGAACATATAACAACATTTCCGCTTCTAATTTTGTATAGAACTACAGAGAGAAAGAGAGAGAGCAATCAGGAAAAAAAAGCCATTTTTTATGGATAGAACAGGGAAAACTTACCAATAACCAAATTAAGTTAAAAAAAGGACCATAATTAGTTGGCAATTGGCACATTTCCATATCATTTATCATGCACAAAGTTACTATAAGTTGATGGATTTTAAGTCTCCATATAAATTAACAAAAAGTGTTTGGATAATACTTTAGGAATAAAAACCATGGTGATTTTTTACAGTTAATATGCAATACGATCGTCAAACTCTTCAACTATCAAGTAACAGTAATTAAACTTTCTATTATCTTGAAAAAAGAAAGAAAGAAATCCATTAATACTTCCCAAAATTTTAGAAGATAAATGGTATAAAGCTAAAACTTGAACTCTGTTGTTTATATGATCCTTAGGTTGGTTAAAACAAGAGAAACTAGACATAGCTAAACCCACTGACGTAATTGTAATATGATTGAAGTAAAATGAATTTAAAATCAGGCCTTATGTTGAATGTTAGTCTTAACAATTTGTTACAGACTTAGGCATGGAAAGACAATTTAAAATGCCCTGTTGTATATCTAAACACAATGAATGTAAGATATGCTGAAAGGGAATTTTAACTTGCGTTGTAATTGGTGAAGTACATACATAAATTGGGAGGTAAACATTGAACATATAACAACATTTCCGCTTCTAATTTTGTATAGAACTACAGAGAGAAAGAGAGAGAGCAATTAGGAAAAAAAAAGCCATTTTTTATGGATAGAACAGGGAAAACTTACCAATAACCAAATTAAGTTTTAAAAAAGGACCATAATTAGTTGGCAATTGGCACATTTCCATATCATTTATCATGCACAAAGTTACTATAAGTTGATGGATTTTAAGTCTCCATATAAATTAACAAAAAGTGTTTGGATGCTTTCAAAAGCGAGTGATTTAAACAAAAATGAATTGAATTTATTTCCAATTAACCAAAAACCAAAAAATGGCAAGACTAAGAATTTCCTAGTAGAAATGATGTTGATGAACTGAACTAAACTCATTAACACTTTAAAGATTTATTTAAGATTCGATCTCATTCGTTTATTTAAATTTAAATAAATTCATTTATTCAAATCTAACATAAAAATTGTTGTTCAAAATCTAATAGAAATTAAATCAAACAAAAGCAACTACTCAATCCATAAACAAATCTATTTCATAATCCTTATAAACAAATCTACATTTGAGGCGTAAGAGTCCAGCAAGTAGGTTACCATAGTGTTCATACCAACGAAATTACCAATAATCTCTTAAAATGAATTCTATGTAATACTTTTAGTATCATAAAGGAATTACCATAGTGTTCATCCCAACGGATGCGATATTATTTTCAAACGATAACAAAATACACCAAACACCCAAAAAGGCATTGTGACATCTCAGTCACTACACATTTTCCTATAACTTTTTCCCTTTTTATCACATAAACTTGATTGGATTTGCTTGTCACTGTCATTTCTTCTTCTTGAACTTAGTATTTAGCAATTCATCATCAATAATTTAATATCAATTAAAACATAAAATGATATATATACATATCATTTCTTCCTACAAGATCTTACACATCTTACTTAACCTAAATCCCCGAAATCTTACATACATTATTGTTAGCTTGTACTGTACAATAGCTTAATTACAACACACTTTACATGATTACATAAGTATACCTTCAATATTTACTGGGAAGCGTGTCTCGAAGGTAACTTTCAAGATCCACTAGTAAGCTCTTTTATTGAGAGCAAGGGATTACTTCAAGTAGTCTGTATAAAATATTCGTAAAAGGGTGAGTTTACGCTCAGTAAGAAAAATATGTAAAAAAGCGTACTATGCCTCTATATGCAGTTTTCCTACTTGGTTCTATAATGTCATGTAAAATCATTATAAAGCATATTCATATACTTTCATCAAATATATAAAATTCTTTATAATAGCATATGCTTATAAATAAAGTAAATCATGTACTTCTTTAAATTTGCATATGCCAACATACATCGTATACTTCTTTTAAATCATCATGTGAAAACATACGTCATATACTTCATTCAGAACATACTTCCTATACTTCTTTCAGAACATACTTCCTATACTTCTTTCAAAACATACTTCATATACTTCTTTTTAATCATCGTATGCAAGTAAATCAAATACTTACGATTTCTTTATTCTTTTGAAATCGCATATACATATAGCTTTTAAATAACATAAAAACTATTTGCATTTTTATGGAGTTATGCACTACATCATCATCATCATCACCATGTGGCGTACCCCATAAGGCCAAGAATCCTTCCACAGCCAATCATGTAATATAGACAAATTTGGCCAACTGTCGGTGGCTACAGTTAACACTAGTCAGGTGTCCTTCTATAGCGATTGAGGCCTGACTTATAGTTCTTCAACCAAACATACATCACATCAGCACTTGATCAGAGCCCCTACTATAAGTACGAAAGTGCATAATCTCAAAACATATGCCATATAGCTTTTTGCCATGACATTTCATACCTTTTTGAAATAGGTTTAAAAACTTCTTTTCAAACAAGGCAGTCTACTGGCCTCATAGGGCAGTCGGTTGCTGCCTTGTACTTTCATTTATCGAAATTATTTTCTTTTATAAATTTTGATATTTTATTTTCTAAAAACTCATAGTGGCAGTCGACTGGTCCATATAGCAGTCGACTGATTTTCAAATAAAATGCTTCTTAAGAAATAGTAGTAGATTGGTTATATAGCAATCGACTGTTTTTGAAACAGAATGCTTTTCTTGTAAAAGCAGTCGACTGTCCCTTATAGCAGTCGACTGGTTTGAAACAGAATGCTTACTGGGTAAATAGCAGTCGACTGGCTTACATAGCAATCGACTGGTTTGTTCAGTTTTTGAAAAACTACGCTTTGGTTGTCTCTAGGCAGTCGGTTGCTACTTAAGGCAGTCGACTGCTCCTAGCCTAATTGGCACTAGGAGTAAAACCTGAGATGCAGCTTTTCCTGCATAAAACCAACTGGTAATTCTCTCCAAAAACACTTAAAAACATAATAAAACATGCGGACATAGCCGCCTTACATCCGTTACATAAATTCCTTACCTCGATTATCAATAATCCTCGAGCTTGGTCGCATCGACCTTAGCCTTTCACTTCACTTCTTCAAAGCTGTAACATCATATCAAAGCAAACCTTTAAACAATCACCATACACATGCTATACCAACTCAACTCAACTCCAAATCATAAACGAAATTGAGAGAATCAACTTCTTCTCTTACCTTTGCTAGTCACCAAAATTTCAAAATTTCTAATCTCCTCCATTACTTGGATTCAATCCACCAAACTTTAGATATGACCTTGTCTAGTGACTATGATCATTTTTTGTCAAAGGAGCTTAACGATTTGGTGATGTGTGATGGTGGTTTGTCAAGGTGAATGAAATTGGGACTTGGGAGAAATGGAAGAGAACGAGAGGAAGAGGGTTGGAAAGGGTTGCTGCCGTAGGGGTGATGGCTGGAGGATGACTCATGCAACCTTCATTTAATGCATGCAAATCCTCTTTATCCCATAATCATCTCATCTCAACCCTTACCTTTTTTACTATGCTTTTTGACCCTTCTTTGACTCATCTTTGACCATTTAATTCTCTTCTTTCCTTTCTCATATCAGCCACATGTTCATTACACCAATTAAAATCTGATATTAATTTTATCATCATCCAATTAAATCATTTCATCTTAACCTTTGACCATCATTATTTGACCATTCACTTAATTGGTCTCCTTTCTTCCATATAGCACTTGTCTTTACTTACACTTAATTTTTTATATTAATTCTACAAAATCTGACATTTATTTTACCATACTCTAAACATTCTCATAATATCAGAATTTACTTCTTTAACTATTAGACCTTCCATTTCCTTATTCCTTCACATGTCTCATACGTCCTTCATACTTCATAATTCTCATATTTACTTATTTCATTTAAGCTGAAATACTTTACAATTATTGAGGAATTTCATGAAATTGGGGATTTCACAGGCATAGATTAGATGCATCACTACGATTAAATAACGAGCACGATATCCTTTAAAAATGAATAAACAAACTTGCTTAACCTTATAAACAAGAAGTAAATCTTACTGATGGCTTGAATCAAGCTCCATATCACAGATCCTTTATGCAAAAATTTGCCAGGTCACAGATCCTTTATGCAGAGCTGATGATGTGTGAGATCTGAGATCCGCAATGTGAGATCTGCAGCAGCAAAGTGACAGAGGTGAGATGATGGTAGTGAGAGCAGAGGTGACGATGTGTAAGATCTGCAAAGCTATCGGTGGAGCAGTGAAGTGGCAGAGGAGTGAGAGCAGAGGTGACGAACAGAGGAGTGAGAGCAGATTTGCAATGCGAGATCTGTAGAGGAGTGAGAGCAGAGGTGACGAACAGAGGAGCGAGATTTGCAATGCAAGATCTGCAGAGGAGTGAGAGCATAGGTGCAATGATGGTAGTGAAAGAGGGAAAAATGAAAGGGGCTTTTCTTTAAGAGAAAAATGAAATCAGGCGCGATGATGCTTAAATTGTTGAAATTAGGCGCGATGATGATAGTAAAGCATTTAAGTTTTCTTCAAATCAGAGGAAAATTCTTAAAGGGAGTTGGGTGTTTAAGTGTCGTTTCAATCCTTTCTAACAGCGGCGTTTGGCTTAGAGCCGGTAAAAAGTAAACTTTTTTGTAGAAGTGCTGGCACTTTTCACAACCGCCCAAATAGAAGTGCCCTTAAAAATGTTATTTTTTGTAGTGTTTGAATGCGTTTTTGTACTTACACATGCGGTGTCATTTCTATCAATTATGTTAATCATATTTAATCGTGTTTGTCATATCTAATAGTGTCGCATTATATAAATAATTATAAATGTGTTAATCATATCATGTCACATGTAACATGTGTAATAAACATATATATTCAAAAGGGAACTGCCAGGATGTCTCATAATATTATCATGTAAATAGAAAATACAATCTGAGTCTCAAAAGTCAAGATACTGCATTAACTACTTGTTTATTAACTATAAATTAATTACAACAAGGAACCTTTCTAAGGGCATAAAACACTTGAAATATCAATCAGACAGTGCTGATCAGTTCGTCTAAGTTCAAACCAATTCCCCAATAAAATCAATCTCAATGTTATTATGTTGCTTCTAAGGTTTTTTTGGGGCTTTTATTTATTTATTTATTTTGGCTGAATTTGATGAATTTTGAAATGCGAAAAAGAGAGAAATGGAAGGAAGAAGGATAACATGAGTGATGAAGGATAGAAAACGAGTGTTGACTGATTTTTGTAATAAGCTATATTATCGAAGGGCAAAATTGAAAAGCTAAATACTTCTTAACTTTCCCAACTCTTCGTACTACCAAAATTGGAAAATGAATATTGACTGATTTTTGTAATAAACTATGTACAATGCATCATGCATGACGTACGGACCAAAGATATTTCAACACCATCTTTCTCCCACTTTTTGACTTTGGAGTTCTAAAATTGCTTTTTAGTAGACATGACAATTGTGTTTCAAAATCTTATTCAAGCATTATAAAGCTGTGTTATGTCATGTAAAAATAAAAATTTTGTGTCAAAATTTGTATTTACAAAAAGCTTAAATCTTATTTTTAGCTTTTATTATATTTATATATAATTTTTATTTAATTTTGACTCATTTTATTATCGTGTCTTATATTCGTATCGATTTCGTGTTGTATCTAATATTGTTAGATTTACTTTCTAGTCTATTTTAATGTTCTTTAATTGTCAAAACAATTCTTGATATATATATTTTGCATCTTGTATATGTTGGATTATGCCCTTAGAACCATTCATTAGATGATTGACTTTGGCATTTTTTATGTATCATGACATTTTATTTATTATAGCTCATTATTATATTTGTCTTATAACTGCGTAATGTAATCTTATATGATAATGTCCTTAGAATAGTAATAACACACTATTCTTAAAATATCCCTAGTCAAGTATTATTGTGAACAAGGATAACAATGTACGATAAGACTAGTATGTGGTTGACTGATGACCATTGTCATGGATATAGGATATCAAGTCATCACATAGGTACATGTTAGAGAACTATGTACTGGATCGACCCTCCATGAGAACCCTACATGGATTGTTATATGAGTGTCATAATCGATTCTCATAGTGATGATGGTGTATGTGATCCTTTGACTTGAGATCATCAGAGATCCCAACATAGAGAATTGCATACTTTAATGCTGCTAGATGTCATTCGTAACAGGATGGACTATAAAGGTAGTAATTGGGTATGCCTTGATCTATGTAGAGGGATGTTGAGTGATCAAGATAGGATTTATCCCTCTTATATAAGAAGAGTGATGTCTTGGGCCCTTTGATAGAGTGAGACTAAGAAATGCATAGCCGTGCTCAAATAAGTCAATATGAGATATTGATTTTATTTGTTTAATTAGTCTACTCAGGAATCAAGAAACGCTGATTAGACTATACAAGTGTGACACATTCCATGACTTGTGTCTAATCAAGACATCAAAGGATAAAGGGATTAGACTACACGGTAACATCTATCACGAGTAAGGTTATGTCGAGTCATTGACATTCTCGTTACATGGGTAGCAATGATGTGTTGCTAGATACCGCTCATTGCCTGTGACAATTTTGTCATTGTCATTGTTTTGAGAACCTATTGGGTCGCACACTTAGAACGGATCAATGAGGAGCTTAATTAATCCTATGCTGAATTGGATTAAGGATATATCTAATCCTATTCTGAATTGGATTAAGGATATAGTTAATCCTATTCTAAGTAGGATTAGAGTTCTGTTTGGCAGTAAATTTTAGGGTAAAATTTACTGCCTATAAAAGGATGTTTTTCTAAAACAAAGCCGTACAATTAAAAACAGAAAAGGTATTCTTTTAATCGAAGCTAGCAAATCGATTATAAGAATCAAAAATGCTCTTTCAGGCTTCTGATCGTGAGACGTTCAAGAGTCGTGAGATCCGTTCGTGTGGATACTATAGAGGCAGGAACGAAAAGTTGCTGCTTGTGATTCGACCAAAGACAGGAAAAATCAGAGAAAACGTTAGGTAAAATCTCGAAACCCTAATCAGGCAACCCTCCGAATCGATCCTGGTGCAGGCCGAATGATTTAAATTCCGCTGTGTGTTTGTTTCGGTTTCCTTCAGTATAATCACTCAGAGGAATCATCTATGACACATTTGATAGTCGATTAAACAAGTAATTCAGTTAATAAATAATCTATGATTTGTACAATATGAATTTTCAATTTTACTATTTCATTTGTGGAAAACTAATTACTATTAATTTTTCTCACCTTTAAATTATTGTACTTTTACCGACAAAAAACAACTCAAACGAGTATATAAAGGACGCTAATCTAACACCAAATAGAGATCACATATCACACCATGGATGATGTGAAGCTCTTTGGATTTTGGCTAAGTCCTTTTAGCCAAAGGGTTGTTTGGGCTCTAAAATTAAAAGGTGTGAATTATGAATACATAGAGGAAGATCTCCTCTATAAGAAGAGCAACTTGCTGCTGCAGTACTGTTGGATTATGCCCTTAGAACCATTCATTAGATGATTGACTTTGGCATTATTTATGTATCATGACATTTTATTTATCATAGTTCATTATTATATTTGTTTTATAACTGCGTAATGTAATCTTATATGATAATGTTCTTAGAATAGTAATAGCACACTATTCTTAAAATATCCCTAGTCAAGTATTATTGTGAACAAGGATAACAATGATACGATAAGACTAGTATGTGGTTGACTGATGACCATTGTCATGGATATAAGATATCAAGTCATCACATAGGTACATGTTAGAGAACTATGTACTGGATCGACCCTCCATGAGAACGCTACATGGATTGTTATATGAGTGTCATAAGCGATTCTCATAGTGATGATGGTGTATGTGATCCTTTGACTTGAGATCATCAGAGATCCCAACATAGAGAATTGCATACTTTAATGCTGCTAGATGTCATTCGTAACAGGATGGACTATAAAGGTAGTAATTGGGTATGCCTTGATCTATGTAGAGGGATGTTGAGTGATCAAGATAGGATTTATCCCTCTTATATAAGAAGAGTGATGTCTTGGGCCCTTTGATAGAGTGAGACTAAGAAATGCATGGCCGTGCTCGAATAAGTCAATATGAGATATTGATTTTATTTGTTTAATTAGTCCACTCAGGAATCAAGAAACGCTGATTAGACTATACAAGTGTGACACATTCCATGACTTGTTTCTAATCAAGACATCAAAGGATAAAGGGATTAGACTACACGGTAACATCTATCACGAGTAAGGTTATGTCGAGTCATTGACATTCTCGTTACATGGGTAGCAATGATGTGTTGCTAGATACCGCTCATTGCCTGTGACAATTTTGTCATTGCCATTGTTTTGAGAACCTATTGGGTCGCACACTTAGAACGGATCAATGAGGAGCTTAATTAATCCTATTCTGAATTGGATTAAGGATATGTCTAATCCTATTCTGACTTGGATTAAGGATATAGTTAATCCTATTCTAAGTAGGATTAGAGTTCTGTTTGGCAGTAAATTTTAGGGTAAAATTTACTGCCTATAAAAAAGGATGTTTTCTGAAACATAGCCGACACAACAATTAGAAAACAGAAAAGTATTCTTTTAATCGAAGCTAGCAGTTTGGTTAAAAGAATCAAAACGCTCCTTAAGGCATCTGATCGTGAGACGTTCAAGAGTCGTGAGATCCGTTCGTGTGGATACCATAGAGGCAGGAACGAAAAGTTGCTGCTTGGGATTCGACCAAAGACAGAAAAGCAGAGAAAACGTTAGGTAAAATCTCGAAACCCTAATCAGGCAACCCTCCGAATCGATCCTGGTGGAGGCCGAATGATTTAAATTTCGCTGCATGTTTGTTTCGGTCTCCTTCAAGTACAACCCTGTTCACAAGAAAGTTCCAGTTCTCGTTCATGGAGGAAAAGCAATTGCAGAGTCATTGGTTATTCTCGAATACATTGATGAGGTGTGGCCACAGAATCCCCTTCTGCCAAAAGATGCTTATGAGAGATCGGTAGCCCGGTTTTGGGCTAAATTCATAGATGAAAAGGTACAAATGCAAGTCAGCAGTTTAATTAAACGAGAACGTCATAATAATCATAAGTTTAATCATTTTTGTCCAAAGTCTTTAATTAATCTTACATTTTCTTCCAAGCATTGGTGCAACGGTTTTATCTATTTGAAGTAAACCTAGCAATCCGTATATAAAATTCGTATTTGTGTCATGAAAACTCAAGTCTTTATCATGTAAAATACGAAAATTTATTGTTTAAATTTGTGTCAACATGCTAAACACAAAACTTCTTTTTTTTAACTTTTGGTATATCCATATATAATTTTAGTTAACTTTTAACTCACATTATTTTTGTGTTCTTTATTCATGTTGCGTCTAAAATTGCAAAGTTTAGTTTGAAGTCATTTTTGAATTAATGGCGATGTTTGATCTTTTAACCTTACTATTATAAATGTTTGCAGACACGACCTATGTGGGAATTCTTTTATAAATTTGGGGAAGAACAGGAAAAAGCAATCAATTACAACTTTGAAATTTTGAGAACAATAGAGGAGTATGGTCTTGGAGACAAGAAGTATTTTGGTGGTGATAAAATTGGGCTCGTTGATCTTATCTTTGGATGGGTTATTCATATATTGGCGCCTAAGGAAGAGGTAGTAGGAGTGAAGTTTATCAAAGCCGATACCTTCCCCCGCCTACATGCATGGATGAAGCATTTCAGCGAACAACCTACAATCAAAGACAACGTCCCTGATAACAATAGTGCAGTAGATTTCCTGAAAATAAAAAGAGACGAGCATAGAATATCAGCTCATGCTCATCATCAGTAGAAAGAAAAATATCTAATTTTAGAAGTTTGCATTCACATATTTGTTTTGCGAGGTTGAACTTGAACCATATATTATCTTTTAAAATTTTCTTGTTTATGAAAGTGTTAATTTCAAAATGCGTACGTTAGTTATACCAGCTTCGGAAAAAGATTACATTTGCTTCCTCCACGTCACTTCATCAGTTATATTAATTTTGAAAATGTGAAGATACAATTCAATAAGGAAAAAAAATTTTATGAAATAGTTATTCCATGTCAATATATATCTTTTTAATTCAAATCTTACCACTAATAATGAAAGTTTTTTTTGTCCAAATTCAAATCTTTCAACAAACATATTATTAATTACATTTACTGTGTTTTACCCATGTTAAATGTGTGCTCATGTCTCATAATTTAAATTGAATGTATTTTCGTATCTTACACGTGTCATGATTTCCATATCAATTATGTTGAAAATGTTTAATTGTGTTAATCGTATCAAATTGTATTGCATTACGTGAATAATTATAAATGTGTTAACCGTACCATCTCACATATAACACATAAAATAAACGTGTCCAAGTACAGCTTGATTATGAATGAAGGAAGCGTCCACGTTCAGTTTGACAAACTTCAGGAGCTTTCTGGAAAAGATGATTCCAGAATAGCGGCCCGAGTGTTTGAGCCCTCGCATATGAATTAATCCAACCTCTTGATAAGAGGGGTGTAAAACGGGCGGGGCGGGACGAAGCAGGTACGGGGCAGGCTGTACGGAAACGGGCCTAAACGGATCAAGCTCGTTTTTAAACGAGTCAAGTTTGATATGTCCGGTTCATTTTTAATGCGGACCGGGCCAACCCGCGGGCCACATATTTTTAAATAAAAATAATAAAAATAAATTTTAAAAAATTATTAAAATTCATATATAAATACAATCTAAATACAATTACAATTCACTTATAATATTTTTAAAATAAATAATTATAATCTTGAAAAAACATAAATTTCTATTAAACATTAAACTTTTCCAACTTTTTTTTTTGCTAGAACATAATAAAATCATGTCATGTATGTATTATTTTGTAAGAAATAAAAATACATTAATAATATAATTTAAAAACAAAATATATAAAAAAATAAAATGGGGCCTAAATGGGGCTGACCCGCAAGCCGACCCACGGGCTTATGAACCAGCCCGCTCGGATTGTCAACCCGCGCGGGTTAGCCCGTTTAAACGGATCTAAAAAAATAAATTCGACCCTTTAAAGGCTCGCGAATTTGGTGGATAGACCCGCGGATTTCGGCCCGTTTTACACCATGGGTCACCCATGCCTCCCTGCTCAACCTACCATTGAAAAAAGGCATGAAACCAATCCTCTCCACTCATCCCACAGACAGGACAAACATCTTTCAACACAATCCCTTTGACTTTCAACGCACCCATAGTTGGAATAATGTTATGAATCACTCTCCAGAATAGAAACTGAGCTTTGGAATAATGCCTTTGAATAGTCAAAAGGGGACAGTCAGGATGCCCCGGGTTATTATCATGTAAATAGAAATGCAAGACTGAGTCTCCAAAGTCAAGATACTGCCTCAACTACTTCTTTATTAAATGAAAATTAATTCCTTTTAAAACAGGAACCTTTCAAAACTTCTGCTCAAAATTCCAACCACTTCCCCGATAAGAAAAATCTAAAACTTCTGCTCAAAAAAAGTTCAAAATTCTGCTAAAAATAAATCTAAAAGAATGCCTACGCTCCCTGCAATCAGCTGATTGGTCGTCCCCTTTCGCCTTTACAAGATGTAAAATGTTGGCATTAATTAGATGGAAGAAAAGCAAGAAAAAAAATAAAAAATTGAGAGAACAAATGCATACCTGGGGTTTCCTTTCCTGTTGAAGAGGATTAAAATAATAAAGACTTGGAAGGTAAGTTAAATCGAGTAGGAAAGTCAAACACGAAATCAAATATTTAACTATGAACGATTAATTTCTGTGTTGAAACTTATTATCCAAGCTAAGAAGTCTCTTTTAATCAATATATATTGACTTCGGCCTGCAAGACTTTGCATCTTGAGCCCAAACAAACATAGAAATGGCAGGAGTGAAGCTACACGGATTCTGGGCAAGTCCTTTTAGTCATAGAGTGATTTGGGCATTGAAAATTAAAGGTGTAGACTATGAATACATAGAGGAAGACCTTACCAACAAGAGTGAACAGCTGTTGAAGTACAATCCTGTTTACAAGAAGATCCCCGTCCTTGTTCATGGCGGCAAGCCAATTGCTGAGTCCCTCATCATCCTTGAATACATCGAAGAAACCTGGCCGGAGAATCCACTGCTGCCAAGTGATCCTTATGAGAAAGCCATGGCTCGGTTTTGGATCCAATTTGGAGTAGACAAGGTGATTTTCACTCTACTCATCTCCATTGTTACTGTTTACACCATGCAATATTTCTTGCTTAGAATAATCAAACTGTATTGTGATCTTAATAGGGTCCGGTTTTCCGCGCATTCTTTTTATCAACCGGCGGAGAGGATCAAGAGAAAGCAGCAAAAGATTTACTTGAAGTGCTGAAAACATTAGAAGAACGAGCTCTCGGAGACAAGAAGTTTTTCGGTGGCGAAACCATAAATTTAGTGGACATCTCCTATGGGATTCTGGCCTATTGGTTCAAGAATTTGGAAGAAGTAATTGGTGTTAAGGTGCTGGACCCAAGCACCTTACCTCGACTCTCTCGATGGGTTCAAAATTTCATGGAAGTTGCTGCCATCAAAGAAACCATCCCTGATCGTGACAAAATGGTGGCCTATGTGAGACGCATTAGGGAGACGATTCTTGCCCAGCAGCTTAACATGTAGCATCTAAAAGCTTCATGTACTATCTAGCCTGCCTGGAAAATCGGTTTTTTCCTGTACTTGACTGCTTGGGATGGTTTATTGTCTATCACTATATATGTAATCTGCTTTGTTTTATATGTTCTATTGTGTGGAGTGAGCATGAGTATTTGACTTCTAGTGTACAAAGGCAGGACGGTTTGGTTTATGTGTGTCGAGGATTATTTGTACAAGCTCATGATGATCATGCACCTCATGATTTATTAGGTTACTGTTTAGTTTATGAAAATGTTTTTTATTTTTATTTTTCTATTATTATTTTTAATTTTTTGTTTTCTAAATTTTGGAAAATATGTTTGGTACATGAAATGAAAACTTGCTTTTGAAAATAAAAATTATGAATATACGTTTAGCATCGACATTTTAAAAAAAAAACTCAGAAATTAAATAAATAATAAAATAAATTGAAAATATAATAAACACAAGAATTCAAATTACTAAAATGTATTTTAGCATCAAACAACTAACAACATCTCTACACTGATTACAATGGTTTTTGAAATATCAATTTTTGTTTATAATTATTTCATAAAATGTAGCAATCTCTTCCTCAACTTGAACCGTTTCAACTATTGGAGATGTATCAAAAGCAATTTGGTCAGTGGTCGAACTGGCAAAAGTTCTATGTCATTAAATTCCTGCATGTATTCCCTTTCGCTCGCTTCAAATAATTCATCTTTTTCAGCTTCCAACTTAATGAAATTATGCACAATATAACATACTTTCGGTATATGATGTTGTTTTCTAAACGGATAGTTAGACATATCCCTCAATTATGGCAAATCTTTTCTTAAGCAGTGCGATGCTTCATATTAAATAATTCTTCATTCCATCTAGGTTCGTGCCTACTTATAAACTCTTGTGCATAGAATCTTTGTCCACGAAATGATGCTTAAAATCCAAGTATGTTTAGGTATCCAGCATCTACCACATAATATTTACCTATAATATCAATATTAATCACTTCTAAATAAGAAATATGAAAACTACATAAACAATATTAACAAATTAAGTAGTTCTTAGGAAAATTTAAATCAATTAAACCATATCGGCACTTGGCATTGGAAAAGAATTTTGTGCAGCAAAATTATTTAGTAATACATTATCAAAAACTCTTGTGCCTTAAGTCGTTCTGTGACATCCTCGTCACTCCCAAATACCAACTAACTTTTTCTTTCACATAAAGGTTGGTTAAGCTGTTTGTCGGGGTCATCCTTCCCTATTCTCATACTTTATATTTCATTACATAACATTTCGATATCAATTCCAAAGGAGAAGTATTTCTCATCCATACATAAGAGTCATATACTATTGGGTGCCAAACTTTCACTTACATATGCACTAAATCCTTTATCTGTTTGACAAGGGTTATATCCGTCCCAATGTCTCTCCTTGGATTGCACCAGTCTTATTCATTCAAAAGAAGGACATTAGTCTGCAACTTTGTATCGATTACCGGTTGCTTAACAAGGCTACTATTAAGAATAAACATCCTCTTTCCTGGATAGATGATTTATTTGATCAGCTCAAGAGTGCCCAAGTATTCTCTAAGATTGATCTCAAATCGAGATATCATCAGTTGAAGATTCAGGAGAGTGATGTCCCTAAGACGGCATTTAGAACTCGATATGGCCACTACGAGTTTCTAGTTATGCCATTTGGGCTTACAAATGCCCTACAGCATTCATGAATCTGATGAATGAGGTTTTCAAGCTTATCTGGATAAGTTCATCGTCGTTTTAATGATATTTTGGTATATTATAAGTCTCGGGAGGAACATGAATAACACTTATATATTGTTCCACAGACCCTTAGAGATAGAAAGTTGTATGCTAAGTTCAACAAGTGTGAAATTCTGGCTAGATTAGATTACTTTTCTAGGATATGTGGTCTCTAAAGATGAGGTGTCAGTTGATCCGTCTAAGGTAGAAGATATAGTGCAGTGGGAAAGACCGAAGACGATAACCAAGATTTGGAGTTTTTTAGGTCTAGCCGGATATTATCGTAGATTTGTTAAGGGATTCTCCAGACAGCTTGCTCCTTTGATGTGTCTCACACGCAAGGGTGTAAAATTTGAGTGGACTAATGCTTGTGAGCATAGCTTCGAGGAGTTGAAATGAAGGTTGACCAATCCACCAATCCTTACTATTCCAAATGGTTCTTGAGGATTTTCAGTGTACAGTGACACCTCCTCACTAGGTTTGGGTTGCGTGCTAATGCAGTATGGAAAAGTAGTCACTTATGGTTCTCACCAGCTAAAGGCCCATGAGAGGAATTATCTTGCTCACGACTTGGAGTTTGCTGTCATGGTGTTTGTTTTGAAGATATGGCGGCATTATCTATATAGTGAGAAATTCTAAGTATTTACTGACCCTAAAAGCTTGAAATATCTATTCTCGCAGCATGAATTAAATATGAGGTAGCGTAGATGGATGAAGCTGCTAAAATACTATGATTGCGAGATAATTTATCACTCGGAGAAGGCAAATGTAGTAGCGGATGCCTTAGGCAGAAAACATTTGGGCATGGCTTCCCATATGATGGTTCAAGAATACGAGCTACCGGAGTAGTTTGTGAGCTTCAATTTAGATGTCTAATTTTCGATTGAATCGGGGTTGATGGATCTAAACAAAAATGCTTAAAGGGAGGATCCGAGTTATATTGAAATTGCTAGTTAGTTACAATTGGGGATTTAGTCAAAATATATGATTAGCATAGATGGCATTTTAAGATTACAGAATCGGATTTGTATACTCGAGAATAAGCAGTTGTGGGAGTTGATCTTAGCATAGGCTCACGCTTCTTAGTACATTTTACATCCGGGCAGCAACAAGATGTATCAGAATTTGCGTAAGGTGTATTAGTGGCCTAACATGAAGAGAGACATCACTGAGTTTGTTGCAAGATGTCTCACTTGTCAGTAGGTGAAAGTAGAACATCAGAAATTGGCAAGATTATTTCAGCCCCTGCAGATTTCGATGTGAAAATGGTAGCACATCACCATGAATTTCATCATGGGTTTACCAAGGACTTGACAGAATCATGATGCGATCTAGGTGATTGTTGACAGATTGACAAAGTCTGCCCACTTTTTGGCTATTAATTCTACAAATTCCTTGAGTTCCCTAGCCGATCTTTTTGTCAAGGTGATTGTGAGAATACATGGTATTCTAGTAAGCATTACTTCAAACAAAGATTCCCGATTTACTTCTCATTTTTGGGAGAGATTTCAAGAGGCTATAAGATCTCATTTGAACTTCATCACAACTTTTCATTAACAAACTAATGGTCAGTCCAAGCGGACCATTTAGACACTCGAGGATATGTTGAGAGATTATGCATTAGACTTTAAAAGCTGTTGGGATGATCATCTTCCATTGGCAGAATTTATCTATAATGACAGTTATCATTCTAGTATTGGCGTGGCACCTTATGAAACTCTGTATGGTTGGAGATGTCAGTCCCCTATTACTTGGGAAGAAGTGGGCGACAGGAAAATTTTGGCTCCTGATTTGGTTGAGCAAGATTCTACAGATGTTCAAGTAATATGTGATAGATTAAAGACTGTTCAGAGTCGATAGAGAAGGTATGCAGATGTCAGACGCCGACCTTTAGAGTTTATTGTAGGAGATTTAGTATTTCTAAAAGTTTCACCTTCTAAGGTGATCATGAGATTCGACAAGAAAGGCAAATTAAGTCCTCAATATATCGGACCCTTCACGATCTTAGATCAAGTGGGAGACGTGGCATATCGGTTGGCTTTGCCACTAGAGCTCTCTGGTGTACATAATGTCTTCCACGTGTCCATGCTCCATAAGTATTGTCCAGATTTGTCTCACATAATTTAGTATGAACCATTGGAGAATCGAGAAGATATGAGTTATGTGGAGAAACTAATTCAGATCTTAGATCAAAAGGATAAAGTGCTATGGTCTAAGACGATTCCTCTAGTTAAGGTTTTCTGACAGTACCACACAGAAGAAGAAGCTATTTGGGAGCTAGAAAGCCTAATAAAAAAGAAGTATCTAGAATTTTTCTGAATAACAATCAAATTAAATGAATTTTTGACCTACTGTCTATGATAGATAATTCTTCATGAAATAAAGTTTTAGGTCACGTGGACTGATGAAATAAATTAGGTGTAAAGATAGAAATTTACGCGATTTTACGGTTAGGGTCATTTTAGTAATTTCACCCCAAATAGGTACCCGAACCTCGACAAAAGCTCCATCAATGATTAAAGCAAGTTAAATAGATGTGTTATAGGATTAAATGAAATATTTTGGAGATTGGATGATTGTTTTCAACTAAGTCAAACTTTAGGGGCAAAATTGAAAAGTTTCTTTAAGTATAGGGCATTTTGGTAATTTTTCAAGAAAGATATTTAAATTTAGAATTTCCTACATCTTTCTCCACCACTTGGCTGGTCATCATCTTCCTCTTCTTGTTGTCCACCATAGCCAACCTTGAGAGAAAATAAAAGCTTCCAAAACTTAAGGAAAAATAAACTGAAACCAAAAAATCTCTTAACAAACGCTATCTATTTTTCAGTGCTCTCTCTATTGGCACCTAAATCATAGCCTAAAGTGGCCATTTGCATAGTGAAGACTCCTCCGAGCTATTCAGCCAAGGTGAGAAAGTTGGGAACCTTAGACTTTTTCTTGGTTTTCTAGTTAATTAACATGTGTTTAAGTTGTCTTCATGCTTCTTTAAGCTTAAATCAAATTAATACCATGAATTTGAGTACCTAAGGGTTTCAACCACCATCAATTGTGCATGTATATGATGTGTTTTGATGATTTAGTGTAGAAATAATGTAGAAATTATGAAAAGCACGAAAACAAAGCTTAATTAAGCTTAAATGGAAGAAATACCATGTGTAAGGATGAAGAACCTATTCAGCCAACATAAGGGAAGCAAGAATTCTTGCTCATTTCAGTGTATTTTAAGTTCTAAAATAATGTACAAATTATTCTAAGACTATAGGTGCAATCGAAATCGAAAATGGAGGTGTTTAGGGCAAGTTGTAATTTTAGCACGGTAGAAATTGGACTGTATTTAGAGCTACAACAAACAATGTACTGGTAATTAATTAGTTAAATATTTTTTTAATTAAAATATAGTGAATTTATCGAGTTTGGATGATGAACTTGCAGCTTCAAGATTAGAAGATGCTATCGGTGCTGACGAGTTAGATACCAGGAAATTAAGATCTAAGGGATATATGTATGAAGCACAGAGATACCTCGTTGCATGATTTTAATAAGTTTTGCCTTTTATGGAATTTGGAATTGATATTTGGATGGAAATGGAAAATGGAACTGGTTGGAACTTGTGGTTTTTCAAGTTGCGTTTTCATGCAAGGGGTTAGGTTAGAAAGAACTGTTATGCTACCGAAATTTTTTCTAAGCTAATCTAAACCCTTAAAATTCACCCTTTGGCATGGTATTAAGGATTAAAAAGAAAATAAATTTAGGTGTTTAAACTTAAATTCTGAAATATGATTTAATGCATATTAAATCACAAATTTGGTTATTAAATAAATTTTATGACACTTTATCTGGCTTATCTATTTTCTGATGCTTATATATTTTTATATACTCTGTGGTATTTAAATAAATTAATCTAAAAGTTAAATATTATTTTGAAAATATATTGTGCCTTGTTATGTTTAAATATATTGAATTTATGAATTTAACTCTTATGAATTTATTGAAGGCATGAGTTATTAAACTTATCTTCATAAACAACTCTAAAAATATTTAAGAAATGTTTTGAAACTGTTGGCCCCATAGCTACTAGCGGGTACGTGCATTTCCGTTCCGTTCCGTTCCGATGCTATTGACTCTAGTCCAGTCTTTTGTGACGTCCTTGTTACTAATCGAATACTTCTATTTCAAATAGCAAATAAATCGACTAGTTTATCCGATGTCAATCTTCCTTACTCTTATGCTTTAGGCATTGTGATCAAAGTATGACATTCAATTTCACACGTATAAAATTTTTCATTTATAAACATGTGTCATAGACATCAGGATCTCAAATATTTACACAACCTAATTCCCCAAATATACACAAGTGTGATACTGTACTGTACAATAGCCGAAGTACGGCCATCTGATTATACCTTCAAATGACTAGTGGGAAGCGCGTCTCAAAGGTATATCAAAATCCCAAAATGTGCTCCTATATCCGGAGCGGAAATTACTTCAAGTAATCTGTGTGAAAAATGTTTGTAAAAGAGTGAGTTTACGCTCAGTAAGAAACCTATGTAAAAGAGCGTATTATATCACTATATGCAGTTTTCCTACTTGGCTCTATAATGTCATGAAAAATCATTACAAAGCATATGCCATATATATCTTTCACAAATATCAAATACAAGTAAATCATATCTTTCAAATATTTCCACGGATCTCAAATCACGTAAAATCAAATAAGCAAATACAAATAATTTCAATTGCTTTCACATGCTTTCAAATACTTTCCAATAGATGGGAGACAATTTATATCCAATAGAATCATGCACCAAGTAATTCTCATCATAGATACCGCAAATATATCTTGTAAGGGATAATCTAAGAGAGATCTCATAAGAATACCGCAAATATATCCCTTAAGGGATAATCCTGAGAAATATCAGATAAATGGCATACCCATGTATGGGCCAGGGATTCTCCCCAAAGCCGAACAAGTAAGAGACTCATGGCCATTGTCTATAGCCCACAGTGCTCACTAGTCAGGTGCCTTATTGCGGGTTTGAGGACCGGACTAGGGCTCCTCAGTCAAGTACAAATACAAATAATGTGCATGCTCTTTCAAGAGATTCATAGTCTCCAAAACGTTATTCATATAACATTTAACAAGTACAAATACCCTTTCTTGAAATAGGTTTTCAAAACCTCTTTTTCAATTGGGCAGTCAACTGGTCTTTAGGGCAGTCGACTGGTCTTTAGGGCAGTCGGATACTATCACATATTTTGCTTTATTGAATTTCTTTTCCTTTTTGAAATCCAAATATTTCATTTTTTGAAATACAAATAGGGCAGTCGACTGGTTTTGAAACAGAATGTTTCCCGAGAAAAGGAAACAGAATGCTTTTGGACAAATAGCAGTCGACTGGCCCCTTAGGCAGTCAGCTGATTTTGAAACAGAATGCTTTTCAAATAAAAGCAGTCGACTGTCCACTATAGCAGTCGACTGGTTTGAAACAGATTACTTTTTGGGAAAATGGCAGTCGACTGGCTTACTTAGCAGTCGGCTAGTTTGTCTCGATTTTCGAAAATCTCCGCTTTGGTTGTCTTTAGGCAGTCGGCTGCTACTTAAGGCAGTCTGCTGCTCTTAGCCTAATTGGTACTGGGAGTAGGACCCAAATTGTCCCTTTTTCCTGCAATTAAACCAGCTTTACTTCTCCCCAAATACACTTCAAATATATTTAAAATATGCGGACATAGCCTCCCTACGTCCATTACATAAATTCCTTACCTCGAATAGCAATTAATCCACAAACTTGATGGAAATCAACCCTTGTCCTTTTTCACTTCTTCAAGCTGTAAACATCATGACAATTAAACCTTAATAACCATACTCTACCAACTCCATACAATTCCTAACCATCAATAAAATCAACAAAACCCATTTCTTCTCTTACCTTTGCTATTGACCAACTTTCAAGATTTCTAGATCTCTTCAATCACTTGGATTCAACCTTTCATATTAAAGGCATGGCTTAAGCTATCGACAAGGATCGTTTTTCGTTAAAGAAACTTAACGAAACGATGGCATGAGATGGTGGTTTGTCAAGGTGAGAAATTTGAACACTTAGAGGAAAATGGAGTGGAACGTGAGGGAGAGGGAAATGGGTGCTGCCGTGGGGTGATGGCGATGATGATGATGATGATGAGTCATGGCTTTCATTTAATGCATACTAATCCCCTTTCATCATCTCACCCCAACCATTAATGCCTTGACCCTTTGACCATGTGACTATTTGACCA